>CM043023.1:18612547-18794131 GCA_023690525.1 Holotrichia oblita | reverse complement strand
ATTTGAAAAATTCTCAAAAAATTAGGATTTACGTGGGTGAAACACCCAGCCGAGAAAGTGTGTTAATGGAGCGACAAGATATTGTTTTATGTAGATGTCTCTTGAAAGAAAAGCGTTGAATGGTTAATTTAAAACGAACTGTTGTTGATAATTCTTTATTAAAAGATGAATTACTGAAACTTACTAAAAAATATATTACTGACAATCTCATTACATACGTTATTGACAAAATAGCAGCAGAGTGTTCGTATAGTTTTATGAGTGCTCCCATATCATTGTAATTTGCATCCCATAGAATTAATATGGTCTCAAGTGAAGCATCATGTTGGAGCTAATAATAGAATTTTTAAGTTAGAGTAGTTAAGATGTATGATTTGGATTTTTGCGTATTATATCATATAAATATTAAAAAATATATCCATATAACATCTTATATACAATTTCTATATTTAATTCACATTGACAGTATTAATTAAAACCTAGCTGGTTGATCGGTTGGGCTGCTGGCCCAAACTGTAAGAGTTTGGCGGACCAGCTAGTCTGAATAATATATTTTACGAAAATTTTTTAAAAATAAATCCTTTATTGCCCGTAAGAAGTTGTAAAAAAGTTTAACAAAACTTAATAAAATAAGAGTGTCTTGAATCATAATGTTATATAGACATTATTGTCTAAAGTATAGTTGCAATATGTAAATAATTATACATACCTACTTTGTCATATACAGGGTGGGGCATTAGTGCGAGGAAGTCCAATTATTCCTGTATTATAACAGAAATGAGAAAATGTTATTAAGATAAAAGTTGAAGCGTATGGGGGGCTATAACCTAAAAATATTTTTAAACCATACAGGGTGTCAGATAAAGACAAGGTAAACTAAACTGACTTTAATTTAAATTGAACACCCTGTATATTTTTACTGTTTACGATTCTTCAAGGTCTTACCTCTATTATAATATAGGGTTTTGCTATGTTATTCAGTCTAGTTTAGAAGATATGGAAAGTTTCGCATGAATTTAATTAAGAAAGTTGGCGCCTCCTACCGTACTACGGCTTCCACATAAAATAATTCATTTGCTCTAGAAACAATTCTAATGCGATCTCCTTCCATCAGAAATTATTTATTTTACGGCGTATTCAATATTTATATACAAGGCGAGTCATTGTCAAGTTGAAATAGTAGCTAAACAAGTAGTAGTATTAACGAGCTTGAAGTTTTGATATAACAGAATAATCTTATTGCCTCTTAGAAGTATAGATTGATATGGTTTTTGTGTTGGGAGAAAGTAATAAGAATATTTTGCTCGCAAAGAAGACTTTATCATCAGCAATTCTCTAGTAGACGACAACCAAGAACAGAAACTTTTGAAATTTTCTTGCAACGGTTTTGTCGGACTGAAACTATGAATTATGAAAAATCTAAATAAACCAATACCGTTTAAACAGAAGAATAAATGCATCTATATTATCCGCAACGGCACCAAGAGTTGACTGATGACGACCATAGAGAGACCATAAAAATAATTACACAAAAATAAATAATTCTGTAATTAATCGATGGTTTTAGCCGTTACTTTGTGGGACATTTTGTAATATAAATAAATAATATTTTACTTTGTTAAGCCACTTTATTTAATATTGTTTAGTGCAGTTTCAATCTTTTTGGGTCATTCTCAAAGCTAAAGCCTTCAGATGAGGCAAAAAGGTTGAAACTGCAGTAAACGATATTAAATAAAGTGGTTTAACAAAGTAAAGTATTATTAATTTTCTGTAATTCGTTCGTACTTTTTTTTGTACTTTTCAAGTTTCATAACTAAATGTTATCTTATTAACAGTTTGTGTTTACTATTTTATGTCATTTTCCCATTTAAGCAACTTGTAATTCTAAAATAAATTTCACACAGGTCAATCATAATCATGCAGGTCAATCGTAGTTAATACTGTTTTCTTCACTCAATTTTGCGTCAGATAATGATAATTTTAGCGATTTAGGTATAACACTAAACACTTTAACCCACTGAACACCAAACAAGTTTTAACTAAAACACCGACGCGTTTCAACAGCAATGCTGTCATTATCAAGGCGATAATGTTTGGTGTTCAGTGGGTTAAAGTGTTTAGTGTTCTACTTCTGCACCAAGAGATCCAGTGAAGAACTTCCCATTTAGGTATAGAATTGTATTTTCCCAGCTAAGCGGCAGCTTTCATCTAATATTGCTATCCAACTAATCAAAATCAAACCCGTTTTTACTTAATAAGACTTAAGACTTAATTAGAAGCGCAAACAACTCAAAAACTAGCACATTTAGCTATAGGGAATGTTTAACAAATAATAAAGTTCGTGAAGAGAGGAGTTTACTCCATTAATAAAATACAGGGTGTTCCATTTGAAATACGTGAGAAAATAAACACTCCGAGTTATGACTCGCTCAGTACATAAATATTGAATACGCCGACAAATAAATAATTTCTGATGGAAGTAGATCACATTAGAAATGTTTCTAGCGCAAATGAATTATTTTATGTGGAAGCCGTAGTACGATAGGAGGCGCCAACTTTGTTATTAAATTCATTAAAAACTTCCCATATCTTCTAAAGTAAACTGAATAGCATAGCAAAACCCTATATTATAATAAAGGTAAGACCTAGAAGAATCGTAAACAGCAAAAATATACAGAGTGTTCAATTTAAAATAAAGTAAGTTTAGTTTACCCTGTCCTTATTTGACACCCTGTATAGTTAAAAATATTTTTATGTGTGCTTCAACTTTTATCTCAATAACATTTTCTCATTTCTCTTATAGTACAGGAGTAACTGGACTTCGTCGCACTAATGCCCCACCCTGTATTTGTATATTTACCGCATTTGAAGGTTAAGGTCTCTAATGTAAAATCAACGCCGATTGTGGCGCCAACTACTGCATTCTCAAAGTGAATGGAGTATAGTACTCTGAGTTGTAATGAAATAAGTCATCATTTTAATATTGACAATGTGACGATGTTGATTGCTGAAAACAACTACTTCAATTTATTAGAAATGTTTACATTAACAGATTTACCAATTCAATAAATTACCGATCTTGTCGATCGAGTCACTTACTAAAATGGGCACGAAAAACATTACTTAGGAAGTCGTAGGATGACGGCTAGATGGCGTAACTAAGTACCAAAAATTTAAATTATTATTATTTTATACAATTTTTTTGTATTTTGTCAAATAAGAGGAGGGTGGAAGGGGGAACTTTGTTCTGAAGGAACTGAATTTTATAATCTGCTCCACCAATCTAATGCTTCCAAATTCAAACCCATCTAATAAGTAACGTGCATGCTAGAGAGCGCTATTTAACTTTTTTTCGGGAATTTTGATTTTTAACGGAAATATTAAAAAGAAACATGAAGTTTTGACCGTGGATTAGAAAAGTAGACGGTTTTTATTAATTTGTTAGTAAGCAAATGAATAAAAATCGTGAAACTGGTAGGAATTTCGAATTGCTCTGCATCCTCTGAATAGAATTTAGCCAATTTGGTCTTATTAGTGATTCAAACTGGTTAATACTATTGTTCCCGTTACCGTTAAGTTTCTATTTCTGTTATAGAAATATTTTGAACGGCATTCGTATTCCCACAACCACGTTGTCTTGAGGAGTGGGTCAGGTTGCAAAAAAAATGGTTTATTAGCCCTCACAAATAGAAATCTAAGTCTAATCTGGGGATCTGAAGGAAATAAAGTTGCTTAGACTATTGCTACTGATCCTAATAGGTGAATAGAACATGACAGTCTACTTCTTTAACCACGCAGTTCCCCAAATTTGACTTGCTTAACATTTATAAATCACATGGAACATTGATTCTTTTTGAATGTTGACAAGATCACCTTTTTGACGAAGTTGTGCAAATTTTGATTTTTTGATGTGTGGACTCTGTTAATTTTCTCAGAGGTTTCAGAGTTAGAGAGAAGCTCATTGGACTTATTTCTATAAGTTACCTTATGTAAAGCTACAGACGGATTGCCTTTATCGTATTTAAATATCAATTACCATTCTATTTTAGAAACAACCTAATCTCTCTCCTTCTATCTTTCTCTGACAGTCTTTGATGACAGTTTATGTCTTTAACCATGCAGGTCTCCAGATTTGACTTGATTAACTTTTATATCTGCAGGCGAATAAAAAAATTGTTGTTTCAAGGTGACCCACTGCTCGTAACAACATGGTTGTTAAAATAGGAAATGGCATTCAAAATATTTTTAGGGCAGGAATAGAGACTGCAGTTCTATCAACTCGTTGTAGGGTGAACGTTTGTGCAGAAAATGCTGAGAGATTTGAAGATTTAGGCCGCCAATGATATTGACTTTATTATGCTGTTTGCTTTTTTGTTGTTTTGCTGCATTATTTATTTTAATTATACCGCTGTGCTTTTTACTAACATCTTAAGGTTTCCATTCAATATTTTGTAGCGTGAGCATATCTGGCGGAAGCTATAATGTTAAATAGTATGAATTATTAGTAATAGACGAAAAAGGAAAAGGAAAATCCTTTCTAATAAAACCAAATTTGCTAAATTCCGTTCAGATGAATTAGAATAATTTAAATTTATAGAAGAATTCCTACCACTTGCCGATGCTTACGATTTCGTCACATTTACGTCAAAATCGCAATGCTTATGCATAGGTATACAACCGTAAGCGTGAACTATAAATCAGGATGTAATTTTCGATAAAAAACAAAATTTCCGAAAACATTTTTAAACCAAGCATGTTTGTTTCTCAACAGATGCCCTGAGGAAACCAAAACAATTATTCAGCTAAAGCTTGTAAATTGAGTGTACAAAGGCGCTTTAAAATCTTACGAGGGTTTCAGACATGTTGAAATATACATGTTACATTATATTAAAAAAAAATAACAAGCAAACTTTTATTTAAAAAAGTTTCTAGAAATTAATACCGTTTCAAAACGATGCAGTGTTTTCGAATAAAAAAAATATTAAATGAAAAACATAATCACCTATATTGTACATAATCTTAATAATAATCCGGATAAATAATAAATATTTAATTAAAATTATATCTTATATAAACAATCCCTATTTTGTTTGCTTTCATTTTAACAATGTATTACAGAAAAGAAACCGGCAACGAAATACGAGTGGGACGCTCTTGTTTGAACTGGAATTAAAAAGTGCTGATACAGCGTAGTATCAACAAGTAAATATGATAATTAAAATTAAAAATAAACAACGGAGAAATGAGCAATTTTAATGCCTTCTAGGTTGAAAAAAAATGTGCCCTGGGTTTAACAAAAATTTGTGTAGTGAGGAGAAAACAAAGGTCTTCTTTATGGAAACAGAAAATAAATATGTCGGTTTACTTTTAATTTATTCTACAACGTTTATACCCGTTCTGTTTAAAATGGCGCAGTCTATAGGATTCAATAATGATACGTAATATAACATTATAACTTGTAATATTCCTTTTAAAATGTTAAACTTCTCTTTTACATGCAATATTTAATTAGGAAGTTTAATGACAAGTACGGGAGGAACTTTTCGCAACCGATTTAATTTCATTATACAACACTCAGGTTCTGTAGACACGCCAGCCGAATCACTTCAAGGTTGTGAATCTAACGGTATCTAATCGAGTTATGTTATTATTTTAAACATCCGCACAATAATGTACTGGTTAAGGTTGTCTCACGATTTTCATTCATAAATACAATTAATTTTAATGAGTGAGCGGACTACTGTTGGAATCAAGAGTAATATGGCAATATATATGAAATGTATCACAAAATATTTCCCCAGAGGGAGGGCGGTGGGAATTGAAATATCTGTACGTGTAATTGTATTATGGTGTAAACTTATTAAAGTTGTCAGGGCAAACTAATATCCAAATGAAAAGGGGCCACTAATTGCTGCGCCAGCTTCGATTTCTAAAATCTTTTAGTTCATCATTCATAAGTCTACATATCGCGTATACGCGACGTTACATTAATATATACATACATATAAATTCCCCTCTTCTGTCAATATAATAACATACATACATCTAGTCCTATGTATTCCAGTTTCGCTGAAAGGAAGATTCTTTTTGATTGACATAGCGTATTCAATGAACATTTCAAACAGCTATAAACATGAGAAATTGGATTGCTATTGAAGAGCATGTGTTCGCGTGTGTACATATTTGATTCCCGGGCATTGTACACAGAATTCTACATCGAATGAAGTTCTTTTAAGAACGCAATCTAGGAAAGGAATTTTTCGCGAGGAATTTTATTGCTTGAAATTTTATGTTGACGATGTTATTTTTTGCAATAAGGTTGATTTCCTCGATTCAACCAGCTTTATTGATAGTAACGACGAGTAAAACGAAAGAAACTAAGTAGTATCAATGCTCTTGTATGTAGATCTAAAATTAGCTCCCTATTTTTTTTATTATTATTGTCATAATATTACTCTTATTACTGTTCGTAATATATCTGATGCAGTTTCTTCGTCCACTCTGGCACAGACTGCACTGGGTATCAGCATTATCTCAAGCAATAAGTGAGAAGACAGGATCAAAAGGACATTTTGAATTCATTAAATTAGTTCACGTTTTATCTCAATGACAGGGCGAATCGTCGAAATTTCAAATATTGGATTGAAGCCCTCATTAGATAATTAAGACACACACACAACATGCGCAGAAATTAAATGTGTGAACTGGAAAAGTCGATAATAAAATAATAGGACCTTTCTTCTTTAAAGGAACAGGACTGACCATATGGTTTCAGCAAGATAGTCCACTCCTTCCCCATCACAATTATTATTTTCTAAAGAGTTAGATTGGTCAGGGGAGAACCAATAGAACGCCTAGCGAGTTATTTGAAGTCTAAGATGTATTACGTCAATAAGCCACAAAATTTAGATGAATTGCAAAATGATTATTAAAGATGCAATGTCCGCAATTAGTTCGGAAACAATTTAAAATGTACAGGAACAATTCCTCAACCGATTTATCAAGAGATAAAAATTAGGAGTTGTTATTTAAAAAGAAAACATCAAAAGATAATGTCAGTCTGAAAAAACAAATGATGATACACAACGACAAATATTTCGAGCGTTACCTGGCTTGCAATCGGCAGCTCGCCATACGAGTGAAAGGACCCTTGAATTGCAAAATATAGTATGCAGTTTTGTCGTGTATAAATATTCCAGCATTGATATGATAATTTATCTTCTGGAATAAATTGATACTTATTTTATTAATTCCTCTTTTATTTCACCTACAAGTGGAAATATTATAATTATAATTTATATTATTTACATTTATATTAATTATAATTCTCATTGTGGGACACCACTAAATGTGTGGTGTTGTATTACAAATAGGTTTGGCAAAAGAGGCAACTTTCAGTGCAGTGCCGAGAACAACGTTGAGGGGTCGACCGGCCGTATCAAAGCCACCTGTTGGTACACGTTAAATAGTTGTCGTACATTTAGTTCTATCATCTTCGTATTCTAAATCCGGCACACTCGCTAGATATTACGTTTTTTAGTTTCTTCGAAATATGCCGTTTCCGAAACGTACCTAAATGAGACATTTTGTAAATATGTGTGTACTGATAAGCACTCACAACGACCAATGGAATAATACTGACTAACGCCTCCTCCCCTCCTCCCTCTCGTTGTTCTCCGTACTGCTCTGAAACTTGCCTCTCTTTGCCGACTCTAGTTATAAACGTTCAATTACTTGCACCCAAACTTTATGAAGTCACACGAAATTAAGACTTTAAGAAATAAACTTCCAGAATTTTTCTTCCCGAATCGTTATTGACAACCCCCACCTCTCTTCTCTCCCTTCGTCATGTATTCATAATTTATTCATTCAAAATTCTGTCTCTCTCTCTGTCTAGTCGCTTCGGAGAGATACGTTTTTCTTTGTGTATATCACTTCTTGGTGTTGTTCTACAGTGCGAAGCATTTTCATTTGATTCCCATTTTGCAAATCCACCTGCCATATTAGTTCCTTGAGTACTGCTGTATCCTGGAACGCACGTCCCGTTTTGTAGCCAACCTTGATTATCTAGATACTCTTAAACCGGTTTAAACTCAGATCTGTATGAATTTAAAGCCTTTAGAACAACTTGACTTAGATATGTATGTTGAGGATGACTTTTGAACTTATGAGAGTCTAATTTTGTACAATAAACTCTAACTTCTACCCCTTGACTCGTTTTAATCTGTCTCTATACCAGATACCTAACTGATTTTTAAATTTTGATGCACAAGATCTCCATTTTTCTGATGCTATCCCTTTTTAAAAGCAGCCCTATCACCATTCATCAATGTAGTTCGTCAATTTTTACCGCCAGCCTTCTCCTGTAATTCTTCCATATCACGAATCAATAACTTTTCGTTCGCCTTCATTTTTCTATTATTCTTTCATCATTCATCCCAAAAGTTTCACAATTCATCGTTCTATTTCGAGTACAATACAAAATATTCAGTTAGACGAACCATTTCAAGTTTTTGCCATTTTATAACGTTTACTTTACAAACATCATCTCACTACATACTTTATCGTAGACGAAAGACAATTACATTCTATTCCAGTCCAATATTTTGCATCATCTCTTCTCGTATACATACAATATACTTTACCGTCTTTGAATGTTATCAATTTAATTTACTTCAGTTGGCGATTCAATAAGCTCTCCTCAAGAACCAGCCAGGACAAACATGTATATATTACAAAGAAGAGAGCGAGGAAGATAGCATTACAGCTCTTGAGCGATGTAGAAGCAACGACGACGAATCAATACCCCTACTCTTATCCATCGTAGCTGTCCCTCTGCCCACACCCCTGTGAAAGTTGGAAACGTTATATTTTTTTTTCTTCTCCTGAGGCGAAGAAACCTATATTCCACTCCCCCATACTTCTGCTACAGCTAGAGCTGCCTTACAGTGGGGTTTTCCCCGGTTTCACCGATAAAGCTTTTTATGAAAAACTCGTGGAAATTTTATCTCGAATAAAGCATACATTACGTTGATAATTGTCTCTCTAAAATATTTGGATATGTTTTAAATTACCATATCAGATGTTGCCAACATTTAATAATAACAAAAAAACTTACTACTCACAATTACCACAGGTTAAAGTAGCAAAAAAACAATCTCCAATCGTTTCAGAACAAAGAACAATTTAGAGGAAAATCCGTAACCTTTAAAGCACCTCCAGGTGTCATTTTTGTATTAACTTCGCTGCTATTTGAACGCAGTCGACCGAATTTCTCCCATTAACTTCATTCCGTGCCATGACCAGGTGTTGTAGTAATCTCCTGCTTTGCTATGTTATGATACCAAATAACCTCTGGCGCCCTAAAAGGCGGCGGCAGTTCAGACCACGGACATCGCCACAATTTGTCATTTTTATTGTCTTAAATTCCGGGCGGCAGGTGTCGTCAATGTCGCATTAGTTGAAACGCTAAAGTTTGAAGTTCAGTTTTACTACCACTCCTATCTACACTATACCTCGTCAAAAACGCCTTTAAACGGTGGCACCCACACCCTCCTCCTGTTGCACCAGGAATAGGCTGGCACGTATTCTAGTAGGTTTTAAACGGAAATAACAGCTTCGGGGTCGTTTTCCTTACGATCAATCTGTCTAGTAGCATTAATTATAGTTTAGATTTTGTGTTTTCCGCTTCTGGTGTTTATTCTGATGTGTAACGATTTGATTTCTATGTCCTACAACTTTAATTATTTACAATTAATTCTATATTATTATTATTGTATTTAAGTAAGGGCTAAAAATTACTCATCATACTGCTTTAATTGAGTAAATATCAGATCACACAGCAATATATCATTTAGTTCAGAGGATGAGGGTATCAAAGTGGTTGTTTTAGCAATTTGGAGATCAAAGCAAGATCCCAAACGTAGACGTCAAAACCGAAACACACCATCGTAGATGATATTTGTATATCTAGTTTACAGTAATAGGGTCGTGGTTAATTTTATTCTTGAGCGGCCCAATTATATTTGCTTGGATATTAAACATTTTCCGATGAGAAATACGAATTGTCTGAGACGTAATACATCCAAAGGGTGCTATTTGTATAAATTTTTATTATATCCATTTCTTCTTTACTTTCAATTTCATGTTTCAACGGTGAAATATGTAACAACCCCTATATACATATATATATATATACATACATATATATAAAGTATCTTGCATTGACGGATATACACCGCAGCATCCATCTCACCGACCAATAAGCATCGAGAACAGACGACGTTCCCAAAGCGACCTCTATAATGGAAAAAATCTGCGGTTGCTTTACCAATTTTTTACGAGCCCGAAACGAACACTCCACACCCCATCCCAAATCCAATACCCAGTACATTATCATTATTTATAAGACTTGTTAGTGGGTTTCTGTTGCTATTCCAATGTGATATATAGTCTTCTCCGCGTTTGCAAAGGCTGACGCACAGTTCGACAAACGTTCTTAACCGAAAAGCCCCCTTTTCTATGCTCTCAAAACGAGAAGCATATCGTTCCGGAAATTTCCAGTACGCGATACGAGGAAAATATCGAGGTGTTTAGGGCTGTTGTGTAGCAGATTTGTTGATCGTGCGGTTACCCTTTTTCGCCGAGTGAATTTCACGATTTCTATTGTTGAAATTTTGGAAGGAGGGGGGCGAGGAGGAGTGGATTAATATATTTTTTACTTAATTTGCCGCCCAACTTAATTCAGGAAACCGCAAAAGGAGATCCGTTATTGTTGTCCTAAAAAATCAAAACAAAAGAATACACATTTATTACGGCTGGGATTGCTCGGTGTTTGTTTTTCGTTTTCTTTAGTTGGTAGCCGTACATATTATATCGCATCCGAACTTTTCGACGTCTAACAAATCTCTACCCGAAACAAATTAAAACAAAAAACGCAACGCATCGCCACTACGATCCTCCTCTATTTGCTTTTGTCTTTTTTTCTTTCTCCGAAAGACAATGGCATGCAGGAAGTAAACTCAAGAAGATTGTGTGGGAGTCATAAATAAAGCGAGAATAAATGACGCATTCCTCTTTTATTTGTTTGGTTTAGACATCATGAAATAATAAATAACTTTGGTCTCTGTCACATCCCCTTGCAGCACTCCAGATTTTATATATGTATACCCACGTTGGGCCCCCTTTCGAGATTCTGATTAGTTTAACCGTTCCACAAACAAGCGTGTCTACTACTTCCAATCCAAACTTAAATGTACCGTAAACTACTAATTTCGAAGTTTCTACTTTAATTTTTAATGTACTTCCCCTAATGCCCTGCATCTACGTGAAAACTTACTTTCAACTAATTCAAACTTCTGCACAAAGTGTTGTCTCACGTTCAGCGAAGGTAATTAGTAAACTTACGGCTACAAGAAAACATACAAACAAGTCGCTACTAGCCAAGGAAGTAGCTCTAAATCGAGTTAATAATGTAAGAAGACCAGAGAAATGTGGAAATAGATTTCCTACAGGAAATTATAATGATTTTCTCGTGGAGTTTCAATCGGTTTAGTTACATCCGGGTATAAAATAAACGAGTACTATTTTCGAGTAGAATTATTAACGGTAGGATGTATTGAAAAGTTACAAACATAAATAATTGGGATAAAAATGTAACTACAGTAAGTAATTTTTGCTTGAGTGTGCCTTTGTATTCTTTGGCTCCCATTGTTGGATTTCTTTCCTGAATTGGCTTTTAGGAACGCCAAATATAAATTCAGATTCAATGAAATGCATGTTTTTGCTTGAATTGATCTTTAAGTCCTTTTTCTATGGTATTGACGTTATTTTGCATTTGGTCTGTAGGCCACGTAGCAGCTCTATGTTCTTTTGCTCCATAACTATAATTATCGAGTCCTGTTAACTGTAACGTTACTTTTAGTAGTCAATTTTGGCGACTGACGGACTCTGAGTTTGCTTAACGGTGCTTCTCTTTTGCTGAGCTCCAATCCATTGGCTCCTTTCTTGGACAAACGGCTATAATAGCTAAGCATGGCTTCATCTTCTGTTAGAATATAATAGTCCATATTTAGGCATCCCTCCTGCACTAATTTTATTCATATTTAAAGGATAGGATCTAAAGGAAGATTTGAGAAACACTAGTATCGATCATTCTTCCTTCCACCACCGCTATCATCCTTTCTGTTTTTATCAAATTTTCTAATTTTACAATAATAAAGCTTCCACTCCTAAGGCTATCCACTTCTTAGTGACCCTTCTTTGATTGGGAATGCCTATTTTGTAAACTAGAATCTTTTCCTTCAAGTAGCTTCAGACTCGTCTTCTACTCTTTCATCCTCTTCCTTTTCAGAATTTCGATCCAAATGGTTTAGCATCCTCGAATTCAACTTGTTTTGCTTCAGTTAGTGTTGGTAGAACAGCAGTTGCGTAAATGCTTTTTTTGCCGAACCAGCTTGTACTCATTGCCCATTTATCGTTTCCTTGTCCTTCTTGCAGTCTAATGCGAACCATCTTTATTAAAACTGTATTCAGAACAACTCTTAAATCCAGCTTATCCAGTCTCTATTGATATAGTTCCCGATTTTTTCAACTATTGCATTCAACAATCTCTTTGGGCAACACGCAATTTTTCTAAAATACTCTGTCATGTATTTCTAAATGGTGGAAAATAAGCTACATGTAGGGATTGCATAACAAGTGCAGTTTATTAGAAAGACAGATAAACTTGATATTGTTAGGTATCTTGGAGCTCATTGGTGGTCAAAACTCGAAGAAAAATAAGATCGTAATTAACTTTCAAAAAGATGTAGAACGATAGGCCATTGTTGGGAAACGAAATCATTTTATAGTTGGGTATGGAAACTTCTGTTATTAGAAACCAATTAAAGAACTTTTCTTTCAAATATTAAAACCCAGCCAGTCCTATTCATGGGTTTGCCAAAACTTTTCATCCGAAATAATTTGTGACAATTATGTGAAAGGTCACTGTTTAACCTCATAAACATATTTCCAGAATAAACTATTCACACACAGTTACATATAGGAAACAAAGAAAAAAAAATATATAATCTTGTATTCTCATTTCTATCAATGAAGAAATGTCATTCCACAAAAGTGTGGTCCTTCCTAGACTTACAATTAGCCAAGAGTCCATTAACGTTACTGCAATAAACAGGACCACATATTAATTTTGATTTCATTATATCAGACCTTAGACGTACAACATCTAAAACTATGATCGAAGAAAATTTGATAACTTGATCTTTATTAAACGTTCTTTCTTCAAACTTAAACGTACTTGCCCCACCTTTAGAAGTCAAATGGAGCCAAACGTTTACTACGTAGTGGTAAGGTTCAGTCCAATCAGAATAAGCTTGGCCCCTACATCAATACACAGAAAAGTATTTGCAAGCTTCTTATATGTCCTCAAGCAACCAATTCGACGCATTTTTCTCTTAATCTTTTCGATGTTAAATAAATGTCAGTGCTCCAAACAGGTTCTAATGAAGACCAACCACATTAGGTGAGTGTCTTAATAGACTTGTTCTTGTTCCATCGAATTACCTTTCTATCATTATTTCGTCAAAGGCGTCGTTAGTAGCGTTTGCCGGAAGAAAGCCAATGAATCTTTTTAAAACTACTATTCTATTAATTGGGCAATACTCCATTAGAAATCAATGCTACTAGGCGGAAGAATTATTTTTGCTGAAAGATGTGAGGCCAAATTATCCCTAACAACACCTTTTTCGCCTTCACAATTTCTGAATACATTAAAAAGCTAGTCTTCAAATAAGGTATTGTCAAAAGGCCCACTCAGTCTTTGTGCAGTTAGAAAACAATTACTAAAGATAAGATAAAGACTTGAGGTAGAAGAATTGTGTACCTTTCATAAAGTTTGTTGCTTTGACGCACAAAGGCAATCGGTTCCGTTTTTCATTCCTCGTATATAGAGATTATAATGAGATAATCGAGCTAAAATAATCTTAAGGTTCAAACTGGAATACGTTCGAAATCCTAACGTATATCTCACACCATTTCGCATGTAATAGAATCCAATCGAGAAGGAATTCTTCCCTTTATCTCGAAAGTAATTCCTTTAAAGGTCTTACCAACTGTAAACAACTTCGTAATCTGGTGCACTCGGAATTTGTTAAATTCTAACCTCTCAACGTGTTCGCTAAAATACTTTTCAACGAAGTTTTCGTTTATTTATAGCTAACCCACGGAACTGTATTCGCTTTGTATTCTATACATCTGCAGTACGAAGAAAGCGGCTCTAAGAAAGAAAAAGAAGGACTCTACCAGCGCGGAAAACGATGTGGAAGAGAAAAAGATGTGAACGGACGGCTTCTAAATTAATTTTAGGGGGCGCTAGTAGAACTCCTTCTTTATTCGACAAAGTAGCTAACAGAAGAAGACCACTGAAACAAAGATGGCTTCTCTAGGTTTTAGAAACATTCTTTGCCGCCGAACATCTCGATGAAGTTTCACTGAAGTATTTTGAAAATGTTTAAATGTTTAACGTCCACATACGTCCCAATCAAAGAACGATGTTCTCTTTTTTTGATTCGATAGATTTCCATTAAAATTGCCAACATTCTTTTCTATACGTACCGATTCTTCTTTTAAGGAATGAAAAAAAAAGAAGAGGAAAGAAGGATTTTCTTAATTTCCATTACAGACGGAATTTATTTACTGATGGCACAAGCGGAAAGGCCAGACCATGTTCCGGATAATGTCGGTCATCTATTTAATTCAGAATGATGAACGGCAAGCTACCCTATACGTAAAGTGGTCTATTACAAGCTTAAATGTAGCGTGAACTCTAGGGGCATGGAAAAAATATGTCTCGAAGGGGGTTGCTTAACGCATATATCTGTGTTGTATAATCTGGAACTATATCTCATGGTAAATTGTCGTTTTTGACGTAAATAGGGACCATTTTACAGTTTTGATGGGATTATATTTGGGGTAAATGATAAAATAATATCAGAATCGTATATTGATCAACACATCTTTTATTCTACGATATATATCTATTAAATCCATATAACATAAAACTCAATCAAAAATGAATTTATGATGAGGAAAGAGCTGTTGTTAACAGTTCCAGTTATGAAATATTTTACCCAAAAAAAAAGATAGAATCTGATGTACACAAAAGGGGAACTGGATGTTTTTTATACGAGGCAATCATCCAGTAGCATATATTAGGGTGTCTCACAAGTTTTTTTCGCGCAACCCTATGTATCACCTCGGCCAGCTATGTTTGTAAACATGCAAGCTTATCTATTGTCCGTTTATGACATCGATTTGAGTCGTCTCACAGCTCTTTCAAAGTACGTTTCGTTGATGAGAAAGTCTCTTTTAAGATCTTTTTCTATGCGGTTCAACAAGCCTGCTTTAAAAGAGGTAGTATTGCAAAGGACACTGTAAACGAGATTTACACCGTTTATGGGAGTGGTACTACGAGTATTAGAACCATCCGCGATTGGTTCCAGAAATATAGAGCTGGAAATTTTGATTTGACAGATGAAGATCACTGCGACTGCCCAGCAACGACGGATACGGATCTTATCAAGAATATGCTCGCTGAAAATCAAGATGGGATATGTGAATCGTTAAGAATTGACGGAGATTTCTTCCGCGACATGAAAATATCCTTTCTAAAGAAGCTTATCACTGGAATATGCGGAAATCTAGCATATATTAGATTAGACACATCACCGCTTAAATTATCAGTATTAAATGTATACGCGCCGACTGAACTTGCAGACGAAGAAGTAAAAGATAAATTATATAAAAGAGTGGAGGAGGAAATTGAAAAAATACAGAAAGAATATATTATTATTGTATTGGGTGATTTTAATGCGCAAATAGGAAAAAAAGAATACATTAAACAAATAGCAGGAAAATATACGATTCACAAAAAAACAATTGATAACGGACATCGACATTGCAATTTAGCAGAAAGAGCAAATATGGTCATCAGCAGTACCAAACACAAACATCACAGATTGCATAAAGTTACTTGGAATTCACTTTCAAAGTAGTTGAAAGTGAAGACCAATATAAAGAAGTATTAGGTAAAGTACCTACTATAAAGAACTACTAAACGACAACCAGCAGAGTGAAGAACTACCTCAGGGAGAAGACGATAAAATTGCAGTACAATAACCGACATTAGAAGAAGTAAAGCACGTTATAAAAGCCAGCAGAAACGGAAAAGCGTCAGGAAAAGATGGAATAATTAATGAGTTACTGAAATACGGAGGAGAGGAGCTACAACAAAGTATAGATGCATTGATAAGGAAAATATGGAATGAAGAAACGATGCCAAAAGAATGGGAGTCGGGGCAAATAGTAACCTTGCACAAGATGGGAGATCAACAAAAGTGTAGTAACTATAGAGGAATCACACTTTTGAACACAACATATAAGATCCTGTCAGCAATACTTCAGAAAAGATTAACAAGGGCAACAACAAATACTGTGGGGTAGTATCAGTATGATTTCAGAAGCGGGAAATCGACCACAGACGCGGTGCATTGCATAAAGCAAATACTGGAGAAAGCGTATGAATATAATATGGAATTAGACTTCTTATTTATCGACTTTCAACAAGCATTTGATAATATTACAAGGGAAAAACTTATATTAGCAATGAAAGAGCTCAAAGTACCAGCAAAACTAAGAAGGCTTGTAGTAATGACCTTAAAATCAACAAGGGTTAGTGTTAAAACATCGAAGGGAGAAACAAATGAATTCAAAACAAATAAAGGTGTTAGACAGGGTGATGCACTATCAGCGACTTTATTTAACCTAGCTCTAGAATATGTGACACGGAAAATAAACAAAGGAACGCTAAGATCAAGAGGCAGTCAAATAGTAGCATATGCAGACGATGTAGTGGTCATAACAAAAAGGAAAAAAATAATGGTCAAACTGATACAAGAAATAATTAAAGAAGGAGAGCAATTAGGTTTAAAAATCAACGAAACAAAAACGAAACTGATGAGAGTTGGGAACAAAGACAAAGAAAATAAAAGTATTGCGATGGAGAACTATGTATTTGAAGAGGTCGACAAATTCAAATACTTAGGTGTTGTTATATCGAGAGACGGAAGCAGAGATGCTGAAATAAAAGAAAAAAATATGGCAGCAAATAGAACATTTTATGTCAATAAGAAGCTGTTGAAAAGTAGGAATCTTGCTAAAACGACTAAAGTAAATATATACAATACTTTAATAAGGCCAGTACTACTGTAGTACAGTGCTGTTCAGCGGAAACGATGACGATGACTAAGAAAGACGAAGAAAATATAAGAATATTCAAACAGATAATACTAAGAACAATAATGGGTCCAATCAAGCTCGCAGATAATGAATTTAGATTGAGAACAAACGCCGAACTAGAAGAAGTAATCAAGGGAGTAGATATTGTAAAAAAATAAAACGACAAAGAATAAAGTGGCTGGGGCATGTTTGGAGGGCAGGAGATGACGCTGTAATCCATTTATTAGTGAACTGGAAGCCACCCGGAAATAAAAGAAGAGGTAGACCTAGATCGAAGTGGCTGGAAGAAGTAGTGGAAGATCTAAAACGGGCAGGCGTTAATAACTGGCAAGAAAAAAACAAGGAATAGGAACTCTGGAATGAAGTAAGCCAGACGATGAAGATTCTACAATGGGGACTAATACACCCCGTATTAATTGGATTTAGAAAGCTTTTCGAAGCGGTGTTGCCCCGAAATGGAGTGTTTAGCCATTATATCTATATTATCACTGGAGACAAGACTTGGATTTTATATCAAAATGTGCATCGAAAACGCACTTGGTCTAATGAAAATCGACTTTCAACTGTTGCAAAAACAGGAATTCATCCGAAGGAAGTTCTTTTGGTGGTGCATTTGGTGGGACTGGAAACGTGTAGCGTACTAGGAGCTCCTTCCACAAGGTGAAACGATGAATTCTGCAACTCGTTAAATTAAAAGCAGCCATAGCCGAAGAATTGTCAGAATTAGCGTCGTTTTTCATCACGATAACACAATATCATATATATTTTCCGTTGTTTCCTACATATTTTGTACAATTTTATGGGTTAGTACACTAATTTTTTGATTTAAAAGAAAGAGTTCATTAGTTGAACTAAGTACCATTCTCATATTAAATAAAATACTGTTTTGAATTAAGATCATTAGGAGCTTACTATTAGCAAATCGGGGACTTGTGTTAAGATAACTTAGTCTTCATTTAAAGGAAACGCATGGTTCATATGAAACTTAACTTTTCTCATATCAAGTTTATCATGTGTTTGACTTGAAACGGTAGTATTTCTTGGAACTAGATTTTTTATTGATTTGTTTAAAATAACTTAGTTTCCTATATATAAGAACATAACATTTCTTCACACAAGAAATTAATTTCTTGACATTTTGAGGAAATAGTGTTCTTCGTTCAAGAAATTATTCATTTGCTTATATATGAGGACGAGAGGTACTACTTCGGTTAAGGAATTCTCACTTGGTTCTAGAAATTACTTCTCTGTGTGCATAGCACCAATAAATGGACAGATCATTTACAGAAATAATGGAAATGTTACAACATCACGAACAGACAGAGGAACAAGAAGAACAACGTTTATCAATCCCTACATTATCATAAGAGTAGTCAAAGCAATCAGTTTCATCTGCCGGAAAGGTTGAGGCTAGTATTTTCTGGGATGCAAAAGGGATTCTTTAAATTGATTACCTTGCAAATGGTAAAACAACAACTGGCGAATACGACGCACATCTTCTTGACCAACTAGATGAAAAAAATCGTGAGATCAGACCTGAATTGCAAAAGAAAAAATCTTGTTCTATCAGAACAATGCACCAGCCTACAAAAGTGCTTTGGTAAGAGAACAATTTAGGGATTTGGAATACGAATTGTTGGAATATCTATCTTATTTCCCAGATTAGGCTCCCTCTGACTATCATCTATTCCTAAATCTAAACAAATGTGTGTCTGGAAAACGTTTTTGAGTCAAACGAAGAGGAATCGCACTTCAGGGATGAAATCCATTTATAGGAGAAACGTTGGACAAAGTGTATTGAACTAAGCATTTTTGCATTTTTGAACTAAAAAAGTCTGTCACTATCAGGCCGAGAATTTTTTACCTTGCCCTCGTAATATATTAATACGTAGAATCAGAATATCTAATAAAATCTATACCTTTCCGCTTAAAAAAATCTACTTTCCGAAGATTGAACTTATTTATAAGCAACTAAGTTTTTAAGCACCCTGTATAATGTTACACAAAAGAACTTCAAATTAATCAGCTGTGCGTATGCAAAATTTCATTCGTCTCTTTTACTCCTACGTGACGTAATATCACTATAAAGTAAGATCGATATCTGTCACTTTCTTTCAGTAATTGCGATTAACTCAGAAGGTATAGTATTTAGTTATAGGGTTAGAAACATGAAATCTGTGTAAAATTTATTATAGAAGCTGAATTTGAATTTATTTTGTAGCATGCTATTTAAAAAAAGAAGTTGATGAACAATTCCGCTTAACCGGAAGTGATATTTATTCAAAAATATTTTCCCGTGATAGTTCATATTCAACCATATCCAACTGCAAAATTTTGTTTTAAAATTCCGTTCCGTTTGTATAATACTTTTAATAGGCTATTCTCACCAATCACTCTATTAATCACTCTATTAATTGATCAACAAAGACCTTTCTTACGTTTTTTTGTGCTGTAGAAAGGTCAGACCGATTACCGCTTTCATAGGTTTAACAAAATTGTATCTCCGTCAAGTGCTCCGTCCGTTTATTCCTCTCCTGCTAAGAGCCTTGATGTTAAGTACTATTTTATGTTTCCACTTACCCAAGTCAATCTTAGAGGTTTAAATTTACGATTTCCTAATTGTGTATGACATTGTGACATCTCATAGCACTTACAAACTAAATTCAAAGCCTATGTAGACGACTAAAGTAAATAACGCGTTACGCACGAGAGCTTGCAACTTAATTTCGGTATTTTCTATGTTACGATCCATATACGTATATGAAAATTTTTGCATGACACTGATTGTACATAGTACATATTCTCGTAAAAATCTTAATTTTCATTCCGAAACATCACAATGCACCCACACCTCTCGTAATAAAATCCGGCGATCACGTTCTCAACTCCCACTCGATCCCATTCTTCTCCGTAAGAAACAGTTGGCTGAAAATATATAAACAGAAGTAACATACTGAGGGCTTCATTTTCACGATGGCTAAACCCTGGACGAACTTATTCTCAGCCAGTTTTCCGTCTGTCAGTTCGCGCGTTTCAGTCCCAAGGATCAGCGTACCACGAACTCGTTGAATTTCCAATTAGTCCTTGGAGAATTCCGTCTAAGAAGAACAAGAAACAACGCAAAGGAATGGACGCGCCCCGCGCGAAAAGTAGTTCCTGCAGTTAGAAAGGACGAGGACGAGGACCGGGTTTAAAATCCCAGGAATTCCTAGCCAGCTGCGGAAAGGAACTTTATAACGAATATCTTCGCGCGAATTCCTTTAAAACGTTATTTAAGAGAGCTTTCGGCTCGAATAAGGAGTAGTAATATGTAAGGTACGGACTGCTGCTAGTGTCTGCGTAGTAAATTGTAGCTGGAAGAATAATTTTGTTTTTCTCGCATTATGATGCTACAAAATAAATTCAACGCCGTTTATTCCTAATAAACTCAACGCAAAAAATTCCCACGTCAACATCTCGTATCATCAATTTTGTCACTGTAGACATTTTATACGAGACGAGGGTAAATTTTGCGCAACGTATAAACATAATATGACTGCTGGTATATACATATATATGTACGTGTATGTACGTTCCAGCTAAGTTTAATTGATATTCCAGACATATTCAGGTAAACATCTATCTTCATTACGCGTATATATCTCAGTTGTCTACCTTGACGTGAGACAATACCGGTTGGAATTACCTGTGCTTAAACTGATAATACATCGAGGTGTACTTGACGTATGCATGTATCTACATAGATAAGAAGGTATAATTGGTATAATGTGGATATTTGTGTAGGTCTTAACAAGTGTTACATGTCATTTACATGAAAATCCTGTTTGGAAAAACCGTACCGACTACAGGAATCGTTACAAGGAAAGCTGTGATTTATATCAGAAGTAAAAAGGGGTCACCAAGTCAGATATGATATTACACAATAAACCAATGAGACCACACAATGACATAAGTAGAAAAGTAATTAACAGACAAAATCTGGAAAGTGGCAGAAGTGTTACGATTAATTTATGAACTAGTGTATATTGTTTGGGGTTATTGTCTATTATTACACAATATTGCATGCAGGGTGTGCCAATTATCTGAGCTCGGTCTATTACATCTTACCTATTAGTTTAATTAAACTTTTTTTAACCCTAGTCCTACCAACGTTTTATCGTAACGTGTCCTACCATCTATTTGTACACATTGTTGATGTAAATAATAGCAAAATATGCATTATTTATTTTATGTATTAGGTATACAGCAACATTAAAACATATAGAAAGAATATTGTGTGTCAGAAGATATAATTTAAAAATAGTACAAGATAGTAAAATATTTTAAAGTTATTTATGTAGTTTGCAATTTGTGCACGTGAGTATTTTCTCTGAATGTTCACCACAAACCGTTTGCTCACACTTATCACATAACTGTGTTGACATTCTGCTTTTCTTTGATGGGCAAATATAGCACCGTTTTCGTTTTCTTACTTCTCGAGCCGAAGACTCCGCTGTGGTTGGTACTTGATTCAACGTAGTTTGTATCGATGAAGTATGACTTTTATGCAAGCCACTCAAACTACGACGTCTAATTTGCCCCAGTACTAATTCTGTTGTAATTTCTCGTAAGAAAATTTTGCGAAGTCTTCGTTTTTTGGAAATATGCCAGTCAGGATGGATATTTCTCCAAATGACAAATGAAGCTACTCCACACACATCAATTATATTGATAAAATAGACCAAAGGCCACCTATTAGTTTTGCGTTTCACTGAATATGTATGTACCATCTGATTAAGTGTATCCACCCCTCCTTTCGTGGAATTGTAGTACTTATTGATTTCAGATTTATTTTTATTTTCCTCATCAATGGTGGAGTCGTTGTGCATTGTAGATAATAATATGACACAGCGATTTTTCTTAGGTACATAAGATACCAAAGTCATTGTCTTCTGAAAACCAAACAAGTTGCTTTCAATATTCCGTCGCCTGTGAGGTAAAAAATTTGGTGGTATGCAGCGCTTATTTTTTCTGAGGGTTCCTACACAAGTTAGGCCTTTGGTAAACAAACTGGATGGAAGCTCGTAGCTGGTGAAGAAGTTGTCGAACGTAATATTCCTTTTAGTTCTCAGAAAAGGTTCACAAAGGTCTTCAACCACCTTTTGCGCTAAGTTTTCTGCTCTGTTGAGACCTTCTTTTCCTAAGTATGGTATACCACGTAACGGATAACTAGTTCCACTATCGCATATCCACCAAATTTTCATACCGTACTTATCTGGCTTGCTTGGCAGGTACTGTCGGAAAGATACACGACCTCTAAAAGGCACCAGTTGTTCATCGAAGGTTAGATTACTGCCAGGAAGATAATATTTCAGCAAGTTTGTATTAACCCGTTCCCACAGGTCTCTAATTGGTGCCAACTAGTCCTTTTGCCTTCGGAGGGTTCTGGTCGCTTTATCGTCAAAACGAATAAACCTTAGCAATTGAGTAAATCTATTTCGTGACATACACGCTCGATAAACAGGATTTCCATATAAAGGATTCTATAGCTCATTATAGTCCACCATTCCTTATTTATTTCTTCCAGCAGTAATCAAAAGGCCCAAGAAAGCACGGATTTCAAAATCGTCAACTGGTTTCCACAAATCGCCAAGAATACGAACAGCCTCCTTATTAGTGAAAGTAACCACAATACCAATAACCGTATCATCAAAAAACAAATTGAATGCGTCACAAGGAGTATCAACATGCACTCCAGGTGGAAATTTCACTTTGTTCAAAGCTGTTGTAATTATGTTGTGTGCACGTGTTTTTCCCTTGGCAATCGGCGTGTCATTCCACTCGGTACCATGTTTTCCAATAAAAGTTTGCGAATGGCCGGGCGGTTCATCATTAGCATCACTATCGCCACTTCCTTCTTGTTCATCGCTTTCTTCATCGCCAGTTTCTTGATAATCCACTTCACTAGAAGAGGTTTCGTCATTTGACTCTTCTTCATCTTCACCATCATTTACACTCCTTCCCAAATCCTCATCACTTTCGTACAATGCATCGAGCAACTCCTTTTCAGTTAGTGGCCGGCGTCGGTCAGTCAACCAATCAGTCATACTTTTTGCATAAATTTCAAAACCAAATAAGCATAAAACAACAAATCTATTTTTACTGGGGTCAATCAAAACTTTATTTTGCTTACCTGGTCTATATACTCTCCACTAGGTAGAATAAGAAATAAAATTAACCAATAGACACCTAAAACGGTCAATGCGTTCGTTAGGAAAGTCACAAATACACTGATAGCAATGCAGTTTGTAAGCTGACTGTTTCAGCAAAACGCATTTAGGGAATTCCCCTTCATATGTAACTGGAAGTTCTTACATACAAGGGAAAAGTCCCGAAATATAAAGCATATCTTATTACGGGGGATATACCCACATACCTAGTTTTAAATAACGTAGCAATGCATTTTATAGTATAATATCAGTATGTGCCTCAAAGACACACCTTGGTAGGACGTGTCGGTAAATTATCTTTAATTTTTTTTAGTAAAATAGGAAAAATATTAAAAATAGTTTATTTTGAGAATACAAAAATCCTCCAGTCTGTATTGTTCGCAACTAACGAAAATTTAACACTACGCACTGGGGAAATTAATTGCAGAACCAATTGTATGAAAGAAGGCGAATGGAAAAAGTAAGACCTCTAGGAATAAAGGCTTTTCTAGTTTTACTTATTATTATCGCTGATGCAATCTAACTATGTACGTCAAAAAGTCATTTTAGATTTATGAATGCAGTATAATCCTGCGAAGCAGGACGAAAAATTTCCTAGAATTTAGTAAGTTTGGTAACCTAGAGACTCGAGCAGAATAGAGCAAAATTAAAAGCCAATTAGCACCATTTGAGAATCTACTTGATACATTTTGTTTTAACCTGAACTTTTTGTCTTTCATGGCAAGTGTTTATTCAGGTTTTTATAAAATCCAAGCCGACCAAGTATGGAATAAAAATATGCAAGTCTATACAGGCATGGCAGATAACACATCAGAAAGGGGACACGGAAAGGCAGTTATTTGAGACATGGCAGGATTGCTGTAAGATAATAGTGTTTCTGCTGATTTACCGCCCTGGTCTTTCACTAGCGTTGTTAAATATAGAGATAAGTCTAAGCAAAAGGATGTGACAAAATCGAAAGGAAGTTCTCCAACAATTTAATTTTAACAACAATCATGTGATACACTCGGTGGATGCTGTATTTTTTCGACATACCATAATGATTTCCACCATGTTTTCCAGAAAGAGTAAAAAATTTAGTGATGCTGTTGACTAGACTTAACTTTAGCAGCTACATAAATAAGAATCGGGCGCACCAGGTGAAAATATGGTAATTCTAAAAGACAAAGTTGTTGTGTTGTGTGTCTTATGAATATAGACAAGAAAACTATGAATAAATATGACACATGTAATAGGTTCGTTTTCAGGTATCATATGACTACAGAAATAAGTTATTTTTGTAAGTGATCTACGTTCTGTACTCTGAATGGAATCAAATTTATTTATTAGTTTCATCAGATGATAAAATTTAAGTAGAAGTAGAACAAATTCCAAATATACGAAGGCTACAATATAAAACTGCAACTTAAAATATCTAAGCTTTTCTCAATGTCGAATAACACTGAATATTGGCCATAAAATTACTCTGAATAACAAAAAAAAATACGCCAAGAATCTTGACAACGTCCTATGTACGTATATTTTGTTAAATTTTACTTTAGTAAGAGATTTTAAAGTGTTTACATATAAAAGAGCCAAAAATATTAATAGTAATAAACACGTTTCTACACAATCCAGCGTAGTTGACGAGAATATGTTTATCTCTTAATTGTGATTTACCAGAACTACCGTAGAATATCTAAACAATTTTGCCGGTAAACCTTCACATTTAATTGACATCAAAAACATATGCTCTTGCAGTTTTTTCATATGAAGAAGCAATGCCGAGCTATAGATACGAAGTTTTCCGATCACGTCAAGTTTTTCATTTTGCAACACTTCTACGACGCATTTTGGCAAACACTACTACAATAGTTAGCAATTTAAAACTGGCAAGAAGAGTCAGTTTGAAGTTGTGCTTTTAATGATTCTGGCACATTACCTACATCAATGAAGACAATATATACGCTTCAGTTATCTACGCTTCAGTGGATGCTCTGTTTTTTTTTTCTTTAATGTGCTTGCTTCTAACTTTTTGCTTTTTAATTTTACCAAGTAAGAAGATGACATCAATTTTTTTGTTGTATCTTTCCTTTGAGAACGTATTTTCTTTTCTTGTTGATCTTCAGGTATGGGTAAAATAATTAAAAAAAAGACACTGAAAAATATTGAAATATTAGCGGCAGCTGTAGACTCTGGAGTAATATCGGGCAGCCGCAGAACACTGCGTAGTATGCATTCCTTTTCATTATGTAGCCGCACCTGATGTGATGTCTCCCTAATAGATCTGGGTGCGCTGCTATGAGGCCGTTGAATTAGCAGGAGGTTTTTAGTGGGTGAACAACATATTGCCTGGTGCTGGACTCCCGCACAGCGTCCATAAAGGATTTTCCTTCTGAGAGAGGTCGATCTCTTTGTATTATGTAAATTCTTACAAAGTTGATTTTACGAGACTGCAGAAGAGACTTTCCCGTCGAAATAAAGTGTGTTCAACACAACCTTATTATATTATGCATTTTGATCTCACCAACTAAACTAATACTAAATAATAATAATTAACATTAATATCTACCAGTATTAAAACCGATACGATCAGTAATAAAATCTCAAACACGACGAAATGATGGATATTCATCTGTGAGTGACATTTCCGCTGATGACTTCAATAAATATTTTATTGCTACAGCTGACGGTAGTGTCGGTAATCCGCTATAAATAGATATAAACTCGCCTGACTTTCTACCTCAGTCCTTTTCCGGGAATTCGGGTTCCATATTCTACGCACCAGTAATTGAGAACGATATAATAGTAATTATAAAGCCAATTAAAACTAAATACTCGACAGATATATATAAGTAAAAATATATTGAAGGTCTTCATTTCAGTGCCACCATGGGATGTAATCAATACAAATAAGCTCCCAGTTCCATGCGGTACAAAGCTAGCAGACACAGCTTTTTCACCTGATAAAGTGGTCACTAACCGCGTCGATTGACGAAACTTTCAACGTTTGAATCTTGTGGTTAATATGTGACAGCCAATCAATATAGAATTACTTCATTAACGAATCTGTTAACATCTAATCTTCTCCTTTAAAATTGTTTATTCCTTTCAATTAAAACGATCAGCTTTGGAAAAAATCTAACTAACACTTTATCTTTCGAAATATGTAACGCCACGAACGAAAAAGTAAAAATATCTTGTCCGTTATAATACCCACCGGTATGAATTTATAGGCCACGTCCCTCAGGCACACCCTTCGCACGCATTTCTGTCGCAAAATTTCTTGATCCTAGCAATGTCACGAATACCGTACTCCAGTGACACATTAGTAATATAGAAAAGATGAGAAAAAGGCAGACCGGATCGGTGTGAGGAATCACTCTACCATAAAAAAGTTATATTAACTTTTCCGATATTCACAACGTAATTCAGGATTTTTTTTTTGAATTTTTAGTTTCTAGAAAGATACATGTTTGCGTTAGCTTCTTCCTAACTCAAATTATTAGAATCCTAAACAAACATATAGTTTATTCAGTCGCGTGCGTGTTAGGCGCGATAATGTCGGTAGTCCTTCGCGTAGGATAGTAGTGTTGGCGGGGGACACGTTGACCATACTGTTGGCACAATTAATAACGTTAGATGGCGCCACGGGAGACGGCTGTTATAGCCCGGGACCCGTGCAAAACAAATTTGAAGGACCGCTTAATTAGTCGACGGTTGAATCGTTCGTCATTTGTTACGGTTGTCGCCCAACCGGAGACGTCTTGATTAAGATTTAAACGTCACGTTTTGAAGTGTTACGTTTCTAGTGTGTTCCTGTATAATTGGGTGACGTTGACAAAAGATGGAGACCGAAATAGGTTTGTTTTGTAACGTGCTATGTGGTATGTTCCGCTATAATTATGGTGCTAACATCAACAGTGAGATCAAGCAGAACAGGATGATATATATCTCGATCTGTTAAAAATTGTGTTATCTTTTTTATGGGGATTTTTTAAAAGATAGTTATAAAACGAAATTTCTAAATGAAGCATAGGATCCGCAAGGGCCGTCAACTGTATACATATAGTAGCGAAAGAACAAGCGACTTTTCTAAAGCATTATATGTAGAAGGTCACACAATAAATACTAATTGAACTTACTGCTACCTCCTATGGTTTGATTTCTTGCTGCTAGGGCTGGACGAGTAGTTCTTTAACCCTTTCATCCCTCGCGGCGTTGTGGCTGCTGAGGTGATCTTAGTCATTCACGACGTCAAAAGCCTTTCGAGATTTTGCTCTGGGAAACTTCTAGTTTTTTTTAAATGCGTTTCAGCCAGGCTCAACCAAGACAGCGATCCATATGTTATTATGAGGCGAAGGAATGTTGTATAGATTGAGATCTTTATTTTCAACGAAAAGATGCTTTTCAAAGATAGCAGCGACAGTAGCATTGACTTTGCGGCCATCGGTGGTGCGGTGATTTGAATGTTCATTTCTGATATAATATGACACCGAGGTAAAGAGTCGACTGACTCCATGGGAGTGTGTAATTCCCCACAAAGATGTTGTCATGGTCGCGGGGGAAGAGGGAGGGGGGCACGTTTTTTCGTGAAGCACATAGCGACACACTTTCATTCGATCCCTACGAATTTTCCATTGTTGATAACAGTGCTGGAAATCCTCTTCTGTGAGTTTGTCGACCACCTCCGTCGCTTTTTCTTTTACCTTTTCTACACTCACTGTCAAATCTGGTTCCCTTAAGCTCTGATTTGACCTTGGGAAATAAAAAAAAAGTCACAGGGATCTAGGTCCGGCGAGTACGGTGGGTGTTCTAAACGGTGATGCCGTATTTTGCGAAGAACGCCTTCACAGACAAGGCGCAGTGGGCGGGCGCATTGTCCTGGTGACTCATCCAAGACTTGCTCCTCCACAGATCGGGTCTTCGTCGCCGCAGTCGTTCACGAATGGTAGTCAGAACGTCAATGTGGTAGTGCTGATAGACAGTTTGACCTAGGGGTACCCGGTGAATGTAAACAATTCTACGCTTGTCAAAAAAAAAACAATCATCGTGGCTTTGAATTTTTATTTGCTAATTTTCGCTTTTTTTTGACGTGGTGAGCTTCGGCTCTTCCAGTACATTCATTGGCGTTTTGTTTCAGGATCGTAGGTGAAAATGTCATTGCAAATGTTCATTCTGGATTCTTTTTGCTGCGGAGAAAGAAGTTTTGGTACCATTTTTGCACACACTTTACGCATGTTGAATGATTCATGCAAAATCTGACGGACAGTTTCTCTGATAATACCTGAGAATTCAGTAAGATCTCTCACACCTAAACGACGATTTTTCCGGACCATTTCACCAATTTTCTGGATGTTGGCGTCCGTTTTAGATGTTGAGGGCCGTCCAAGGCGCGAATCGTCTGCGATCAATTCACGTCCCTCCTTAAATCTTTTATGCCACTCAAACACTTATGTTCGCGATAAAGTAACTTCTTTTAACATGGCATAAGCTTCTGTGGCACTTTCCTCCAGTTTCACAAGAAACTTGAGGTCCACTCGTTGCTCCATTTGAACACTTTGCATTTTCCGCCAGAGCGTCAGCGCAAGGACTTGAACAGGCCACCGCTGCAACGAGACTAAGCGTCGCACAACCGTTCCATATTCAAACCTGCCCCGGTCCATTCACTGTTTGCCAGAAGCAGCATCACTCCGATTACTTAATTGTCACACCTCGTATGTAAAATACCCGTTTACAATAGCAAATATTTTGACAAAACTGCCATACTAGTTGTCTAGAATTCCATGCTTCCGACTGTACATATTTTGTAATATATTTTGTATTATGCTTTCTAGCATTTGTCTCTGATGTAAATAAATTTTACGAAAGCTTGGACAGTAACAAGGAATTACTAGTTTCATTTGGCTGCTTCCCCCATTAGTGTGTTTATTAAAGACTTTTTTGAGTTCAGTAAGTTTTTAGTTCATTTTTATAAATGAAGAGCATCCGAGAAAACCAATGGTATCAATTTTGATGAAATACTACTAACCTTTCGCAGACTCTTTTCAAGGTTATGTAAGGCGCGCATCCTTTTTCTAGAAACACAATACTCATTTTCCGCAAACATCTGAAGCAAGTGTTGAGAACCCGATTCTAAAATTAGAATGGGAGACGCAATTTTTTGGTAGATTTTGATAATCTTTCATAATCACGCAGACTGGCAGTAAAATGCGTTTTATTTGACTTTTTTCGCTAACTTGAATACACGATCACCATACCTATTCTATTTTAATACCGTGTTCTGTTTTTTTCGTAAAAAAATTCAGTCTTGACCTAACAACTTCTTTTGATTTTTTAAAAAGTCATCTATTTCTATGCCAACGTGTGGCATAATCAGACGCCTTCTTGTCTTTATTTGCCCTCATTGTCTACCATCCATAAAATGTGATCAACAATTTTGCTGGTTTAAAAGAAGACATTCTAAATTCTTCTTAGTTTACAAATTGACCACTTAGTCATATCGAGTGGTCATTTTGTAATATCATATTAGCTTTTCTTCAATCAGCTCTTTAGTTAATTCTGATTTGTAAAACTAGATCAGGCTTTCCAACCGGCATTTCGTGTCGTATTTCCATCAATGCTGCCTTCCACTACCATGCTTTGGTAAATCCACAACAGCACCCATTTCCTTCAAAAACTCATGTGTTATCTTGTTTTTCCATTATATTTTTTCTTGTGTTTTCTTTCCTTTGACCTGCCATTGTTCTATTTCTAATTTGTATGCCCTATGCAAAAGGTATTTCTAAACTTTATTATTGTAATAATGATTTATTCCTTTAGTGCAATTTTTACTTCCAGCACTAGTCCCGCAGTAAAAACGCAGCCAAGAAATGAATTGATAAAATTTCGAGTGCATAAAATATATTTAGAGTCCTACTTATAATGCATTATAATTAAACTTTCGTTTGCAAGATAATTATATCTGCCTCCCACTACCATCTAGGTCCTACTTGTATATAATTGTAAGAGTAGTGTTAGTGTCGTTCGTATTTAAGATAATTATATGACCGTCAAGTCTTTAGCATAAAGTTGTCTAAAAGATCCAACACTAGAGTTTCGTTCATAGATGCTTTTCTGTTACTTCTTGAACTTGCATTTAATATAAGTCCCACCACCTCTGCCGCATTTCTTTTACCAAATTTCACCAGACTTGTCTTTTTAGGCGAATATAGATTTTTGGGATAGTGAGGATTGAAGCAAAAGGATTCAATTTTCTTAGTTTGTTGCGATCAGAACTAAGTTCAAATCTCTTTTCAGCTCGCTTCGACTGGTCCTTGTAACAGTGAGTTGTGCTGTGCTAGATAAATACATTTATCTCTGGAATCATTAACTGGATGTGAAATTGGGAAAGAAGCGAAAAACCCAAAAAAATTGATGTAGCAAGTTTTGCACGGTTGCTCTTGAAATAGTATAACTGATAAGTTTTTTTGCCAAAAGCCTGGAAAAAATTTTATCAATACTGGTCTAAAAAAGTTCGGTTTGATAACACAGTGCTCACTACTTTGAGCACATCGATTGGTCTTATCATTTTTATAAACTTGCCAAACCAACAGACACATACGAATATTGTAAATCCTGTTCCATAATCCTCATGGCATCCAACATTGTTTGCTTTGCTTTTTAAATGGTAATTCTATCTTAAATGACTACCACTACGCTATATTATCCTGCATTAATAATTTCTAAATAATCCACTTTTATACTTATGTCATTTCCAAGCTGTAACCTACACTCGTCTTGTAAATCTGGCAACGTTGAGTGTAATTGCCATAAGGGTAATACTAAAATCTAAATGTGACATGGAATATAGACATAATAAAAAATTGTTATTACAAGCTTTCTAGATATTTTTATTTAGACAAAATCTGCAATATTACGGTAAAAGAACACAACTTTTACACTTCAGTGTACATTATCCGCGCGTAAGCTTCGGGTATATCCCAAAATGAACACGATTATTTCGGTTGGCAAAACTTCAAAACTACTTAAAGAAAGCAGTACGAATATATTATCCATCTCCTTCTGCGATGTTGGTCCCTGCTATCGTCGCAGGAATCACCTTCCTTAAAAACCGCCTCCCTTATTCGACGTTAAAGACGCGTAAAATTCACCAACCCATTGAAGTTTATTTAATAAAATAGGCAAAAGGATAGATGCCGACGCAAAGATAGGTGACCTGTTCGTTTTTCTTCTTTCCTTTTCAACGTAAGTATGTCTACCTCATTTTAACTCGCACAGATGCCGGTTTTATCGATTCCACATTCAAAGAAGTCCTATGCGGTCAGGAGCGTACGTCACGGAGGGTATGACGAGACTTCGAAAAACGAAGGATTGATTTTCATCGCGACGCTGCGCGTCCTACAGGGTCGTCAATGTCTTTTTTTTCCCTAGTTCCAACGCTGATACCGACATGTTAGGGCAGAATTCGTACCAGCAAAATTGTACCCATCCATATTATTCAGGCTGGGGTGAAATGTGAGCAAAAAATTCGGCTAGAGTGGTGGAAAAAAGAACACAAAACTCTAGGGGTTTCCGATCCCACCGCACAAGCGTGCGTTTAAGCTAAGCGCTCAGCTTGAATACGTCGAAATTGCTCGTGATGTGCTTATATGCTGAGACTTGCAGAATAGGCTCCGCTCGTAGGCATGCATCGCTCTTCGGAAACGAGATTTGTTTTCCTTTAAAACAAGAAAAGTGCTGGAAAAAAGGGGGAAATCGCTGCTGCGAATGTTTTCTTTTTGCGGTTCTTTTTTTGATGGCACCCGCAGCTGAAGCTGTCGTAATTTAACTCCTATCACGGAAAAGTTTGCATAACATCGAATTCTCGTTTAGTACCTACGTTTTGGACCAGCACAATTCTGATTATTCAGTCATTGTTATGGTTTACCAATTAATTTCTTGTTCGTTAATAATGTGATGAATTTTTCATTGGAATTATTCAGAAAAAAAGGTCTATTTAAAGGGCAAAAAAAAATATTTATCAAAAACAGCTTGTAACATTATTATAGATTCAACTAGCAAGGAGATCAAAACAGGCCAAATGCCATGTTAATGAGTATTTTCTGAGCATTTGTAATACCTAAACATTTATTTGCACCAAAAATAGTTCTGCAGCCAATTACAACATGTGGACTTTTCTAGTGCGGATTTAGTCCATTCTCCCAGATTATGAAATATCCACTTTTGAGTATGATGGAATTTTTCCTAGTATGCTGAAAACCGTGTTTTGTTGTTCCAATTTTTCTAAATGGAGGTCCGATTACAGGCCAATATCTGTGCTTCCAATATCAATATCATTTCAGGAGTATAAAAATAATAGGTTTTCTGTTTCATTTCTATAGAAAACGCCATAACAAGAGAACCTTCAACAATCTACATTTTTGCAAAATAATTGATGGTAAGTCAGTAGGTACTTCATTTTATTGTGGTGTAATATAATATTTTCTTTCAACCCGTATGGAAGAAGATGATCCCAAGGAAACTAATGAAAAAATAGAAGGCTTCATCAAATGCTGACTACAACATGCTTCATCGCTATTAAAAATTTGATACTTCAAATATTGATTATTGAACGATACTGTCGGCAAATCATATCAATGAAGCTATCAATTTTTCGTTTTGCTTTTCCTCTTAAAATAATTATTAATCTGTCTATTTCGACTTGTGTATTTACTGATAGATGGAAGCGAACAAGAGTTGTCCCAGTACATAAGAAAGGCGATCGATGTTTGGTTTCAAATTATCGTCCTATCTCTATAATTTCTAATTTTTCGAAACTCTTGGAAAAAGTGCTGTATTCCAGCATCTACACCGGTACACGTTCTTTTATATCTCCTAACGAACACGGCTTCCTCCGTGGTAAATCTACTACTACGAATTTGGTCACGCTGTCACAGTTCATCTGTGAGGTCTTAGATGTGCGCGGTCAGGTTGATGTTATATACACGGATCTCTCTAAAGCCTTTGATCTTATCGACCATGAAAATCTTCTTTGTACGTTATCTTCCTTTGGCCTTGTTCCTTCTGCTACAAATTTACTTAGATCATACCTAACAAATAGAACATGTTATGTTATGTACAATAATTACTCATCGAACGAATTTGTGCTTACGTCTGGTGTTCCTCAAGGATCCAACTTAGGACCTCTCTTATTTATACTATTTATTAATGATCTATTACTCCAAATGAATTGTCCTAATTTGGCTTATGCCGATGATATTAAAATATTTTCTCGAATCACATGTGCTGCTGACGTAGAAGCTTTGCAGGATAACCTTGATAATCTTGTTGCATGGTGCACTCGATTTAAACTTAAATTAAATGTTGATAAATGTTGTGTTGTGTCATACACAAGATCATTACCTTTAGATTTACTGTCTTATCGCATTGGCGAAAACATATTGTCACCTAAAACTGAAATTAACGATTTGGGCGTTACCTTTGATTCTTCCCTTAGCTTTAAGTCACACTTTACTAGCATTTGTTCTGAAGCTTGCAGATCCCTTGGCTTTATCTTTCGCATATCCAAATACTTCAAGAATATCACACAGTCACTTTACTTTGCTTATGTCCTCAGCAAACTTGAATATGCTTCCTTGATCTGGTATCCAGTGTATATGTGTGATATGCTGTCATTAGAGCGTGTCCATCGTCGATTTTTTAAATTTTTATCATTTAAAATGGATGGGACTTACCCGAATAGAGTAATGGGTCAATCAGAGCTCTTATTGCGTCACAATCTAGTATCTCTGGACGAACGAAGAGGCAACATATGAGAAAGATTCCTATATAAACTATTAAGGAATAATATTGACTGTCCTGATCTACTGCAAGGTATGACATTTTTGGTGCCTCGTATGAACTCCAGCACGTTTGTTCCTCCCTTTGCACGAACGAATATTATGAAGGAAGGCTCCTGCATACACCCTTTGTAGACTCGCCAACAAGCTAGAGGATCTATTTGTGTAGTAGTACCTATATATTTGTATGATTATAATTATACCAGTGTTTATACGAATGTGTATTGTTTCACTTCCATTACTGATTAAGTATATTATTTCTATTTAGTTTATTATTTACTTCATTTATTATTTATTTACATATTGTTATTATTTAGTTTTCTTATTTACTTATTTAGATCTGTACACGTATTGAAATAAAATTCTTTGGTTTTGTATTATCCTGTAATTGGGCATATTGCCTGTTGGGTAATAAAGATTATTATTATTATTATTAATGACACTGAGTTGATGGATGACAGATATGTTGTATATTCATACATAGATACGATAGGAGCGAGGGAATTTTAGGAGCTATTTTAAAAAGGTTTAGATCTATTATAATGAATATGAATACTCATACTTTAGAATGCTTATTTATAGAATTTAATTTGTCCGGAATTAATTACTTACTTATTACTGTTTACATTGCTCGTGGCTCAGGTTTAGATAAATATGTTGAGTATTTTAGTATTTTTCATAATGTTGTTGATACCTTGCCTAACAGTCGCCTAATAATTGTAGGAGATTTTAATGTTTCGTTAGTAAATGGAACTGACTTCGCGTTTAATCGTGGAAATATAATTACACGTACAATTAACGGGTCGATGGCCGCAGTGGTTAGGCGGCTGACTATTGTTGTGAGAGGACGATAGGCGCCAGGGTTCAATTCTCTGGAGGGACGGTGACATTTTTTCAGAGAGTTTAATCCCGGATCGACTTGCCATTCGCTGTTGGGAGCAAAGTGATTAACAGCGCGGCATCATGAAAGGCGATATGATGCTGTCACAAAGCCGTTTAAACACAACTTACACACACCAAACTACACCGCAAGAGTTGCAGTGATAGTCAGACAAGTAATACAGCTTACGGAGTCACTGCAACTAAGCACCCACCACATAAAAAAAAAAAACTAACTTATCACAATTTGATATCTTATAATAATATATTATCTAAGTATTAATAATCGTACGCTGGATTTGGCGTTTTCAAATATTAATCTTATTATTCAGAGTATAGATGATCCGCTCTCTTTGCCATTGGATTTTCATCATTCTGCATTATGTATCATGCTTTATCACAACGTTCAAGTAGAAAAATTGGAATCTGGTTTTACTATAAGATATAATTTTAAAAGAGCAAACAGAAATATATTAGTTGATGAAGATAGAGAATTGGTTAGAAGGGAAGATTGTTCAAGCGTTTGCCTGGAATTTGGAATTGGTTTGTAATACAGATAGTGGGGTGACTGCAGATTATGGACAAAATAAAATTTAGAACATTCTTAACATTATTGGAATTGATGAGGAAGATATTGAGCAATAAAACCATTGCATTACATGTATATGTATATACATATATTACTTGAAGTAAAGAGCACTGTTTGCCCTTTAATATAGCCAAGTGCTGTGTGATAACCTACTCTAGACGAAAACAACCAATCTTGTATCGATACATGATGCAGGATGTGCCACTGGAGCGTAAATCGGAAATAAATGATCTTGGTATTACCTTTAGTAATACTTTCAATTTTTCTGCACATATTCATAATATCACTAATGCTGCTTTTAGGAATTTGGGTTTTATTAAGAGAAAGAGAGCCAATTTTCACTAATACATCCGCTGTAGTTATGCTATATAATGCATTTGTACGGTCAAAGCTAGAATACTGGACTTCAATTTGGTATTCTCGCAGTAAAAAGTTAAGTAGGCACATAGAAAAAGTGCAAGATTGTTTTCTTAAATATCTATACTTTAAACGGTACGGGGAAAATCCACCCTTTTGTTCGTTTGAACATATTAGACGGGAATATCTTTGAAATCCTTGAAAGGTAGAAGAGTTGGTGCTATGTTTTTTTTTTATGTGGAGGGTGCTTAGTTGCAGTGACTCCGTAAACTGTATCGCTTGTCTGGCTATCACCGCAACTCTCGCGGTGTTGTTCATAATTGTATTTAAGGTATTTAATAATTACGAGGGAGCGTTTTTATATTCGCGGAATGAGCGGGTTGTAGGGGGGTGATTAGGCGCATTTCATTGTTATTAGACAGTTAGTCTTTGAGCTATCGTCAACCAAGTAACATAATCAGGAGTGAAAAGTGAAATATGGAAAAAATCGAATATCGTGCCGTTATAAAGTTCCTTACCAGGCAAGGAAAATCAGTCGCGACCATAATGAATGAGATGTCATTGGTTTACAGCGACTCTTGTCCAGGAAAAACCATGGTGTATAAGTGACATAGCTTATTTAAACAAGGAAGGGAATCCCTTGAAGACGACCCGAGGCCGGACAGGAGCATTGAGGTGACAACGCCAGCACTTATCCAAAAAGTTGAAAAAATTGTACTCGAAGATGCTCGACTAAAGAAGAAACAACTCGCAGAAATGGTTGGAGTATCCGATACAACAATTTTTAAAATCCTACACGATCATCTCGGCATGTCTAAGGTCAGCGCAAGATGGGTGCCGAGAATGCTCACGCCGCCGCAAAAACAACAGCGCGCAGAGTGTTCGCGTGCATTTTTGGACCTCTGTAATGAAGACAAGGATGGTGTATGAAGTCGAATTGTTACTCGAAACGAAACTTGGGTTCATCATTATGAACCTGAGTCCAAACAAGACTCCATGCAGTGGCATAAAAAGGGCACAGCAGCTCCCAAGAAATTTAAAGTCTCACAATAAGCTGGGAAACTCATGGCAACGGTATTTTGGGACTCGGAAGGAATATTGTTGATTGATTATAAAGATAAAGGTGTTTCTATAACCGGAGAATATTACGCTTCAATATTAGAGCGACTAAAAGAAGCCATTAAAGAGAAAAGACGGGGAAAATTGACGAAAGGTGTGCTGCTTTTGCACGACAACGCGCCCGTCCACAAGAGCCGCGTTGCGTTAGCTGCCCTGCATAAGGTGGGCTTCGAAATTGTGAATCACCCACCCTACAGCCCAGACCTGACCCCGAGTGATTATTACCTGTTTCCGAAAATGAAAAAAGAGGTGTGGGGTAAAAAATTTACTGCCGATGATGAAGTCAAGGAGGCAGTTTCGGCATATTTTGCAGATAAAGAGAAATCATTTTTTTAGGAGGGTATAAATAAATTAATTGAAAGATGTGAAAAATGTATCCGTCTTGCAGGTGAATATATTGAAAAAGAAAAATAATTTGGTTTTTTTATTTCCACCCCTTATCCCCCATTCCGCGAATATAAAAACGCTCCCTCGTACATCGATAATCCCTGACTCTTGGCTTTATTTCGTTTGCATGTGCCTTACTATAGTATTAGACCGCTGCTCGTTGTTTCTAGAAACATGTTGTTAATGAGTTATGTAAACTTTACAATGATAATCAAGCACATTGAACTCTTTGGTTTATCTTTATCTAGCTTTAAAACATTACTAAAATCATTACCAGTTTAGGGTTGGCTTTGGTTGGATCTTGCCATGAATATTTATGTATAAATGTAATTAAAGTTTGTACGTCTATATGAGACATGTATTATATGTGGTTATGTTAGAGTAGAAGCATATAATTAGGTTCGCCTGTTTGCTTCATAATAATAATAAATGAATAAATAAATTCGACCCAAACTCAACACATGTTATGGAAGATTATCAGGTCCCTTCATCAACTAGCTAATCAATATTTTAAGATGGTATACGAAAAGAAATTTTCAGAATTTTTATAGCATTCATAAAAAAACCCTAATCCCAAACAAACTTTCTGACGTTCGTCTTGAGATAGCAACATATTTATGAGAATATTCGAGAGGAAAAAAACGTAATCATAATTCAGAACAAAGTTAGGTTAGATATATATCTTTTACCACTGGTGACAAGAATAGCACGTTCCTCGTCAACAATGAGTTTAAGTTCTGCTCTCATACATACATACACGATCATCTATCCTTTTCTTATTAACGTGTCAAAAATCCTTCGAGACGACCCGCTCCTTATTTTCAGTTTTAATTTTAGAAGACAGCACTAGTATAACTCCACCGTCCACACAACAGGCAAAAAATAGAGATCCTTTCTTCTATCCTTGAATCCTCGAAAGTTTTTAAAATAATAACCAAACTTTTAAATGATACACGTGACCCTATATAAGAAGCTGAATGGTTATATCCCCATCCCGACAGAGATAGAGAGAGAGGAATATTAGATAAGTTTTCGGGGTAGCTATGTCGAAAAAAGTTTTTATTGTTGTATTTTCCACATGGCGACCACAGCTAACTCGAAAAACTTGCAATACTTCTCGCAGAGAATCAGGATAGGTGGGTAGTGTGTGTGTGTGTATTTCGGGAGATGTCACTTCCTCTCTTTTCCCCTATATAGCTTCCACTTTTTTTACACTACCTCTTTTGTACGCCTCGGCCGACGTTAGGGAGAGGCATTGTAAACGCCGGGAAATTTATACTGACATTCCGTGGTTTAGGGGGTGTTTCGGTGGATTCCCTTTTCTCCTATTATTATACTAGGGTAGTTCTATACGAAGAGCAAGGATAGAAATCAAATTTTTACGTTTCGGAACCCTTTGACAAATTGGGTAATGCTGTTTGATCGTTTTGAGCGAAAATATTCGAATTGTTTGATGTATGCGCTGATTTCGTAGTTGAATTAACTCTTTTACAAACACACAACTTAGCAGTATAAGCCTATCAAAGTGTAAACTGTGTTTCGGCTTACTATAGACTCATCAGTGTACGATGTAATTAGTACTGTAATGTTAGTTATTAAATAATTATTTTAAAAATTTCTGGAGATAAGCAAGTTCAATATGAAATAATCTCATGGTTTACCTGCACTTAACGTACAACGGTACAACGTGGATTTTCCCAAAGAATTGGATATTACGGATCCCTTATATACAGGGTCCGGCAACGAAGCGGGGACGGAAGATTACACGCTTATTTAAAAGTTTGTCAAATATTTAGTCATCGGATATTCTTCCGCACCATCAAGTGCACGTTTTAAAAATATTTTGTTTTATACAGAGTGTTCCAGACGGAAATGCCAGACTAAAGTTGCATTTTTTTAAATGGAACACCCTGTATATTAATAGAGAAAATGATCCGCGCTTGAAAGCTGGTTACAACGATATAATGTTGTATAGGTCTAAAGTTGATAGTTTCTGAGTAAACAATGATTTTACTTGATAAATTGATACATTTCAGTAGGCTATTCTGCATAGGGAAAAACAAAAGGTTCGAAACCAACAGAGTAGAATATTTTTTACTAGTATGGACTGTCGTTACTATGCGAAATAAATTCTGCAGCTGCTCGCTTTATACAGGGTGTTCACAATTTTGCAAAATCTAAGAATTCTCGAAATTTTTAAATGGAACACCCTGTATATTTTTTGCTCATTGGAAAGCCCTTTTACTACGCTTTCTATTGATACCTCATTTGATGCACCTAGGATAGATTATTTTCTAATTATTTCTTTTTAAAGTTGAATTAATGAGAAATGCTCGTATTTTTAGAAGCTAATTTGCAGTTCAAACCTACTGTAAGATCGGATACTCGACAAATAATCCATAAATGGTCTATAACAAGACTAAACTCCATTTAGTATGAGAAACAATTGCTTTTCACTCAGCGGTGAAAGCAAACATTAAATTAATATAAAGTAATATAGCATTTTCAATAGATTCACTGCTGATCAAGTTATCAGGTGTTTTAAGCTTGTATACTTAATAACCAAGTTGTACAAAATTTCGTTTTGTGTTATACAGTATTTCGTTCAATCTTTAAAAGAAATTGTTATAATGACTAATGTTAGTAGATATTCAACAAATGCAAACTCCTACCTTCAATAACTGTTACCTTTGAAATACCATCTATACTTACATGTTTCCACATACAGAACATTCAGAGCGACTAAGGCCAGCTAGAAAAGAGATAGATCTAGAATGGAGCGGTTGTAAAACATATACGGAATAGCACGCTCGCCAATGCGTTAATTCCGTATATGTTTTACAACCGCCCCACTCTAGATCTATCTCTTTTCTAGCTAGCCTTACTCGCTCTCTATGTTCTGTATGTGGATTTTCCTGTATTATTAATAATACGGCCAGGTCGCTTTGTTTATTGATTACCGGTTTATTTGTTTCTCCCTTCTTGTAGGTTTCACCATCAGTTTTTATAAATTTCTCTAATAATCTTTCAAATGTTACCGGTCTTCTTTCAAGGTTTAGAAATTTCTCTGCATATACTCTACTTGCTAGGAGACAATTTCTTGTACACTCCTCAAGAATAAATATCATATTTACCATTTCTTGAGTAGGTACCTACTAAAATTAGTCAATATAACAACTGCTTTTAAAGATTGAACAAAATACTGTATAACACAAAACGAAATTTTTTATAACATGGTTATTAAGTATACAAGCTTAAAACCCCAGATAACTTGATCAGCAGTGAATCTATTGAAAATGCTATATTACTTTATATTAATTTAATGTTTACTTTCACCGCTGAGTGAAAAGCAATTGTTTCTCATACTAAATGGAGTTTATTCTTGTTATAGACCATTTATGGATTATTTGTCGAGTATCCGATCTTACAGTAGGTTTGAAATGCAAATTAGCTTCTAAAAATACGAGCATTTCTCATTAATTCAACTTTAAAAAGAAATAATTAGAAAATAATCTATCCTAGGTGCATCAAATGAGGTATCAATAGAAAGCGTAGAAAAAGGGCTTTCCAATGAGCAAAAAATATACAGGGTGTTCCATTTAAAAATTTCGAGAATTCTTAGATTTTGCAAAATTGTGAACACCCTGTATAAAGCGAGCAGCTGCAGAATTTATTTCACATAGTAACGACAGTCCATACTAGTAAAAAATATTCTACTCTGTTGGTTTCGAATCTTTTGTTTTTCCCTATGCAGAATAGCCTACTGAAATGTATCAATTTATCAAGTAAAATCATTGTTTACTCAGAAACTATCAACTTTAGACCTATACAATATTATATCGTTGTAACCAGCTTTCAAGCGCGGATCATTTTCTCTATTAATATACAGGGTGTTCCATTTAAAAAAATGCAACTTTAGTCTGGCATTTCCGTCTGGAACACTCTGTATAAAACAAAATATTTTTAAAACGTGCACTTGATAGTGCGGAAGAATATCCACTGACTAAATATTTGACAAACTTTCAAATAAGCGTGTAATCTTCCGTCCCCGCGTGGTTGCCGGACCCTGTATAGTCCTGGAAGTGAAAAAGTACCTCATATGGTTGAACAAAACGGACTAAACGACTTGATCGCGAATTTAGACCTCAAACAGCAATGAAGCATTTTGAGGTCTAGACTGCAGGAATGAAATTTTCATGTCTATACCGACATACAGGTCGACCAGAATGAGAGCTCTTGACCCCAACGCATGAGCCATTAGATCCACCTCTTACATCAGCGCGCCAATCACAGCTGAGTGCTGCAACGTCATACTTTTACCCAACTTCTCTGACTTAAGCGCAACTGCCACGGGATTCTGGTCGACCTATACATGGTATGCTGAAAGATTTGGACTTTCAATACATATCTGAGGAATGGACGCTGTCTATTAATTCTTCTAAACTATACAGTGGTAATACCAGACGTTCAACACCAGTAACCCACTAAGTCCATTTGAAGACAAAATTTAAATGATTGTCCGAGTTTATTTAAAATTAAAATTATATATATATATATATGTTATTATATCAAAAAGCGGCATCACTAAGAAATAGACATATCACAGGTAAGATAGGTTTGATGGAACAATAAATGCTTTTTCAATGAGATCAAATTTTTTTAAATCAGTTCAGGCGTTTAGGAGTTACAGCTGTTTATTTAAAAAACCATTTAATTACCCCCCACCACTTTATTTTAATAGATACATCAAAAAGTGTTAAACAAAAATTACTCAAGTAAAGCATAGCTTTAAAATTTGGTAACATTTACTGGGTGGATTTCAGTGAAAAATCACTTTAAATGGAAATGGAAATGTGAAAATATTTTCCACGGTCTTCTTTTGACCACTTCAGTCTTAAAAATTTTTACCGCAAGTCTCTACGACGAATAGTTTCAAAGATACAGCGCTTTGCATTCTTATCTGACCATCCTGTACATGTTTTGAAATTAATAAATATTATTCAATAGAAAAAAGATGGCTGGAAAGCAATGAGGTTAACTGGGCTTCAGGGAGGATATCCTAATTCCTATTGTATTTTTCTGTTTATAGAATAGTAGAGCAATTAATTCTCTTTATATTGTGTTTTCATTTTTATCTATTCATCTTTTCCTCTTCAAAAAATTTGATGTTCTTACATCTTATGCACCCAAGGGCGGTTCTTTCTCATACATTTTAATTTCTTAACAGCATCTATTGCTATATCATTATCGCTGTATAAAATTAGCTTTTTTGATACTTGATTGATCGCTTCCTGTTCATTAATATTTTTTGGCAAACTTCTGCAAGATAATTAAACATATTCAACATTTTTTGCATATATAACATTGAAGTCCTCAGTCAGCTTCTTCAGAAGATTTCTAAAGACTGATGTGGTTTCCTGCTACTTTGATATGTTTTGTACCCCATTTTCCTTTCGCTTCATAGATTCATATTTGTCCCAATTCTGCGTTAAAGCAATTTCATTATTTCCAATAAGTATTGTATTAATTTCTGATTTCTGAGTAGTGTGTAGTTGTGGCCAAGACTTTAACAGTATCATAATTTATCTAGTCACGTTGAAGAAACTGTTGGGCTACTACAGATCTTTTTACATCTGGCCGTCCGATATAATTTTTTCCCACAATAGAATATTCAAGTTCGTACATGACTGCGTAACAGCGCAACAGTATTTATGGCAAGGTAATGTTGCAATAAAGCCATGGAAACACATTACACACACAATTTACACTGTAACGGCTGAATTTAGTAGTCTCCCTAAGCAATGCAGCTTGGGAACGCACTCCAGCTGCACTCAGAACAAAAAATCAGCTTATTGCTCTACCGTTATGACCATATAACTATAGTTTCTAGTAGCTACTTGCAAGGCCATCCATCAGACGCAAAAATTTCCATAAACTATATTAATATAAATAATATGATTGTGTGCACGTAATAAGATGAATGTAAGAGATACTCGTTACCTAGAACTGAGAATATCGCTTCACGAGATTATATTTTATCTAATTGGATCACGTGTCTTACGCTGTGTCGGTTTCAAATGCATCGCCATAGCAACTAAGACAAAGCCTGCAGTTACCACGAAAAACTCACTTCTATTATGTCACGAAAAACGATGATTAATAAGAAATGTATTGACAACATCTTTATCACTTCGACGTCTCTTTTATTTCGTTCATTAGATACACTTTCTAACAGCAGCAGATATAGGTTATGTTAAGGGATGTCTAAATTTCTCTCTTCTACATTAACACGGAAGTTCCATCCTTTTTGTTGGAAGTTATTTAGAAGCTACATTTCAAGTATTGTACCGCTACTTCAATATTAACTAACGTATTTTTTTAATGAAGACGAGTGCCCATATTATCCCACCTAGTTAGTTTCCCATTCCTAACCCTACCGCGCATGTTTAGGCCCTATAATAGGAAGACTAATCTGGCATTTAACTTGAATAACAACGTTCTAACGTAGAAGAAGGACCCAAGAGGCGCATGGTAAGAAAGGGGCGAAAGAAGATGAAACACCAACATGAAAGGTTTATTTCAGGGAGGAACTTGATAAAGGACGCCATCTATTATTCAAATCGTTTCACTCAGAGGGAACCTCATCCTGACAAATTAAAAGATAAGTACACGACGACAACGGCCGTTTAAGGAATTAAAAAGAATAGCTCAGCATAAAGTTTATCGTCCTATCATTTCGAATATCCTAGATGTCTCTAGATCAAAAATTTGATATTTAGGTACTTAATTGATTGTGGGAAATACCACCGATATGAGAGAAATTCTTCTTTGTCAAGAAAAAGAAAATAACGCCAAGGTGTTCAAATCCATCTAATACATATGATGGATGGATGCCGCTGTCAGAAAACTTATTTAAGTTGAAAATTAGCGTGCAAGGTAGTAGCAGATGAAAATTCCGCCACCCTCGATGCCGAAGCTGCCGAAACAGCTGTGGAAATGTTAAAAGCAAAGTCGGAAAACTTCATCCATTCCCTCGAGAAACCTGTTTGTAAGCGGGGAAGCCGGTACACAGATAGATATATTATATTTATTAGATAAGTTTTGGGGTAAAACCATTCGAAGTAGCATCGTTTTGGATTTATTATTTGCATATGTCTTGCATTCTGAAATATCGAGATAAAATTAATGTTTTTTCCGGTATACCCGTTTTAAATTTTCCCCGACCATTTATTCAACTCAAATACACCGCCAAAAATATGAACCTCTCACCCTACAAACGCATCCCCGCATCACCCAGGGAAAAAAATCAATCGAATTCCTTCGTTTTTGATATTTCACTTTCGTTTCCCTGTCCTTACTTTTCTCGAATTCACGGCCACGTTTCCTTGATAAAACCAAAGCCAATGCGATTTTCGTGTTACTTTTCGATCTCCGAAAATAAAAAAAAGGGTAAGAAAAATCGACCACCCCCTTCGGCTTCACCGCAATCCCTCTCTACTGACTATCGCGCCGTTCTATCTCACGCAACCACAACACGAACGCTTCCGGAATGGTGGGGGTTTTTACTTTCCCTCACGGTAATCCTTTCTACCCTCATCCCCTTTTTGCCCCTATTAAGGGGTACGTCTTCACTGGAGCTTTTCACCCCATTCCCTCAGGTGTATAGTTACCAATAGAGCCATTTGGTCTTGTTATTGGCACTGTTGAGCTGAAACGTCGTATTTCTTTTTTACGAGCACTAAATACCTTTTGGAGCGAACTGCGTGCCTTACTAAACAAATGCTTGAGATAATGTGCGTAGAGTAATTAGAAGTAAGGGCTCACTTAAAAGATAATAATTACAAAAGAAGCCTTTAAGTGATTAATGTTTTAAACAGTGTTTGCAAGCATTTTCTGGGAAATCAAAAAAACTATTAAGATAAAAGTTATTTGTATTTATTGTGGCGCCCAACAAGAAGCGAGAATTAATTAACAGGAAACACACCTCTAGCAAAAGCAAGTACGCACATCCATTGGGAACATGATCTTCCCCGATAAATTACCCACATCTAACCAATTTTCAAGCTCATAATACCTCATCACATCCCACGCTACCGATCTGCATACACGCCCCAGTCGAACGTGACCTACAAACGTCCAAACTTCGTCCCCCCGATTTGATGTATCACCCAAACGTCAGCGGTATTTCTCCCTGTAAACGGAAGGGTACTTCCCCTCCGGTTCCAAAATAATAATAAGAGACCCCAACAGTTCGCGCGCGACAGCAGCGCATCCGTACCGCTACCACGAGCATCGCCTGTCTAATTATGATGGAACGATCCGTAAATTAAAAGAAATCAAATTAGCCGTGACAGCGGCGAGTGTAGAGAGAGGGTAGATAAAAAAAAATGTGAACGCCAGATCGGTAACCGGTTCGTGCTTCATCGCGTTTTCAACTGTCTGCGAACTACATGGAAACCCCCAGCGGGACGGCGGGGGAGACGGGATAAGTTGAAAATCGCGGTTGCTGTGAATCCATAGAGACGATGTTCTTTGGTTATGTAAGCGGAAGGGGTTGTTCAGTTTGGGAGATAAGCGAAAACGGTGTAAATTGTGGCTGATAATGATGTCAAATTTTGGAGAAAGGTACAGAGGGATAAAACAAACTTCTTATTAACTTCACATAAATTGTCATATTCTAATTCATTCGAAATGATTAGATATCAACAAGATGGTAAGGCAAAACGTAGGTTCACAACATTAGTACAGCTTACGATATCTGTGATGGTGTGAGAGCTGTTTAATTCCTTTTTTTAATTTCGCGTTAGCTATAGTCTATTACATTACTAGATTGGTAAACAAATAAATAAAACACTAGTTTAGTTATATAAAAAGATCTGATAAACTCGTACTCGGCAAATGTTAAATTTGAATTCTGTCATGTGAGGTGGCTTTGACCAAGTAATTTTTTTGTGATCGAAGTAACTCCGTTAAGAAGAAAACATTTTTTACATGAAAATTTCGCATGTCTACAGAGGTTTGCTTGGTTCACAGCAATATAATGACTTCTCTAGTGAAAGTTTACAAGCAGTAGCTTCGCATAAAAACTCAATACTTTTGGCTGGAGACAAAATGGCGTTTGTTAATGTTCTCATAAAAAGCTCCGATTGGGATTTGCCAGTAAAAGAGACTCGCAAATATTTGTGAAAAGTTACTTGAACTAGGTTTTAGGAAGAACGTTGTAAGAAAAGGTAAAGTGCATTCTTTCAATTTTTATTACATTCGCTCAAAAATTCAGAACTGAAGTGGCAAAAGAAATAATTCAGAATAATTTTACTAATTTTGTTAGACGAGACTGAAAAGCTCAATGCAATTTTTCGAAGGAGGCTCAAGTATCTTGAACGAGTGATGAATTTTTCAAAGTCTGCGATTTCTATTGTTTATGGATTGTAGATTATGGCTTAGCTAGTGGAGATTTATTAGCTCCAGTTGTGGTTTACAAAGAATAAACAAACATCTACGTGGATAGAGGGTGAACCTAAAGCAAAACCTTGCTGCAGAAACTTTTATCGAGTGATTCGAATAAAGCTTATGTATATTGAAAGAAAATAGTCATTGGAGACAATGTTTCCCAGAATTTAAATATACATATACAGCAACCAATAAATATTATCTGTTAGACAGGAATGGGGAGCATAGAATGGGTTTTTCATTGCAAGATATGGATAATGATGAGTTTTGGCGAAAAAATATCGATTCTATATTTGTTTATCAATGCATGAGGTTACCTGTATATGAGCAAGTGGATTAGGTGCTCTAGAAAAAATTTTAAAAAATCTAGTCTTCTTCTTTCCCACTCCCACTCCCTCAAACTTAAACTTAATTATTTCGTTAGTCATTTCTAGGTATTGAAACATCCGACTCTGTGTATTTTCATGATCCTAAAAGGTTCACCGCAACATTTAGTTTGTTCGTCCTTTTATTCCCTCTCCATGTTGTTTTGTCACTTTCCTTCTGTTTCTTTCGAAACTGAGTCAACTAATTAATTAGAATTTTCAATATCTAGACTCGGAATATTCTCAAACCGATTTACGTTCCGTGTATATCAACTGACTCAAATTTTAATATAAGGTTCTTCTTGATGGCAAAAGATACTCCAGGTCCTTTAGCTTTAATACCATCAACATTTTCTAAAGTTTGTTCTAAAAGTTTGGGAAAGATTTCTTTTGAAAGAACGTTCCGTTTTGAATTTTTTAATTACCAGCTCAAGAGTCTTTAGATAAACCATTGTTAATAGTCTACAAAGGCGACGTCCAGAAGTTACCATAAATGTGAAGCTGAGCATACAAATGAGGCATTATTCTCTCAATCTTGTCTGTTCACTCAAGAAACTACCAGGAAATTGTGTTAATATATTGTAAGGGTTGCCCCTACTATCAGTAACTAATGTTCCATCTTCTTGCGGATTTATCCGGAATCTATTTTTTCAATTTAAAATTATCGCCTTCCCTCCATTTGTTATATATTCTTCCGGCTGAAATTGTACCAATATTGAATTTAATCGCTGCAGTTCTTAATGATTTCCCCATTTCTCCAACTACAGTAGACTCCTCTTAACCGGCTACCTTTTAACCGGCCGCACCGAATTTGGGGCGATGACAGCTTAGAAATCTGACGCGATATGTTTCTAGGCGGTAGCCTATTGAGTTCAGTTGAGCTGCTGATTTATTCTGGTGCTGAGGTGTTTCTTACGTATCCTGTGTGAATACTGTAACTGTATGTTGAGGAGATGAATGAGAAAAGGAAACGTAAAGTAGTGACAATGGAACAAAAATTAAATGCTCCGGAGCGTTTGGATAAAGGAGAGTCAGTCAAGCGAATTTGTGACGAATTAGATGTTGGAAAAAGTACAGTAAACGATTGGCGGAAGAATCGAAAATCAATTCAGGATTTTTGCACTCAAATAGAATCGAGTAAAACATGTTGGCAATGGTTTCAACAAGGACGTCAGGGGTAGGGGTCCCATTTTAAAAGAGAAGACACTTTTGCTTCATTCGAAAATTAAAGATGGTGGCCAATTTTCCGCAAGTGAAGGGTGGCTCACTCGTTGGAAGAAACGGCATGAAATTAATTTTAAAGGCGTATTCGGTGAAAAACTGTTGGCAGATGCACAATTGCCTACAAAATTTGAAGCTTATATAACAGAAAGAGGATTACACCCAAAATAAGTCTATAATTTGGACGAAACTGGCCTTAACTTCAAGTTTTTACTCCAGAAAACATTTGCTACAAATCAGGAAAAATCGGCTCCTGGAGTTAAAACAAATAAAGAAGACTAACTGTAGGAGTTTCTTCCAATGCCACGGGAACACCTAAGATTGCTCTTTTTGTAATAGGGAAGTCTGAAAAGCCCCGTGCTTTCAAAAATGTGATCTCTTCCTCTACATTATCCTGCACAGAAATCTGCATGGATGGACAGTTATATGTTTACAGAATGGTTTACGGAAAAGTTTATACCAGAAGTAAAACAACACCTCACAACCCTGAAATTACCGATCAAAACTGTTTTAGTCATTGCTGACAACGCTCCAACACATACGGAGGTGTTCACATCTGAAGCTGATATAACAATTTACTTTCTTCCTCCACATATAACAAGCTTATTGCAACCCATGGATCAAGGAGTCATTGCAAGTTTGAAAAGACGTTACGGACACGAACTTCTTTCTGAAATCCTCTCAAAGCTGAATGATAAAGACACAGGACTAATTGCTGCTTTGAAGACTATCAATATTAAGGATGTGATCCACATGTTGGCTAAAGCCTATGAAGAAATGCTGGGTGTTTTGAAAGCTATCGGAAACAATAGAAAAGATAATCCTACAGCTTTGCAGAATACTACAGTCGCAGATGAACCTGATGGCATCAACCTACTCATTGATTTAGAAAAACTTCCTGAATGTGCTGGTCTTAATGCAGAAGATGTGAACGAATGGGTTGCTGCCGATTAAAACCTTGAAAACGAGTTTTTGAGTGATGATATAATACAGGCAGTTATTGGTGAAGATAACCAAGAAAATGAAGAAGTTGTTTAAGAGGAGAATGTAAAAAAGTCAGTCATGCAGACGCAAAACTGCACTTGAACTAGTAGCATCCTACCTAGAACAACAAGAAGAGTCCACTCCAGGTGACATAATGTTTGTGAAAAAATTGCGCGATTTTGCTTTCAAAAGGGCAATGCACACAAAGAAACAAAAGAGAATCCACGATTATTTTTAAAGCTCATATGTATTGTACATAAATATCATGTATGACAACAATCTGACGTACAGTTTTAAAATTGATTAAATATTGCCAAAATTACAACGCTAAAAAAATAAAGGAAATTGACATAACGATTTTGACACTGACCCGATATTTGGTTGTTATTGAATCCTGGTAACTCATTTCTGTTATATACATATATAAAATTACAGAAATATATTTCAAAACCTGTCTGACCTGTATATGAAATTATACTGTCATAGCATAGCACAATATTAGCTGGATCAAAGTCATCCCATTTGCCTGAATTACTTTCTTCATGGTTTTCATTTTTCTATAAAATATTTGCTTTTTTAAGACATTTTTCTAGCACAATATGATATTTTAGTAATTTTTTATTGAAAAAAATATAATTATGCGAGATAAGTTTTACCGGCTAGCAGTTCAATAACAGCAGAGGTAAGAGTGGTTGGTCATAGGTCGTGTGTAGTACCTAGAGACCCAATTTCGTTTCTATTTTTGTTATTGAGACATAATTAACAAATGAATATTATTTACGGCAAAATAACGTTGTAACAAAGCTTTACAAACATATTTACACACAAAATTTACACAGCAAGAGTTGCAGTGGAAATCTTGACAAGCGATAGAACTGAGCAAGGCTCTGCAGGTACATTCATCTCCAAGGAAATTGATCAAAGTCCCCTCGTTTTCCAAGACTCAAAATAATAAATCTAATAGTATTGACAATTTATCTGTAATTCTACGTATTCTAATACTTTCAGAGGTACGTAAGTACGAGCATACTGTAAATGATGTAATAACTTTTTCAGAAACATATCAAAAATTAGTTTCCGAAGTTTTTCTCCCTTAATGCTATGCCAATATTACTCTAGGTTCAGTGTAAACAACATCCTACTGATATGTTCTTTACCCTAATAATTACGGACGATGTTATAGCTACGAGGTTATGTTTAAGCCACTACCTTATATAACTCTTAAAATATTTACTGCGGTCGATATTTCCACAACCTTCGATCTGAATCCCCGCAGGTTGTGTTCCTTGTTACGCGAGGATTGCAAATATTGACTTAGGATGGCAAACCTTTAACTTGTGATCGTATTGAAAGCATGCAATAAAAATTACTAATACTGGTATTGCTAAAAAATACGTAAGAGATATAAATACTCTACATTTCATTCCCAATCGTAATTAAAATGATCAATTCCGAAAAGAACACAATATATACATTCACTGCAACACCCTAAACGAGTTCCCTTTATTTACACTCGATTTTACAGCGCGCTTCACTCGTATTCCAACGCCCTTGTCGTAGTACACTCGATATGTGTCACGTTCGTAGCCTTTTCGAATGTATCGAATTAATCCTCTTCTTCAGAACAGCAGCTGAAACTGGGGAAAATAGAGAAAAGTACCAATCGCCTTTTCTACAGCAGCACCTCGATGTTGCAGCTTTCAACGCTTTTCCGGAACACATGTGTCGACTTATTTTGATATATAGTAGAAGGAGTAGTAATGTTAGAAAAGAACGGAAGTAGCTAAACTATAGACAAAGTTTTATCCGTAAGTAGTGAGTGATAAAATTAATTACATCGTATAGACGCAGAATATATCATACTGTTCCTCTTATATTATAATTTGAAACTTCTGTTGCAAAAGATAAATTACTATGATTATTTCTGCAGTATACATACTGTTCCAATTTTTCACTGTAGTCTAGAAATAAATTATTATTGCAGTAATAGGCACGTAATCAGGTTAGAGAATTCTGCTGTTTCTTGTGTCTTTTAGTACAGACGTAATTGTCAAAACTATTACGTTATACAGAAATGACCACTTCATTAACAATTGTGTTACATAATCTGTCGGATAACATTGATGAAATTTGAAATATTGTTTTCCAAAAGTAAGCATGAAAATTCCTCATGATTGATTATTTTAAACTTGTTTTGTTGTTTTCATCTAAATAAAAGTGCAGCGGAATGTCATCGCATGCTATGCGAGGCTTATGGAGAACATGTTCCATCACTTTCGACTTGTGAATGTTGGTTTAGAAGGTCCAAAACTGCTGATTTCAATACAAACCACAAAGAGCGTTAGGGAAGGCTGGCAACGTTTGAAGACGCTGAATTGGAAGCTTTATTGGACGAAGGCCCTTGTCAAATTCACGAGAAGCTTGCTGAATCTTTAGAAGTGACACGAGAAGCCATTTTATTCCGTCTAAAGAACATGGATATGATCCAGAAAATGAGAAATTGGATTCCATATGAAGTAATACCAAGAGACATCGAAAGGCAATTTTGTATATCTGAAATGCTGCTTTAGCGGTACAAAAGAAAGTTTTTTCTGCATCGTATCGTCACTGGGGACGAAAAATAGATCCACTAGGACAACCTTAAAGGTAGGAAATCATATGTGAAGGTCGACCAACCCTGCACGTCGATTCCAAAGTCGAATATCCATGGTTCGAAGGTGATGCTGTGTCTATTTGATGGGATCAGAAGGGTGTGGTGTATTATGAACTGCTAAGACCGGGTGTAACCGTTAATGGCGAACACTACCGACAACAACTTATCAAATTGAAGCAGCAAATTGTGCATTGAACTAAAAATGGCTAGAGTGAATGACCAGACACGATTCATTGATTTTGCATCAATGACAATACTCGACCACATGTTGTGCAACCCGTTAAAAATTACTTGGAAAATAGCGGATATAGCCCAGATGCATTCTCCGGAATGCGCTTCATTATTGTTTGAACGTATCAAAAATTGGGTCGATATGTTCTTGGTCTCAAAAGATTAGCTATTCTATTGGGATTGAGGACAAAAGAATTTGAAATATTTTTGCACGTCCAATATGTTCAGAGGATAGTATGGATTCAGCTATCAAACATGTCAAAAAGAATAGTTTTACATTAAACGGACTGCCTAACTTTAAATAAAAAATAAACTTTATGAAACCACAATCAAAATTAAAAATGCAAAGGTGTTAGTTCTTACAAAACAAGAAGAATTACTAGTTCATGCTTTTAGTAAGCTTGTTGATTGTGATTTTGGCTTTAGCAGCGTACAACCGCAGCGGTGCATACAGGATTACGTCAAAAGAATGAACAGAAATAATTTACTTGGAAAAGACTGGATTGCAGGTAGTTTTTGATCGTTCCTAAGTTGAAGGAAAGCATAAAATCTTCAGAAAATCCTACAGAAGCATTCTCACGTGAAATATTTGAAGAGTTTTACAATGAAATTAAATGAGCAGTAGAGCCAAATAACTTAGAAAACGACGAAGATTTTAGACAGATTTGTGTAGGAATCTTTGGGGTGTTCAAAATTGTGTCAAATTTTTCAGGAGGTTTCTAAAGACTGACATTGTTTTCTCCTCCTCGTTGTATAACTTATTTCTTTTTCGCTACGCTGATTCGTTACAGTTAGATGAGCTGCATCCGTTCTGGTATTGTGGTTACATCAACGACCTTAAAGTTATTCGCATTCATCTTCTCAACTGGACTCACTTGGGTTCTTCATAATGTCTAATAATTCCTGTATCAATCTCGATGCAACTCATTGCTCATTCATAAGATATGTAACGAGGGGCAGAAGACACAACGTAAGTGTTTAGAAACCTTCCGAAGCAACTGACAGCATGACAACACCCGAAAGACTTCAACGGAGTAAACGATGGTCGTAAAAGCCTACTATTCAGACAGATTTGTTGAAATCCGAAAAATGTTATGTAAAATAAGATCAAAAATCCGTATAAAGTTGGACTACGAACTACGAAGGACCACAGCTTTACTCAAGTTGGTACCGCAATGGCCCTAAAAACGCAGTTTACAATTGTTCATCTTCCGGATGGTTGGAGTCTTTGTAGCTCGATAATTGGTTCGAACATGTCTTCATTAAAAGATGTCAAAGGAGAAGTCAGAAATTGCTAAATTAAAAGCCGCAAAACTTTTATTGCTTGGTAGTCACAATTCTGATTTGACCATACACTTGATAGAAATGACTTTGAACAACAACATTGAACTTTTTCTGTTGCCTGCACACGCTTCTCTCAATCTATAGAATTCATGGCGAAATGTTGGAGATACAACCTGGAAACAGGATGTAAAAATGTGGAAAGAGTTACGTTCTCTTGCTTCTTAAAAAAATGGTTGACAACGGATGCTTTTCAAGTGCTGATACAATCGATTTAGAGGTTTTGAGAACTTACAAATTTTTTTAACACAACACCAACCAGATCTACAAATTACCGCAAATTCAGCACAAAAGAATGTTGGAACTTCCTTGTTAGAACGATACTAACTTCTTTAAAACGACAGGAAAAAAGTCAATGTTTAACCATTTTAATATACCAGAATATATGATTGACAGGACATAAATTTCATCACCTTCAGTTGAAACAAACAAAAATTATGAACGCGAAACTCAAACCACAAACTTTCTTGTTTTATTTAACACAGCGAGAAAATTTCGCCCCGAAATAAATTAGCAAGTTAATTAATGTAAGAAGTAAAGTCTAAATTATTCAGAATTTCATTTATCAAACTCATTATTTATTCAAAATTATTAAATTACAATAGTCAGGACATCATACTGTTACATAAACTGAGTGTGGATGAAAAAGTGCGAAAAATTAAACCGGGAAGCGGGAGAGAGGAAGGAGCGAGTCAAAAAGCATGACCCTCTTTCATGTTAAGATGCATTGATTGATTAATTGATTGCTATCAAGACATGACAGTCTCTAATTATCCTGATTCCATTTTACTCAAACAGGTTAGTTCCCTCGATCAGGTTCTGAAGCCTATTTGGTAAATCTTTCTCCAATGGTAGATCAAACGCGCTTTGCAAAGCAACTCTACGTTGACTTAGTGCCACGCATTCGAAGATGATATGAAAGGCTGTTTCCTCCTCCTCATTACAGCGTCTGCATAGGGGTTCATCTTTATAGATCCCCATCTTCTGCAGATCACCTCTTAGACAGCCGTGTCCCGTTAATAGACATGTTACTGCCCTAAGCTGAGTCCTGTTTAATGCAAGTAAGTCAGCAGTTAGTCGTTGTGACGGTCGTTCCATCATCCGTTTGCTGTGTCTTTGTCCAGCTACATGGTTCCAATTTAGTTGGTGTTGTTTTATAATCCACTCATTAATTGCACCACGTACTGCGCTCTTTGTACTACCTAGACATGGCTGCGGCCCGGTAAATTTCATTTGGAAACCTTTCCTCGCTAGCTGGTTTGCAGTTTCATTGCCTGCTATGCCCTTGTGTCCCGGCACCCACACCAAGGTGACCTTGTTGTCTCTGGTCAGGATAGTTAGGTTTTGCAGACATTCCCATACTAGTTTGGAGGCTATTTAATAAAATGCTAGAGCCTTTAAGGCTGCCTGACTGTCAGAGAGAATACAGATCTCCTGCCCTCGCAGTTGGCGGCACAGACTCTCCAACGCACAGGTTTGTATAGCATATATTTCTGTTTGAAATACCGTTGTGTATCGCCCAAGTGGTTCACTTACCTTGTAACCCTGGTTTTCCTCATATACACCAACGCCAGAATTAATGCTCGCCCTTGACCCATCTGTATACCAGTTTTGGGTGTGCGGTTTTCTCCCTTCACCATTTTTCCATTCATCCCAATTCAAGAAAATCTTGAAGGGTTTGTCATAGGAAATCCTGATGATTGATATGTCGCTCCCCATATCAAAGATTGGGTTTTTTACTATTGCTTCTATACTGGTGTGCCCCGACCCATAGTGGGGTCTCCAGTTGTTAGTATTCCTTAGTCTGTATGCTCCCATTCTAGCCTCGCCCATGATAAAAATATCGAGGGGAGGCAAGTTTAGCATGGTTTCCATAGCAGCCGTTGGAATACTCTTGATAGCCCCACTGATACATAGGCACGCTAATCTCTGAATTCTCGAGAGGTTAGTTATCACATGCTTCTGCTTAACTTTTGGCTACCAGACCAGGCAGCCATAAGTTATCATGGGTCTTACTACCATACTATACAACCAATACGTCATATGCTGTTTGAGTCCCCATGTTTTTCCAACTGTTCTACGGGTTGTTATTAACACCCTTTTACATTTGTCAGTCATTTTCTCCAAATGTGAGTTCCAGTTTAGTTTAGAGTCCAAGATCACTCCCAGGAACTTCGCCTCCTGACTAATCTGTATAACCTTATTGTATACAGTCGGTGCTCTCAGGCCATGTTAAGATGCATGCTATGTATTTGAATTTTTTGAAAAACTATGGTGTTTACCAACAACTTACAAGAGACCTTTTTATATTTTGAATGAATCGAGCTATATAATCGAATTGTTGTCGAATTATTATTATTATCAAAAATGTATTTTGCACTGACGATATAGCTGTAATAAAAAACCTAGTGTGGGAAATAAGTTTTAAGGGTGGCTTTTGCTGCCAAGAAAAAATAAAAAAACTACTTTTTTGGCACCCTCTCTAAGAGATCATTTCTTAATGACCTGTGATAATCATATCAAAGATCGCACTAAGAACATAGGAACATTACTATTTTAAAAATGTAAAAGCTAAAGATAAATCACTCGGTATATCTAATAGTCTCTTCATAAAGCTTCAATAGCATCTCATATACATTAAATACAAAATACTTCCTCTGAACAGCTCTCATATTACATATCTGAAACTTAACTGAAAGACACCGCATCTCCAATTTTATTCAATGCGCGGTTTAGGTTCTCGTTTTCTGTTTCGGACTCTAATACCACCGCCCAATTGAAACAGTTCCACCATTGTTTCCATACCTTTACAATGAAACCTGTTAGTTATTGCCGCACGGCAGTCTACATTTCAGCACATACGCCGGGATATTATTTCAGACAGATCATTAATTTCAAATTCGAAACACTAGATGGCTCTACCGTATATATTGTATGCACCGTTCGTTGAAGTGAGTCATCGTATACGGTACCACTGTTCTACGTTGAATATTTTGCACCAATTAAAATTAATTATAAACTGGCGAGATAGAGGGAGACGTTGGGACGATATTTTGCTAGATGTATACGTTGCATATGAACGAACGTGCGAAACAAAAGGATTTCGAATTAACGGGAATGCAAGTATAGAAATGCGATGTGTCGACGTTAGCGCACGTATTTCGCGTTGTTTACTGAAGCAGACGGCCAAACCTGTGTGTAGATCTGGCGTAAAATGAAAATGCTCGCTTATTATACAGTCAAACTATCATTTTATGTGTATTCGCAATAATAGTGTTAATTAAATTTAATTACTGCGTAAATTTTAAACGTTGTTTCGAACAAATGATGCGGATTTGTGGAATAATCCATTAATGGTGGAATATTAGCAAGCGTTGATAAAACCATTACAGTATTGGTTTTCTAGCTTTCGTGGAGTTAGTAAATGACGATGAGTTCCAATGTGTTTTTCGTTTAGTCTTCTCCCTTAGACTCATTCGCAATTTAATATTATCGGTAAGGCAAGGAGCAGCATGTAAAATATACATAGACTGAAAGCGAATGTTTGAAGTCGTCCAGAACCCTAACAGAATCCCCAAAAGAAATTGAGGAGGTAGGAAAAATTCAGTTCACTTTTTATTACAAAATCTGCTAAATTAAAAACCATTTCATTTTCCTAACTCCCCTATAATGCCCCCTTTTCAATATCTGCAATTTCTTCAACAATTCAACTCCTAAATTTCAATTTATTTGGGAACTCGTAATAACTACCGATACAATGCCACCCTTATCGAATTCTCCTTATCGCGGTTCCTTCTCTTTAAGCTAGCCGCTTCAGTAATTAATTCTCTTCCACTGTAAGGAATAATACTGTACCGCCTTAGAGAATTGGCGAAGTAGCCGCGTTCTGAGGCTTGCATTTCCGAGTAAATTGTTTCAATACGAAGCTAGTCCGCAGGAGAGGGAGAGAGAGTGAGAGCTCACGCCTAGCGTCCTCTACCAAACGCAGAATTTAAATACCGAGCGTGTTAACCTCATTCTTGACCGTTAAATTTTAATAATAGGCGGCAATGCTGAAATAGAGACTTCGCGAGCTACGTATGCACAGGTGCTCGGCAGGAATTAGGGAAAGGGGTTGGCTTAAGTTAGGTTAGGTTCGGTTGTACGTATCGTGTGTATGCAAAGCGTATTTGGTTTTGCGTGGAACCACATTGCTGTTGAAATGTATAACGCTGACGTTGAACTTGCGGTCTCCTAGTTCGATGGAATGTTCTAATATAACAACTTAAATGCGGTGTGTATACAAGAAGTATTTGGCGTTTAGATTACGTGAAGCGATATCTTTTAAGAATTAATCATATCGTCCTAAATTAATTATATAAGACCTTTTGTACTGTTAACCGATACACTTCAAAAACAAACAAACCTCCAAAAATTAAAATTATACCACCCGATGGATATACATCCTTGTTCTTCATTTAATCCTCATCCCACCTACGATACGCCTGAAAACCCCTATAGTCCGCGCTAACTTGTACAGATGAAAAGCAAAGTTGGCCCCGTCAATATCACAACAATAACGGCAACGAAGTCTGTATCCCCTTACGTCGGAAACACGTTTACCAGAAACCACCATCCCTGAAACCGAAAATTGAATTAAGCGAGGTACAGTCGATATACTTAACGAAATTACAGAGCCTGGGAAAATTTCAAGCCGAGCGGCATTATATTTCGGGGTGTGTGTGCGTGTCAGGTATTACAGGGCAAAACAAACCTTCCAAAAATATCCCAACCTCATTCCACCGCCTAATCCCTTCCCTGATATCTTTCGTTTGTTGTTGTTACGTTATTTGGTTATTTCTGAATATAAATTGAAGGAGTTAGCCAATGGACAAATTTAGGTGTACTTTTTCTGGTGGAAATTGGAGGGGAATGAGCAGGATATAATACAGCCAGAAACCTTCACGTTCGCAACTGATTACATCTCGTTATCTGATTTGAAGGGCTCTCACAGTGAAAGGGGTGTAAGGTAGAAGTGGAAAGCTGTTGATCTGGTGCGTCCATGGTATATATATACTTATATATATGTATGTATATGTGTGTGTGTATGCTTTCGTAAATGGATTAGATTTGGAGTGCACGAGGTATATTTAGGTTACTTTGGTTTCAGGACCGATTCAGGTTTTCTAGAAGGAAAAGATTATTTAATGTAAATAGGTCATCATGATGAAAACTAGTTTTATCACAATTTCAGATTGAAATAATTAAAATTTTCATGCATGCATATACAGTGTGGTCATAAAGTTTGGAACCAAGCTTATAACCGCATTATTTTACATTTTTAGGAAAAACGCTCGGACAGGTAAATTTTCTTTTTTTTCTATGACTTCATTGGTTTTTAGAGTGATGACGTTACCAACCCTTTTTTTAAATGGCAACCATATTATTTTTTTATCGTTTTTGGTAGATCTTTATATCCTCCAAATAGTGATATAAAAAAATTGGTATGTTGCATCACAATTATTTTTTTTAATAATATTTATTTAATAAAATAAGATAATTTTATTTTTGTACAAAATTAAAATTAAATTAAGAAAAATACATCTGAACTTAAATTTATTGTAATAGTTAACGTAAATTTTCAAAATGGACCCCACCAACCAACTGGTGATGTACCCCATCCAAATATTTGGTTTCAACAATAGGTTGCGTGAAGTTATTCACACTTTTCCAGCCACACTTCTATCGTAACGAAAGTTCGAATGAAGTAGTACGAGGGAGCGTTTTTATATTCGCGGAATGGGGGATAAGGGGTGGAAATAAAAAAACCAAATTATTTTTATTTTTCAATACGAGTATATTCACCTGCAAGACGGATACATTTTTCACATCTTTCAATTAATTTATTTATACCCTCATAAAAAAATGATTTCTCTTTATCTGCAAAATACGCCGAAACTGCCTCCTTGACTTCATCATCGGCAGTAAATTTTTTACTCCGCAGCTCTTTTTTCATTTTCGGAAACAGGTAATAATCATTCGGGGCCAGGTCTGGGCTGTAGGGTGGGTGATTAACAATTTCGAAGCCCACCTTTTGCAGGGCAGCTAACGCAACGCGGCTCTTGTGGACGGGCGCGTTGTCGTGCAAAAGCAGCACACCTTTCGTCAATTTTCCCCGTGTTTTCTCTTTAATGGCTTCTTTTAGTCGCTCTAATAGTGAAGCGTAATATTCTCCGGTTATGAAACTGTTTATCTTTATAATCAATCAACAATATTTGTTTGGTCCCACTTTCATTGGTTAAATTTCAGGTGCTGTGCCCTTTTAACTGCATGGATCTTGTTTGGACTGAGGTTCATAATGATGAACCAAGTTTCGTCTCCAGTAACAATTCGACTCAATACATCATCCTTGTCTTCATTACAGAGGTCCAAAAATGCACGCGAACACCCGATTTTTTCCATATTTCACTTTTCACTCCTGATTATGTTACTTGGTTGACGATAGCTCAAAGACTAACTGTCTAATAACAATGAAACTTTGTATTTATACTAATTATGAGTCGCTGCACAGGCCACGCTCCCAATGCGCCTAATCACCCCCCTACAACCCGCTCATTCCGCGAATATAAAAAAGCTCCCTCGTAATTTCAATATAACATATACGATTGTGGTTTTCTTATGAATTTTACATTAAATGTTCTACAATCCACAATATGTTAACCGAATTCTCTCTGGTGGAAGCTATTTTATACAGGGTGGGGCACATAAAGTGTTACAGAGCAATAGCACTCAAACTATTAATCATATCGAAAAATGTTTCAGACAAAAGTTTTAGTGTTCGGAAAGGCGGTCATACTGGGCCACCCAGTTTTGTTATCGGTATAGGCGTAGAAGCTATGTCAATGTCAACTCCAATTTTTTAAATGGAACCATGTATTTTCTTTTCAATAACATTATTACAGATTTTAAGACGAATTCAGTGATCTACAACACAAGGTCATTGTAGTCACGCAAAGTATGAAAATAGTCGAAAAATCGAAAAATATCGGAATAATCAGCATCAAATGATCCACGAACTTAGGTTTGGGTCTACCTACAGAAGATGCTCGAACTGACCACCCTCCGCTTGTAAGCAGTGGTTAATTCTCCGGGGAAACGACCGTCTAACGTTAGCCAACATTTGTGGTGTAATTTCGGTACATGCTCGGCGTATTCTTTCTCTCGTGTCGTCAGGCGTAGTAAGTGTTTCCGCCATTACGTGTCCTTTGACAAAGCCAGAGAAAAAGTAATCTATTAATGTTAGATCTGGCGAACGAGATGGCCAAGCAACAGTAGCGCCTCATCTTATCCATTTTTCACCAAAAATCTCATTCATCACTTGTCTTGCACATAGAGCATAATGGGATGGTGCACCGTCGTGTTGCATCCGCATGTTTCTGCGAACTAGCAAGGGCACGTCAGTAATTCGGACAGTACGTTTTGCAGAAAGTTTGCGTAAACTTGCCCATTTAAGTGACCTTCGAAAAAATGTGGACCAATGACGTGATCACCGACAATGCCGGCCCAACAATTAACGGACCACCGATGTTGATATCGTACAGTTCTCGTCCATCGAGGATTCGCATTTGCCCAGTAATGCATGTTATGTCTATTCACATTTCCCGTATTTGTAAAGTTAGCTTCATCAGAAAAAAGCACATGACTCAAAAATGAAACAAAACTAATCGCTTAAATGCCATGTGCGATTTTTGCTGTCTGTCCGGATAACGAGCCGCGTACAACTGCTCCAGCACCATTAACATATCAAAATATTCTTGATAATCATTCATTTTCGCGATCCCATGTACTCACAAAGGGAAGGTAATGCGTGACTAACTGACAGCCGTATGCGTTGACAGTTGATACTGATAATTCCGATATTTTTCGATTTTTCGACTATTTTCATACTTTGCATGACTAGAATGACCTTGTGTTGTAGGTCGCTGAATTCGTCTTAAAATCAGTAATAATTTTATTGAAACGAAAATACATGGTTCCATTTAAAAAATTGGAGTTGACATTGACATAGCTTCTACGCCTATACCGATAAAAAAACTGAGTGGCCCAGTATGACTGCCTTCCCGAACACTGAAACTTTTGTCTGAATCCTTTTTTGATAGGATTAATCGTTTGAGTGCTATTGCTCTGTAACACTTTATGTGCCCCACCCTGTATATCTAATAACGAAATTTAATTGGCTCGTCGTTTGTGGCCTTCAGAATAAAGAAAAATCGAAAAACCGCTGGATGGGATAATTAAAACGTCGTGATTTTCATATTTATTCGAGTGCCTCGACACCGACCATAGGGCATATTTTGGCATGATGGTCTTATACCATACCAACCATGGAATTCATTTGGCTGGCCGTTTACGACCTTCAAAAGTAATAAAAATCGAAAAACCGTGGATGAGATAATTAAAACGTCGTGATTCTCTTAATTATTCGAGTGCCTCGACACCGACCATAGATCATACTTTGGCATGATTTTCTCGTACCATACCAAGCATCAAATTCGTTTGGCTGGCCGTTTACGACCTGCAAAAATAATAAAAATCGAAAAACCGTGGATGGGCTAATTAAAACGTCGTGATTCTCTTACTTTTGAAGATCGTAAACGGCCAGCCACATGAATTTGATGGTTGGTATGGTACGAGACCATCATGCCAAAATATGACCTATGGTCGGTGTCGAGCACGCGATTAATAAGAGCATCACGATGTTTTAATTATCCCATCCACGGTTTTTCGATTTTTATTACTTTCGAAGGTCGTAAACGGTCAGCCAAATGAATTCGATGGTTGGTATGGTACGAGACCATCATGCCAAAATATGATTTATGGTCGGTGTCGAGGCACTCGAAGTGTGGCTGGAAAAGTGTGGATAACTTCAGACAACCTCAACAAGATGGGGCTCCTCCCCATTATGGTGTAGAGGTTCGCCACTATCTTGACGAAATATTAATTAAATTAAAAATTAGATTTAAAACAATGAAATCGCGTAGATATTACACAAATATCGCCAGACATAATTGAGGCGAGTATACGAAGTGTTTACACTCGGCTGGGACAGTGTCAGTTGGTTGGTGGGGTCAATTTTGAAAGTTTACGTTAACTGTTGCAATAAATTTAACTTCAGATGTATTTTTTTAATTTAATTTTGTACAAAAATAAAATTTCTTATTTTTTTCTAAATTTATATTATTTAAAAAAAAATTGTGATGCAACATACCAATTGTTTTATATCACTATTTGAAGGTTATAAAGATCTACCAAAAACGATAAAAAATAATATGGTTGTCATTTAGAAAAAGGGTTGATAACGTCATCACTCTAAAAACCAATGACGTAATAGAAAAAAATTGTATGTCAAATGATGGCGTTTTAAAAAAGAAAATTTACCCGTCCGAGCGTTTTTCCTAAAAATGTAAAATAATGCGGTTATAAGCTTGGTTCCAAACTTTATGACCACGCTGTATGTTGTAATAATCAACTTGTTTTTGTGTCGTTAATTATTTTCAATTAGAAACTAATTACAAGCTATTTTAGCGTGAACCATCCAAACCCGTATTAGCATAGATTCACTTTTACCAAATCTGTGTACCAGCTATGTTACGCCAGGCCGAAATTATGAAAATTCATTAATTATTTCACGTTAATTTTGTCAGAGGTCCACCAACGATACATGTGTAATTCAGATCATATATTTATGTACATATGTATAACATAATAAAACATGCATAATTCGTGAAAGTTGAAGTGGAAGAGGGTTTAGAGTTTATTCTGAAATGGCGATAAATTGTTGAATGTATTGATATATTGTCATGTTTTACACATGCATGTGTATAGATGTATATATTTCGTTGGTAATCTAATAATGCCGTTGGATAAAAATGGATTAATATTCCCATGAGATATTTATTAATTAATATTGGCAGCTATTATTAAATCTAACTTTTAACGATTGCTTATTATTTATGCATTGAAGCTTTGCTGTTTTATTTATAGTGATAAAATACATGTAAAAATTATATGTTTTTGATATAATTGTATGATTATTTAATTTACATTAAATCTTCAAGTACACTGATAGATTAGTTGAATGAAATATATTACAGATTAAATGCAAACAACAGTTTATTTTGGTTTGAATATTTGAATGATTTTGAACAGTAACTTAATATGTCTCAAACGTCTTGCTAATGCACTGTATTAACAAGCAAGTTCTAGTGGTTCTCAGGAATGAAACAAAACGAATTGCATGCACGAAGTCCTGGAAACTCAACCTAGTTAAACTTTGCTTTTAACAGGAAATAATATGACCAACAAAAATATGTTTAAAAGTTAAGCGATGATTTCAGCCAGATATCATATCATTACAAAATATACTTAGAAAACATTAAAGACCAGTATGATATTAAAGTGGTCAAGACAATGAAACTATGAACGAGAATAAGAAACTTTGTAGCCCCATTAAAAACAGACTCATATTGCTATATGAATGTAAGAAAAATCCCATAATTCCCATATTTATAGGTAAGAGTTGCAAAAGACTTGATCCCAAGACCTTGATTCCCGGACTGTTTTAAATCGGAGTAATCGAAGAATTAGATATAATACAAAAAGTAGCAATTGGTTCAAAGAAATGCGTCCCTCAGTAAGTAAATCCAAATGTCTTTATTAAAATTAATTGTGTGTATAAAAAATTCATTTTGTATTGTCTAAAAATTACAATATGGATGTCTGCTCCTTTTTCTCCGATTTCTTCTCTTCATAAATTTCTCTGTAGCGCCGGAACTGTATTGTTTAGTGTTCGGCAAACTGTAAGGCTACGCTCGATATTGGGATCAACTTCCTTAATATGCTCCGATACGTTCTCAACCATTACAATAATTTTTGATAGTTGTTCAGTTGTTAATTCCCTTGTAGGAACCACCGAAATTTTATACGGAGTTTACATTCTCATTCAGTCTAGCATAACTTTAAATTTTTTTTTAATTTAAAACCGGACTATAGTGAATCCGGTCTGTTCGAATCCGGACTATGCGAGGTATTGCTGTATATTGTTGGAATTCACCGTGTGAATGAATGCAATGAAAATAGATCAAGCATTAGAAACGGACCACGTGGTTTCGACCTTTTAGGCCTCGTCAGCGCAACTATGAATGCAAGATCTAATTTGCGGCGATATTATACAGTTAAAGTTGTGATGTGAATGGCGATGAAATTAGATCCTCCATTAGTAGTTGCGCTGATGAGACCTACAAGATCGAAACCACGTGGGCCGCTTCTAATGCTTGATCTATTTTCATCGCATTCATTCGTAGGGTGAATTCCAACAGTATACCATGAGCGCCTATTATAGGTATTTTTTTTTGGTTTCTTGGATTTTTCGAAGTTTTCATCAGAGATTCAGTAATATATTTAATATGATAAAAATAGGAATATAACTAAGTTCAGTAATCTGAACTGAATGAGTATGCTCCTAAATGTTGCTTCTAAAATATTTCATAAACAGAAATACTTCAAAATATTTAAAAACATTATTAATTAGGCCATAAATTTAATTTGTCCATAAATAATGAAGGCATTAACTTTTGTAGACTTTTATCCGAAGTCGAGTCAAATCTGCTCAGTGTACCCCCAATAAGCAAGAGTTCTGGGGGTAGTGCGGTTATTATTAGTCATACTATATGGTATACATATGTATACATATACATATACATTGAAGCAGTACCTATCAGCTGACTTATAATTCGATGAAATTCTATTGAAACCATACAAAAAGATTTATGGAAATTTTGCTAAAATTTGGAAAATTAAGCTTATTCTGATTACGGGCAGACATCACAACTTTTTGTTTATCGAGTTATTTGTGGAAACAATAGGGTTGTCATTATACGAACCTGTCAGAAGTGTCAACAGTTAATTATTAGGTTGATAATATTCTGTTTAACAGATTTGATTTTAAAAACTTTGGTTTTCTTGATGGCACTTTCTTTTTGGCAAAGACAAGGCGTTTTTCCAATCACTAATCAAAAAGAAAGAGGAAGGAGAATATTTCGGTATACATAGTTAAAGAAAAATTACCAAAATCAAGAGCGTTAGTTTTTATATTATTAAGAATTAAATTAATCTCTTTAATTGTATTTAAATGAAACTGAAAGAAAATACCAGGATCCATAAGAGTGTTATTATAATACTCAATGAGTTCTTTACATGAATTTTTGACAGACTGGATGAAAGAAGCAAAATATTGATTGGTTGACTTTCGCTAACTGATTGGGTAGACTCAATTGTCCATGTTAGACTTACTCTTTTTAAACTCACTCAAAGCTCTATCTTTCAGTTTATCCTAAAAAATTTTATCTTGTTGCCAGTATTGCCCTCTCTAATAATAAACCACGAAAGATTATATGAATCATTCAGAAACTGGACATAATTCAATTTCTGAAAATGTCTACGTCTGATTACTCAGTTTTGGTGTTGGTCTCTTCCCTTTAAAGAACAAAATGGAATCTAACCAATCTACGACCAAAAATTAAGTTTGGGGAAATAATGGCTATAGAAGACAAAATATTGCAACCACATAAAAAGATAGCATCAATAAGACTGCCAGATAAAGCAGCGAATCCCGAATATTCTCAACAAGCCGCGAAACTAAGTTTGAGTAACGATAAAAACGTCATAACCGTTTTCAATTATCAGAGTTTTAAATTCATTCAAAAGTACGCAAACATTTAAAGCTATGAAATATAAATGATTAAATTAAAATAAATAATACAGAAATGTTAATAAAGCAAAACTTATTACATTAACAATATAAATAAAGAGCAGTAAAATCAAATATGGATTAAAATTAAACATAAATAGCTACACAATAAAGTAAATATTGATATTGAATAGTAGAAAGCTAATAAAAGAAATATTGTTTGTACAACGCAAACACATGTGAATCATCATCAATATCAAAAGGTAGGAGACAATATGTTCAGTCAACAAAAAAATCAGAAATAAATATCGAAGCAAGTTATATTGTTCGAGTATGAAATATCTAAAAGAATAGTATCTACTTATTTTGTAAACACCTATTAATAAGAAACACTAAACAATTCAACCCAGAAAACTCAAAAAAATGCCTCCGTTTTTTTTTTTTAAGTTTTTTGGTGTTTTGTGGGTTGAAGTGTTTAGTGTTCTACTTCTGCACCAAGAGATCCAGTGAAGAACTTTACCTATTAATAAGACTAAATTATACAAGAATGTTTAAAAAAGTAGAACTTCCAAGAAAATATAACTGTTAGAAAGTATTGCAAAACTGAAGGATAAATTTAAAAAAAATGGCTATGTCTGCTCTATCGTTTCGAATAAACCATTACGTTCATTACTTAGTATTTTGGGAATAATATTTCAGTGTTTTAGACAGGATGTACTTAGTAGATTTTATATCTGTCAGAAGTTGGCCACAACCATCTTGATCGTATAAGCTTTGTTAGGTTAAATAAGTTTTGAATATAAGGAAAGGCTATGTACCTACATAGTTGTTAAGTAGTTTTCATTATTATTTAAAGGAGTTTAGCTCTAAATACTAAACTAAAATGAGGTTGAATTATCTACAGAATTATCTCATTATAAACTTTATTCAGCTATGTTCTCGAAAATGTATTTTTCTCTTAAATAGAAAAAGGAGGTTAAGAACAATAATTACTTACTTTTTCGAGTTTATTTCTTCTTATACTTTGTCCAGTTTATTGTGACAATTGGTTTATATATTATCAATGTAAATAAACATAGATCAAACGTTTTTTTCGATAAAAAAAATGGGATGGATTCAGCAATTGAATTCTTTAGATAAGGTAGGTATTTGATAATTTAATCAAAATGAATTGACATTTCGTTGAATAGATTGGATATTTATATCTTTCGAAAGCATAGATTCACTTAAAAGGGTTTCAATTTTTAGATAGGTTATATAATAAACGATTATTATAAAGAAAAATGTTAGAAGTTGTTAATATAGTAACATCATATAATAACCAAAAGCATGCAAATAATTATTTTCAAAATCTATCTAATTTTGTTACAGTATACGAGTAGATGTATAAAGATGAAATTGTTCTAGGATATCAATATTTGATAGAATTGTCATATTGAGGTACTTTGCGCTATCTATAAATAATAAACTTACAACTACTCTAAGGCAATAAATAATCCTTCTTGTTATCCTTCCAAATATCTCCCAAATTTGATCAGCATGTCTTCTCAGTTCCATTATCTACCTTGATTAAACAATAAACGTTTTCCAAAGCTTGTAAAGTCTTATCAAAAATGCATTTCTTTTCAGAAAAACAACTCAGATTTATCGGACATATACGGACTTTTTCCAGTTTCTATATTTCTATCTTGTAAACGTAAATTACAAAGTTTACAATTAAACCACAAATTCATATAATACATAAACAGTACTTCAAGGGAACTTTTCAAACTGTCAGCACGGACCGAAAACAACAGGCAGCACCGTTTTTTTTTTAATTCAAACTTATCTCTAAAGCTTGTCGCAAAGCAAAGTCATGTTTTAGCGAACAATGACGGGAAAAGCTGTACAAAAATAAATAATTTAGTAATTTATACTCTAAAACTGATGGAAAAACTTACCAACGAATTATCCCAAAAGAAAACATAAAATTCGTAGGGGACACAGCTTTAAAAACCACCAACACACTATTGCGAAAACTTCAATTCAAATAGTAAAAGTTATGTTTTCTTCTACGTACAACAACAATATTTAAATCACTATTTTACACACTAATCAATTATTTATATTTAAAAATGGTCTATTACCCCCTTATACATATTTAATTTGAATCAAATATTAAAACTACCGATTAAATTTGTTTAAATTTTAATTTACCACTGCACCAATTTAAGAATAAACTTCGTTTCAATGTCTTTAATAGTAAATAAATCGCGAAATTGATTTTTATTCAATATGATGCCGTCAGGGGGCTATGTTGCCCGAAATTTCCGAGAAAATCACTTGAATCTTCGTAAAAATCATGGCAATCGCCGTCACGTTCACCCTATGGCCACCAGGGTGCGAATGTGAAGCTTCACATAGTGGGGGATGCTCAGCGCCGTACACGGGAGGACGGCGTCGGGACGCGGGGCACGCCGGGGTAGGGTAGAATAAGGGCGGACGCGGCGAAATCGATTGGTAAAGGTTGCAGTGGAACATTATTCCGATATATAAATGTATAAATTATGTATATTAATGTTTCTTTCTGATGGTTCCGAGGCCCCCCGCAGTCCGTGCCTGTGTTTCGTTTTCCGCTTTTGTTTTCATCGGATATCGCGCCATCTACATACTCCTCGTCGAGTTCATATATACATCAATGCGAAATTGAATATTTATCCCGGCATAGTCTCGCAGCAATAACCATTCAATAATATCCTCGAGAGAAATCGTGAGAGTGCGATTAGGAATTATCAGTAGAGGAATTTCGAGTGGTGTACCGCAGGGTATCGTTTTGTGGCCGATGTTTTACGTAAACGATATTAGCTGGCTTTTTTTCCCTGCTATTAAAGTTTATATCCAAGTAAAATAAAAAAAGGAGGATAAAATATGATAAGGATTTAAAGAAGGCTAAATCTGTTATATAAATATAAACCCAGCAAAAAGACCAAACAAATCAAGCAGAGAGATCTTTCGGATGATTTACTCACTCACAAGAAAGGAATGTCACTATTTCATAAGGAATGAATAGAAGCGATATGATTTATGTAGAGCACTGACCTATATAGACTTCTCGGTATTTGAAATTGATACGGTCATCCAGAGATTGTGTGTCCCAGATAAGACAAGGTATCGTCTATTGGCCATATATCGTATTTGTATCAATGCTAAAGTGTAGCGCGAATTCAAGCGAATTTAGTACGATTTATTATGGTTACGGGGAATATATTTAGTAGATTATTGCTTTTGAAAGGTAAATTGTATTAAGATACACGTGTATTATTGCGTTTAAATTAAAGGGTTGACATTTTAGTGTGATTTATCACTTGCTTGTTCAATTGTGGGTAATGTAGTTTTCGATTTTGTGCTGTATTAGAAGTAGGTCTGACTCAAATTTGTTAAAGAAATTTAATGATACCTATGTCATATTTATATTCCAAAATGTTGTTGTTGCGGTCATGAAATTATATAGGTATACGCCTTCAATTCTTTTGTATAATAAAATATATTTTATTTTGTAGATTTAAGTTCATACGAATGTTTCTAATTTTGGCCTCGATCGTTTGACATTTTCTTCTTGAGTCGCACCATCTCTTGTCAACCGAACGGACTCTTTCATTCTTCTTTCCTCTTTTATACTACTATCAGATTTAAATAAAAACAATCTAAGAACTATCACAAACCTTTTGACAGTTACAACTGTCAAACAAGTAAGAAAATACATATTTCTATAGTTTGATAAATCCAACGTTTTTAGATCTCAACAAATGTTAGAAGCATAATGACAGCAAGAACTCAGATTTAAATTAAGACCACTGCCTTCACAATCTGATAGTTTTTTGACAGTTATAACTGTCACACAGTAAGAAAGTAGGTATATGTTTATTGTTTCAGTGTTCCAATATTTTTAGATTTTGACAGCTATCAGAACTATAATGGTAATAAGAACTGTCAGATTTAAATAAAAAGCCCATTACTCTCATGATTTGTCAATTATCAAGACAATTACAACTGCCAATGGCTAGGAGTATATCCACTAGCTCATTTCTACTGTAATGTTGTGGCATGTTTATCAATAAACAGCACTGAAAAACAGCACAATCAGAATTACTAATATTCTGACAAACAATAACGTTTAGCATTTGTTAACTACTTTTTTATTTCAGCGCATGCTATGATTTTTTTTTCATTTTCTTATAAGCATAATAATGAAAATTGGATGACAAAATCTACAAATTATTTTTTTTTACCAGAACTAAGAACTTTACGAAAAAAGTTATTGAAATATTTTGTTTAGAATTAAGTAGCCTTACGATTAAGATAAAAACGTATAGTTAATTCCATTTAAGAAATGCATATTTCTATTGTTAACTTTTTTTTATAGAACACGATGTATAACATTTTTATACATAAAATTAAAGTATGTGTTGGTGCGGACAATTTTTGTAAACAAAAGTTTTAGCTATTCCCACTAATAACATTAATAATGGCGTATCGTTTGACTCAAGCTGTATAGTGTTTCCCATTTAAAAAATTTATGTTTGGTTCACCCTGGCAATATAAATCACCCTGTATATACGAAAATAATTTTAAAATTTGTAGCTTAAGAATATCTATGATTTTTAACATTAACATCTCAACAAATGTTAGAAGCATAGTGACAGCAAGAACTGTCAGATTTAAATGAAAACCACTGCCTTCACAATCTGATGTTTATTGTTTCAGCGTTCCAATATTTTTAGATTTTGACAGCTGTCAGAACTATAATGATAATAAGAACTTTCAGATTTAAATAAAAAGACCATTACTTTCATGATTTGTCCATTATCAAGTCTTTTGACAATTACAACTGGCAAAGAAGTAAGAAAATATGTTTTTGTATAGTTTGACAGTTTTTAAAACAAATTTAACATAGAAGACTATTGAAAATGAGTAATTGCTGTCCATATATTATTGTAGTTTAATAGTTGTCAAAAATTTAGTCAAAATAAGTAAATTTACAATTTGGCAGCTATCAAACATACCTATTTTGTCAGGTATAATTATCAAATCCTACTGAACTACTATTTTTATAATTTGATCCAAGAAAAAAAAGACAAACTGAGTGTTTTTATAGTTTGACTGCAGAATCGTAACACATGCAAGTGCAAACTGAAAAATAAATAATAGATGTACCATTTTGTAGCTGTCAAATATATTTTATCCGTTATAATTGTGAAACATGAAAAACAAATTCTGCTTTATAATTTGACAACTGCTATAAAAAAAAGCAAGAAAATAAATGCTTTTATAGTTTGACGAGTTTTAGAAAAATCAATCAATCAATCGCTGCTATGTTCAAGTATGAAAAAATTTTTAATTGTTGCCCTCTCCCTACCTACCCCCTAACCATAGCAAAATGTATGCTTCCTCGGTAACACCACAACGTTTGATTAATTACTTGGGACACGCGTTTCGAGTGAGATTCCAAAATGAATTAGATTTTAATAAGAGATAAGAGTGTATGATGGTTTCTCTTCTGTAGACGCTTGAAAAGTCTAATATGAGGAATACGTGTGAAATTCCACGACTTTAGTCCCATAATATAATAATAAATAATAAGTTACCGTTCCACCCTATATACTGATGAATATTAATGTCAGTATGACACTTAACCTGACAATTTAATCATATTGAATTTTTAAAAAAATGTAATAAGATATGACATACATATTCGACTCCATGGCAAACTCTTATCAATATAATATTTAGTCTCGCGGTATAAGTTTGAAAGCTGTCGAAAACATTTTAATAGTAATAAAGACAACTGATTTTTCACGTGAAAGCGAACTTACACTTCTACCATCATTAAGTTGTTTTATTATTTTACCTTTCGCACTTAATGTTCTTAGTACACTTTACTAACTACACAATAACTCAACAAAATACACGAGTAAAATGCAGGCGTTCAATCACAAACACGTTGTACCATCATAATAAGTAGCGATTTTTCACACCTTTGCTACCTGTTACCTGTTGAAGGGCCCACGACTCGAAGTTCATAGTAGCCAAACGTTGTTACCTACTATAGTGTCTTCACACGGAATAAAAATCAGCTTTTATACTATGACGTAAGTCTGGCGTTCACAGGTTCTTGGACTATTAGAATATGCCATAATAAAATACATATGTACAACAAACTCTTCAACTGTATTTACATAATTCTATGTATGTATGTACATCTATGTAACACAAAAATTAAAAAAAAAACAAGGTGAATGGAAAAACGTATGTAATGTACATATGTATTAGTACATTCTTACGTGTGTTCATAAAACACACAACATGTGTATAGAAGTGTTGTTGTTTGACGACATTGTTTTATACTTAGATCTACAGCTTTCTCTCAAATTCTCCTTAGAAGAATAATTTCATTTAATGGTAGGTCATTTTCTTCCGCCAAACGCCCAACATAGACACACATCGAAACCATTAACAGCTTCTTTACTGGATGTTTTTTGAGAAGGTATCGTCATCATCAGAATTATTGTTTTGTGCAGTAGTTATATTTGCAATAATTTCTTCGTCCGGTAAAAATTAATTGTCAAAATATTCCTCATCACCTCTTGCTCATTCTTGTACCTCTGAATCTGGAATGTGATTCTTGCCGCTATTAATTCTGTTTACTAAATCCACTAGTACGTTTAGAGGGACTAAGTCCTCTTCATTGCACTCATCCACACAGTTGTTATTAGTAAACAAATTGCATTACAACTTCTTAATTAACATAACAGGCAGCTGTGACCAAGATTCAGCCAAAGAAAAAACTGCCTTATTTAATGAAAAATTTTTCAAACACTTAGTAATGTCCTGATCTTCTAGTAAAACTTCTTGCAGTAACCGCTTCCTATAGGTAACTTTAACATTTTGGATTACGTTCTGGTCCATTCGTTGAATCAGAGCTGTGCAGTTGGGAGGTAGAAATATTACAGAAATGCGGTGATCAGCATTGGCCAGTTCGTCAACATGGTGAGCTGATCCCCTACAAGTAGAGCTTTCTCTTCCAAATTCTTGCTTCGAAGGTATTTTTTTACATTTGGCACGAATTCTTTACGAAACCACTCCGTAAAAATGTCCTGATTAACCAACGCACTTTTTTGGCTTCGATAATATACTGGAATTACGAACAACTGTAGCTTATGGTTTCCGCCTGCATTACTACAAGGCATAAATGTAATGCGATCTTTATTAATCTTGCGAGCTGATGTACTCTTTTCATCCGCATATACTGATGTTCTTTCAGGAAGGCTGTTGTATAGCATTTGCAGGCCTTTAGGCCCATAGCTGTGTGACCTCTTTCCATTTCTTTCTATCCGCTGCTTTTCTTCTCCAGTTCTCTATCTGCTTCTCTCTTATATCCTCCTCCATAGCTTCTCTCCACTTTCTTCTGGGTCGTCCTCTTCTCCTTTTCCCTTCAGGTTCTCTCCATGCTATCGTCTTCACTAGTCTCTCGCTCCCCATTCTCTCCAGATGTCCTGCCCATTGCAGTCGCCTTGATCGTACAACATCGCTAATTATCGGTTCGCTAAATAGTCCGTATACTTCCGCGTTTGTTCGCCTTTCCCATCCTTCTTCCGTTCTTTTGCCCCCGTAGATCCTACGTAGTATTTTCCTTTCCCATGCTTCTATCTTCGTTTGAGTTCTTTTGTTCATTACCCATGTTTCGGATCCGTATAGTAAGGTAGGTCTTAAAACAGATTTATATACCCTTATTTTGGTTTTTTTTGACACTTCTTTTGATCTTAAAATGCTGTGTAATCCGCTAGCGCATCTGTTACTTCTCATCATTCTTAGCTCTATTTCAGTTTCCTCGTTGCATTTGTCGTCTATCAACGTTCCGAGGTACATGCTACTGTCCACTTTTTTGAATGTCAGGCCTTCCTCATCGTTGATTTTCACCTGTAGCTCTTCTTCCCTTCTTCCATGGTTAACCCTTAGTTGTATGTAATTCCTTTTGTCTTCATTTATGTATAATCCTTTCTTTTTGGCCGCTACTATTAGTTTTCTTGTTACTTTCAGGAAGGCACCGCCAATAAAAGCCAGATTCATCCGCATTGTAAATTTGCTTCCCACATAAACCAAGTTCTTTGGTCCAGCGCCTCTTTCAGTTAGGGACACATATCGAAGAATTTCTTTTTTCTTCTTCTTGATGTCGGGTATGGTAGACTTCCCGACATTAAACAACAGCGCTAGTGAAGTAGAAGAACATCCAGATTCTAATTTAGGTAAAATTTCAGATTTTTGTTGAAGCGTTAATGTGACATGCTTTCGTTTGGGAGCCATTACTACGCACGAGTACAGACCGCGCTCAACTGAATGCGTATACCTGACTTTGTTCACGTCTTTAACTGTCTCACTATTGACGCGTATGCGTTCGGATTACAAGTACCTTTTTACACGATTAATCTATTCTGTATGTACATTACTAGAACGCGGTCAATACCCGGAAGCCCTCATAACAGAGACTCGGACCGTGAAAGCCGATATCAATTGATAGTTCACCTTTCAAACCACGGAAAAAATCATGTTTACAATTTGACAGTAGTTAGGAATTTTTTGATAACTACAATACTCATAATAATAAAACATAACTGATTTTACCCCTTGACATCTGTCACCACTATTTTGACAGCTCTCTTTCGACTATATTTTGCTAAAACAAATACGAAATTATTATTATTATATTATGTGCTAATATAAAATTCTAAATCTTACAATATTCATTCTTGTGCCAATAAAACTCCGTACCAAAAACTTTTTGAAATATCAGAAATTCAACGAGGCGTTAGCTAGAACGGCACCATTATAATTTAGTCGCAAAACAAATCTGAAGACTGTTTGTTATTCTGTTAGTGTTCTTTTTATAAAAATCCCCAACTTCGCTTAATAAATGCTCATTTAAAATTTTCCGGATAAACAACATCTGTTGCCGAGCCTATGTTAAGAAAAAGTAAACAAGAACACGTCGAAAATATTATAAACAAAATGAAAAATACGCGAAAATCAGGAGTCAAAGAAGCAACCGGAAAGAGGAATATATTTTTCTCATCGTTTTTAAAAACGTTAATATTATTTTTCCAACATCTTCTCTCCCTTGCACACAATCCGCTAATGCGGTACTATCATCTCTTTCTCTCTAATCCTAGGTCGCTCTTGTACCCTCAACTTCGCCAATCCCCACCACACTCTTCAAATACGCCAATTTTCCTCTCAAATACCTCGAAGAAAATCTGTTTGTCTACGAATAATATTTAAATCGGGTCTGGCCGTGGTATGGTGTGATGTGGTGTGGTACTGAACTTACGTCACTACGTCGAGGGTAGAATAAGGAAAATCCAAGTGTGCCCCGGGCAAATATTTATTCAGCGCCATCTGTCCTAGATGAAGCGACGTTTCCATATGTCGCCACTCGCATAGCTTCTGATATATACGGTATAAATCGTTTGGATATGAGTCGATTCGCAGCTAGTTTGGAATGCCAGTATCACTATCGTTTTCATTTAGAAATGTGTGTTTATGGTAGGAATGTAATAAACTGCTGCGAAACGGGTCAAGATAACGGTCGGTTGGAATTGCAGTATTCTAGGTCGTTGAGGATGACATATTCTATGCGGATATACACTCAACTTATTTCTATAGTTCCATCTAATTTTGTAGTTCCCCCAGTTTATTTGAAAAAATAACAGAAATATTATTTTATTTATTAATTTTGTGTTAATGGTACTATACAAATTTCGCTGAGCGTCTACAGTTCCAATAAAACACCAACAAATATAAATAAATCAGATTCATTAATAGCCGAGATATTTCAAAAAAAAACGAAAAAATCTAGCCAGGCATTTGTCGAATGTTTGATCTCCGAGGGGTGGAGAAGATTGTACTCATCGCCCTGAGTGTTGTACCGAAGAGATTTCGGTCCTATCTCTCTTAATAGCCGAGATATTAAAAAAAAAACGAAAAAATTTAGCCGGGCATTTGTCAATTTTTTGATCTCCGAGGGGTGGAAAAGATTGTACTCAGTGTGTTGGGCAAGTTGGTTCATCTTGTTAACCTAAACGAGAGGACAAACTACCAGGAAGGCACATTAACGCCTTTGAGCATTGTGACCGTTACACTTTCATAAATTTTCTGGACAACATTTTCATCATATAAATATTACCTAGCCCGATAACCATTTGGTAGATCTGCTTCCTCCTCGGTAAATAGGTTCACCTAGAGTGGCCAAAGGCCGGTAGGGCCCATTAACGCCTTATAAGGCTAACTTTTCATCGATATTTTCTCGAGAACTCCCAGTTTGATGGCTCCTCGAGAACCGTTTGTATCTGCTTCGCTCTGGGCAAGTTGGTTCGTCTTGTTAATCTAAACGAGAGGACAAACCCCCAGGAAGGCACATTAACGCGTTTGAGCGCTGTGACCGTTCAAACTTTCATAAATTTTCTGGACAACTTTTTCATCATATAAATATTAGCTAGCTCGATAATCCGTTTCACCTTGAATCTAAACGAATCTGCTTCCCTTATAGGGCTTTTCGGAGAACCGTTTGATGAATCTACTTCGCTCTGGGCAAGTTGTTCGTCTTGTTAATCTAAACTTGTTTGAATCTTTCAAAATTTTCGAACTTTTTCATCATATAAATATTAGCTAGCTCGATAACTAAATCTCCCCCTTCGAGTATGTTCAGGGCAAACATTAACGCCTTATAGGGCTAAAATTTCATCGATATTTTCTCGAGAACCGTTTAATGAATCTACTTCGCTCTGGGCAAGTTGGTTCATCTTGTTAATCTAAACGAGAGGACAAACCCCCAGGAAGGCACATTAACGCGTTTGAGCGCTGTGACCGTTCAAACTTTCATAAATTTTCTGGGCAACTTTTTCATTATATAAATATTAGCTACCTAGCTCGATAAACGTTTGATGGATCTGCTTCCTCCTCGGCAGGTAGGTTCACCTTGTCAATCTAAATGAGAGGCCAAACTCCCAGCAGGGCACATTAACGCCTGATAGGGCTAAAATTTCATCAATATTTTCTCGAGAACCGTTTAATGAATCTACTTCGCTCTGGGCAAGTTGGTTCATCTTGTTAATCTAAACGAGAGGACAAACCCCCAGGAGGGCACATAAACGCGTTTCAGCGATGTGACCGTTCAAACTTTCATAAATTTTCTGGGCAACTTTTTCATCATATAAATATTAGCTAGCTCGATATCCGTTTGATGAATCTGCTTCCCCTTCGGCAAGTAGGTTCACCTTGTTAATCTAAACGAGAGGCTAAACTCCCAGCAGGGCACATCAACGCCTTATAAGGCTAACATTTCATCGATATTTTCTCGAGAACCGTTTGATGAATCTACTTCGCTCTGGGCAAGTTGGTTCGTCTTGTTAATCTAAACGAGAGGACAAATCCCCAGGAAGGCACATTAACGCGTTTGAGCGCTGTGACCGTTCAAACTTTCATAAATTTTCTGGGCAACTTTTTCATCATATAAATATTAGCTAGCTCGATAACCGTTTGATGGATCTGCATCCTCCTCGGCAAGTAGGTTCTCCTTGTCAATCTAAATGAGAGGCCAAACTCCCAGCAGGGCACATTAACGCCTGATAGGGCTAAAATTTCATTAATATTTTCTCGAGAACCGTTTGATGAATCTACTTCGCTCTGGGCAAGTTGGTTCGTCTTGTTAATCTAAACGAGAGGACAAACCCCCAGGAAGGCACATTAACGCGTTTGAGCGCTGTGACCGTTCAAACTTTCATAAATTTTCTGGGCAACTTTTTCATCATATAAATATTACCTAGCTCGATAACCGTTTGATGAATCTGCTTCCCCTTGGGCAAGTAGGTTCACCTTGTTAATCTAAACGAGAGGCTAAACTCCCAGCAGGGCACATTAACGTCTTATAAGGCTAAAATTTCATCAATATTTTCTCGAGAACCGTTTAATGAATCTACTTCGCTCTGGGCAAGTTGGTTCATCCTGTTAATCTAAACGAGAGGACAAACCCCCAGGAGGGCACATTAACGCGTTTCAGCGATGTGACCGTTCAAACTTTCATAAATTTTCTGGGCAACTTTTTCATCATATAAATATTAGCTAGCTCGATAACCGTTTGATGAATCTGCTTCCCCTTCGGCAAGTAGGTTCACCTTGTTAATCTAAACGAGAGGCTAAACTCCCAGCAGGGCACATTAACGCCTTATAGGGCTAAAATTTCATCGATATTTTCTCGATAACCGTTTGATGAATCTACTTCGCTCTGGACAAGTTGGTTCGTCTTGTTAATCTAAACGAGAGAACAAACCCCCAGGAAGGCACATTAACGCGTTTGAGCGCTGTGACCGTTCAAACTTTCATAAATTTTCTGGGCAACTTTTTCATCATATAAATATTAGCTAGCTCGATAACCGTTTGATGGATCTGCTTCCTCCTCGGCAGGTAGGTTTACCTTGTTAATCTAAACGATTTGAGAATCTACTTCGGACAAACTACCAGGAAGGCACATTAACGCGTTTGAGCGCTGTGACCGCTCCAAATTGATAAATTTTCTGGACAATTTTTTCATCATATACATTACCTAATATTACCTAGCTCGATAACCGTTTGATAGATCTGCTTCCTCCTCGGCAAGTAGATTCACCTTGTTATCCTAAACGAGAGGCCAAACGCCCAGTAGGGCACATTTGCGCCTTATAGGGCTAAATTTTTATCGATATTTTCTCCGAGGGGTGGAAAAGATTGTACTCATCGCCCTGAGTGTTGTACCGAAGAGATTTCGGTCCTATTTTGCTTAATAGCCGCGATATTTCAAAAATACGAAAAAAATCTAGCCGGCCATTTGTCGAATTTTCGATCTCCGATGAGTGGAAAAGATTGTACTCATCGTCCTGAGTGTTGTACCGAAGAGATTTCGGTCCCATCTGTCTTAAAGAACTTTCCTAAAACACCTCACTATTCCGAGATGAAACAACAACCCCTAAACTGTGACGTGACACACTTTCAAAACGCTACAAACACACATCTAAATATGAATATCAGATGAATATGCATGCGTTGTACTAGTTAAACGGGTCTTTAGGGAAATTTCACCACTCATACGACACCCTATACGGTTCGGCCTTCTAGATTCCAACCTACAGCCTCCCCGACAACATTTCTACCCGAAAACGACTACTACCGACACTATTATTGCTGTTTGGAAGGATTCGGCGTCGCGTAAGGGGGCGCTAAGGTTCTAAGCCAGGCTGTGGAGGGATCGTAAAAAGGACACCTGTAACGTAATCCCCGGATACGTGACCCAGGGTGTTCCGCAGAGTAGGAAATTATCACTACGCGGTGTATAATTAAAGATGGCTAGGATACGCTTCTCTTGACGTACTGGGTGTGTTGGAAGCATATTTTTCAGTTTAATTCCTACGAGCATGTTCCCTTGTTCACGAGGGTTTCGAAAGTATTATGCTTACCTTAAAGTGAATGCGGGGTTCGGTTGACTTTAATATGGTTTTAATTACTGCGAGATAAACAAGGTGAACGCACTATAACAATATATTACGGCTAAGTGCTTAGATATTAATAGCGGAAAGGCAGGCAATTTCATCTCTTTCGGTTTATTAATAACACTGCACCATTGGTGTGCTTTTCTCCGATAGACCTTTCCACAAAGAACTCTAAACAGATGACGTCGTTCACAACTTACTAATTTCTGTCATATTTGTTGCTCTGAGAAGGAAACTATGCGCTTCAGAACCTTGGCTCATGTAACATTGTAGCAATTGAAGCCTTGGTTCTTTTTACCAAAAAAAAAATATACGAAAGCTGGATGGCCTCATTCCTGCTACTAGCCAGAGGACCATTTTGGCTTAGCACCATTAAGGAAAATAGGTTTAATTAGAGATCTTGCGCTTAGCTAGTAAGACAGACTTAGAACGTGTTCATTGCAGTTGTAACCATGAGAGGGAAAAGGGGAAGGGGAACGAACTCACTTTTACTGTGATCACTGTTTGTAGACAAAATCTGTCATAGGCTACCAAACCTTAGCCTTGAGGTTGAAAGCTAAATCGATGCATAGGTAAACATAACAATTTAATATCAACTCTCATGCAAAATATACTGAATCTAACCTAGTTATGATGTACAAAGAAGCTACCCCCCAGGAGCTACAGCAGCACTAAAAGACTTACTTAGAATATTCATTTCCAAAAAATGTCGGAAGATGTCATAAATGCAAAACCTGAGGATAGTAACCCAAGATAACCTTTTGGACTTATTTGGCAAAGAAAGACGAAGAGTCTGGATTCATTACGCCAGAGCTATGATGTCTTATACTTGAGCACGAGACTTTGACACAAATCTCATTATAAATGTGCCCAAATCGCGTTCTTAAACATCGGCACAATCTTAACTATAAAAGCTGGGCGTTAGCCTTACTGAACCTCAACAAAATAGATCTCAGAACCATGGCATACGATTGCGTAGCTCAACTGTAAGATATCACCATCGCGAATACGTACTTAGAATAGGCTGACGTTAGAGCATGAACAATTAAACCATATCTTTTAGAAAAGTGTGTATCGTTTTTAACATTAACCAATCTATCTATAAAATACCATAAAACTATACTTTGCTAACCAAAGTGTCGAAATGGTGATTAACTTGGAATTAATTAACACTTAGATCAAAACATGGCTCGCCATTACCAGAACACAACCAACCTCCACGATTTTACATCTATATCTCAAGACGTGGTTATCAAGAAGAAAATACTGGATCTCTACTACGAACGTGAATAAGATGAAGATAATTAAAGAGTTCATCCGATCGATGAGAGATGGCGCGGCTCAAGCGATAGGAAAACATTAGGGAAACCTCTCTAAGAGAGAGACCACTACACCCTAATCAAGATGCCCAGCAGTCAGGAAAATCATGCGATAGTGCCTTACACCAACTCGTAACACGAGTAGAGGCATCTGTCGATAATAGAGATTGCTCTAGTGGCTTTTCTGGACTTTCTTATCGATGAACTGCTTGTAACCTTAAACAATGCAGGCTACTATATTCAAGGGTATGCAGATGGTATTGCAATACTCATTAGAGACAAAAACGCAGGGTGGTGTATACACGAAAACCTAAGGGTAAACAAAACTGTAGAATTCAGTCAAAATGCCAAATTCTTATGATTGGTTCTTTGACTCAAAGTTAACATGGAATCAACATCTTGAACAGATGATAGGGAAGTTTAAATGGGCACTAAGGACCACCCGTAGAGCAATTGCGAAAACATGGAGATTAAAGCCACGTATGATACACGGGTTGTACATCGCAATGGTAAGGCCTATGTGAAGCTATGGTCGCCTGATTTGGTGGACTGAAACTACAGAGAGGCAAACAATCACAAAACTTGCAAAAATGCAGAAATTCCTAAACTTTCCTTCAACAAATCCTTCATGGTCGTCCTAGATTAGGATGAGTGAAGAGTAAAACAGAAACCTGGGATTCGAAACCAAATCTGGTAGGCAGATGAGTCAAAAAGCATTACAGGCTCTGGAACAGGTATATATACCGAAACCCTAACTCATAAAATATATATGACATTACTACCCCGTACACCAGACGGAAATATTAGCGACAAAGCAATCAGGGTCAGCTGTCGGATAGCTAGGCGATCCTAAAGACAGTAGCAACCTAGGGGACTGTCTGGAAAATCTAAAAAGCCTGGCCATACACAACAAAATCGCTTTGGTGTGGGTGCCGGGGCATAAGGGCATACCAGGCAACGAAATAACAAAAAAGTTGGCAAGAAAAGGTTCTGAAACAAAATTTCCTGGACCTAAACCGAGTCTGGCGATAACGAAAACTGCAATATGGAGTGCCCAATAAAAAACAAACAAAACGGTAGGAGACACATCTTCAAATAGAAAACTATTTGTGTTGGGCACACACAACATAAGTAATATAAATTACAATAAAAGTAGACGTAAACAAACATGTGAAACACCGGAGAAATATATTTAAAACACCAAGTAAGAACGGAACAAAACCTTTATTATAATTTAATCAATGACATTTGTGAAGTTGTGCCGCCAAACGACAATTAATTTTGCATTTTTAATAGTACTTGTATTATGTACACAACACCACTATATAGACCTACATATAAATATTGTCTGTATGATATGTTAACACTGCACGCGTTTGTCGAACCATTTTAAAATTAATTAAACTGAGCTTTTGAGTAATTAATTTTAAAATTTAATTTACAATGCGGGCTATGTAGCTCCATATTCCCAATTAAGAGAGAGAAGGAGTGATAGGGGAAGATGAGGAAGAAGGAGGGGGAGTGCAATATTCACCACCGAGCAATATCGCTAGTGATTTTATTGTTATATCAAAATTGAGTTAATTGTGAATTATGAAAACTAGGAACAAAAACGGGAAGATACTACGCAGAAAACGCTGTACAGGTACATAATGGATGCTTTGCGTTTTAGAAAGGTGGCAACAAGAGATACCGGGTGGTAGCGGTGGGACGGTTGAACACCGTAGAATGGTAGAACGACAAGGGGAGAGATAAAAGCGATGGTTAATAAAACGTATTTTGATGTTATAAATGCTCGTAGTACCTTGTAGGTTGGAACGATGAATATTCAAGAGGATGAAACGTAAGGATGATTCTCGTCGGATTTTTTAAAATAATTATTATGAGGTAATTAACACAGCTAATTAAAAAGCAGAATATGACCAAAATATAAATTTAAACAGTACGCCTTTCGGAGAAGCTAATACTTCCTGGGGCGAGTTATCAAGAGTGGTGATTTAATAATCATTATAAGGGGCAGGCATAAACGTTTAATCTTAGATCACATTTCAAATGCTCCGAATCCAAGCTGCAAGAAAACCTGAATATCAAACCAAATAAAATAACCGGGACACCATTCACTCTTAGTGACAGGTATATGCACCCTCAAAAAAACATCTTTTATACATTTTGATTTTGGAAATCTACAGGAGAATTTTTTTTCCAACTGAAATATGTGTTTTCTTTATTATTTGTGGATTTTGGCAACATTCTAAGTAAACATTATTTTAATCCAATCAATATCCCCAATACACATATCTTCAATTTAAGCACAGTAACCCCAATTTGCTTTCGCAATATTATCAGCTAATGCTTATTTCTGAATAGTATAGAATACGCACGGATCCGAAACCATCTCGCTCAAATGTAGCAAATTTTACGATCGACATTTCACAGCATAAACATCAAATTAAACATAATTACTTCCTAAGCGAAGAATATAACCCTAATTTACTACCCGGTCGGCTATAATTTCGGAAGTCGGAACTTCGGAATGCTTCCCCACGCAGGCCCCCTCGCCCCTTAACGGGTCTTCTGCTTGCCTGTACTGAAAACCTAGTCGTTAAAGTCCGCCGGTCTTACAATGAGGACACTAATCAGTCGTGCCACCACAAAGAAGGCAACTTTATAGTTGTTCGGCGACCAGCTATTGTTCACTTGTATACACTTACGTAGGACCTGACTTACATCACTTCCCCCGGCCTACATCGATGATGCTCCCATCGTTACAATGCCTTCATTGTACCTTTCCTCTAACTGGCTTCGCGGGGTGCCTCTTTTCAACATTCTTTTGCTTGGAGTGTCGCTGTAGATAACGCCGTCAAGATTGGGATTTGGTTAATTTTGACACATCGACACTCTATTGTTGTTGTACTGAATAGAATTTTCGCTGATGGGGTTGGTCATTTTTTCTCGTCTGATCAGAATTGGAAAATTGACCCAATCAACTGAATAAGGAATTTGACGAGGGTAAAAAAATGTCTTTAAACCGATAAAGAAGGGATATTATTCATCGATTAATCCCTTCAATATCTACAACAGATTTGAGACAGTTTTTTTTCCTAGCAAGACAGGACCGTCTTTCGTTCGAATAACGAAGCATTCAGAATTTTTCATGTAAATAAAGTTCCTAACCATTTTTATTACGATTCCTATACTCACTGATACTGAAGGGTTATCCTGGATATCAAATCCAAGATATCTATCTATGATATGGTGAAATTTCTCCTGAGAACCAAAAAGAGTTGAATTGATTCGAGATTTAAACGACAGTTCGGCAGTTCTGGCAGAATTATGACCTTATAAAATTAAAAGAGGCACTAGAAGCAGTTGTGGATAAAAACCACTCATTTTACACAAGTTTGTTAGAGCTTTAAAGTACCTAAAACTACATCGTTCGGATGAACCATCAGTGATGTCAGTGGTGGAAGAGAAATTTCTAACATTCACCACGTATTCCAGATAGCTCTAAAATATCCACACCCAGAATAGGCTTAAAGAGGACCATCTGATATATGTTATGGATGCTCAAAAAATGAATGGTTTGATTGGATTATATTTGTAGAGGATTTCAGAATATCTGCCAAGCTAAGTATATTAACTTTAAAATAGTCCAGATATATGAGGAGAATAACATACTATTCAAGCTTGACCACCCCACTCCTCACACATTTGCGAACCCGTAGATATTTCCTACTTTCAGCCTCTGAATTCGATTGGGGGGCCAGCTCCGCAATTGAGGAGTTCTGTCAAAGACTGAATTTCCTTCCTTGAATGAAGTAACAACATCAAATATCGAGAAGCTTGTAATAGCAGGTTTCAAAAGTGCGAAGATGACGTTAAGAATTTCTGCTGCTGTATATGGAAAAATTTTAACAATGGACACTGAGAATGTAATATCCTCAAGTGCAGAAGATAAGAATATCAATGCCATTTTGAAGATTTCTGCAACTGAAGATGGTTTAAAAGAAAACTCGTTTATTATTGACGAATACCTCTATAATGCTCGAACCAAAACAGAAATGTTTAAAGAAGTTGTTGCATAGTTGTTTCTATTAAAGAAGAAGACCTACAAAATATTATGTTTAAGACCATACAAAGGGAGAAGAGTTATTGAAAGCATCATTATGGTAACGTTAGAAAAAGTTTTTGACTCTTCTCTGTAAATCTAAGTCATGGAATGGTTCCAGAAAATCATGTCATGTGTCTATTTCGAATAGATTAAAATCAAATACTATTTTCTGCACAGAAGCATCATCATTCCAAATAATCTCAACCACATGGTTAATTGGAATGCTACGAACACGGTTTTTTTAATGAGCTGGCAAAAAAATTTTCAACACATACCTACATCACAATCAATAACTTCATAGAGGTAGTATGCAATAAAAGGTCCAAAATTCTCACAAATATGTATTTAACTAGCGACCGGTTTCGTGGTTCACCAGATCATCAGGCCAACACTAAAAAGCCCCCATAACAATAATACAATTAAACAAAAATTAATCAACAACAAGACAATAAATAATTGGTACAAAAAAATTATTAAATTAAAAAAAAAAAAATTTTATTTTGTTTTTTTTTTTTTTCTTTTTACAAAATACGACAATTGCGGTAAAATCCTGTTAGTCAAGATTAATATATGTGTAAGTAGAATTAAGTAAAATTAACGCTAGCAGTATGGCTAGAAAATATAAGATAAAAAATGACCAAATTCAATAAAAAGTAATAATAATAATAATAATAATGTCCCGTGATGGCAGCAAGAGAATACACCGAACGCCATAATGCGGTGGCTAAGATCGTACACAACTGGCTGGCATTTAACATGGGATATACTACAGAACGCGTCCCCTACTACAAATATATGCCTCTAAATGTATGCGAAACCCCGAGCGCGGCACTATACTGGGACCGAACAATACAAACGGATCACCAGGTAAACAACAACAGGCCAGATATTGTACTCCGCGATAAGGCAACCAACCACTGTACGATTATTGACATTGCTATTCCTTCGCCCGCAAATATCCTACAAAAATATAAGGAAAAAAATAGAAAAATATATACCTCTCGCCGCAGAGATCAGGCAAGTGTGGAAGGTCGAGGGCATTAAAATAGTACCCATTATCATAGGCGCCACGGGAGAGATCCCAAAATCGCTCCATACCAACTTGGAAACACTCGGTATACCCAAGGCCGTCTACATGGAGATGCAGAAAGCGGTACTGCTGTCCACTGCCAACATCGTCCGCAAGACCCTCAACCTAAACGGACCCGCTGCAGGAAGGTGAACTGGAAATTAAAATAGAATAAAATGTTAATGTATTTTTATTTCTATGCATACATATATATTATATATATAGTTTATTAATTGTAGTACTTACCTTAGGTTAAGGTCGTATGCAATGTACATTACTTATTTTTCTAAAATAAAGATATTTTGAAATAATAATAATAATATGTATATATATTTGTAATAAAAACCATTACAGATATCGTAATATAATAAACAAATAAATTTAGCATGTATGGTATATGTAGATACCCCATACAATAGTCAAAAAAAGAGAAAAAAGAACATATACAGTTACAAGCAGCTGTTAAACAAACAATTTAAAAAAAAACTACTACGATGGCACTGAGTTTTCATGGTCGTCCACATACTCTTCGATTTTGTAGTATTCCTTCTCGTTCAAAAACTTTTTAGCTTGGTTCTTAAAGCTAGCGGACGGCAGAGATTTAATGTGAGAGGGTAGACAATTATAGAGTTTTGCTCCCCAATAATATGTAGACCTTTGCGTGGTTGTCAATCTATGAAAAGGTGTCATTAAATCGTTTCTATTACGCGTTTGATACGTATGTTGTCCACCATTGGTGGGAAACAACTTCTTGTTGTCGTGTACGTGTACAACAATTGATAGAATGTACACAGAAGGCAAGGTAAGTATATGTTCATTACTAAAATATGTTCGACAGCTTTGATCGTACCTCAAACTGCATAGGAGTCTGATTGCGCGCTTTTATAGTATAAATATCTTATGCGCCTCAGAAGAGGTTCCCTAGAAAATGATACCGTAGGACAAGAGCGAGTGGAAATAAGAAAAGTAAGCTGTCTTGGCAGCTTCGTGTCCCGCTGCATGTTTTATTCTCTTAATGGCGTATAGTGCGGCGGAGAGTTTACTGGATAAATTATATATATGTTGGTGCCATTTCATACTGTTGCCAATTGTTATACCCAGAAATTTTGCCACTGACGGTTCATCTGCACGCGTAGCAAGTACAATCTTCTGAGTTTTATCCTCATTAACCATTAATCTATTCGCAGCAAACCAGTCCTTGGCATCGCTAAGAGCTTTCCGTGACCGTTCTTCGAGTTCCCACCTATTCTCCGCCTAAACCAGGAGTGATGTGTCATCTGCATATAAACAGATATCGACGCCAATGATCGTTGATGGGAGGTCATTTATATAGATTATAAATAATAATGGTCCGAGGATTGATCCTTGAGGAACGCCGTATGTAACGTCTGCTAGATAAGATTGAGTACTGTGCCATTGTGTTAGTTGCTTTCGATCCGTAAGGTAAGATTTTAGTAATTTTAGAGGTTCTCCTCTGACGCCATAGTGTTGGAGTTTTTAGAACAGTAGGTTTGGACTTATAGAGTCAAAGGCCTTCGATAGGTCCAGCATCGTCATTTCGCAGTATTCACCACAAACGAAAGCGTTGTAAATCTTTTCCACCATGTCCAGTATTCCAGATGTCGTTGAAAAGTTTTTTCTATAACCATGTTGTCTCGGTGAAAGGTAGTTGTTGGCTTCCAAGTAGCTGCCCAGTCTAGATGCAATAATAGTCTCTAGTATTTTAGACATGGCTGGTAGAATGCTGATGGGGCGATAGCTCTCACATCGGTCTTTATGTCCTTTTTTATATTGGAGTTATCTTTCCAATTTTCAGTAAAGCGGGAAATACCCCTTGCTCCAGGCATTTGTTAAATATAAGTGAGAGTGGGTTACTAAGTTCTTCTCCCAGTTGTTTTAAGAAGTTAGTAGAAATGTCGTATATATCTTTAGTAATGGAAAATCATTCAAAATTGAAATTGTACTCACTATTATAATTAATAGTTGTCCAAATGTTTAAAATGATTAGAATGTAAGGCTCTTGACAATTAACATCCGAAAAATACAAGTAACACATTAAAATAGCGTATAAATAAAATCAGGACGATAACGTAAAACTAACACCACATATATAAATGTGAATGGAACGTGATGTGTGGTACTTTTTAGATCAAATTTTTTTATATAACAAAAAATTTTTTATACATATTATATTAACTTTAAAAAAGTAAAGGTGACATCTATACGTTAAAGATGAAGTATTAAACAATAATTTAAGATAAAATAAAAATAAATAGACTCAAGGCATCCCGTCAAACAAAACTTGGAAAGTTGGTGACGATTCAAAAGTAATCTGAGAATTAATCGATTTCACCATCCATAATTTGATGTGGTAAAATCTCTAGACTCTCCAAATTATTGAGAAAAGTACCATACAAAGGGAATGTAATATTTTATTCAAACCATCAAAGTTATGGTCAAAATTAGAAAAAGTTTTTACTCTTTTCTGTAAAACCCGATGAATCATGTAGAAGGAATGGTTCTAGAAAATCATGTCATGACTGTGTCTTTTCGAAACGATTAAAATTCTAAATGTTTTCTACGTAATGAGAATGATCAATCATTACAAATAATCTCAATACCACATCTTTAATTGGAATGCTAGTTAAATACATATTTGTGAGAATTTTGGATGAGCTATTGCATAAAATAATATGAACACATAGAGTCTACATCACAATCAATAATTTCATAAATTAATATTTTTTGTAACTGTTTACCTTTTTCTAAGTTATCTCTATTTTCAAAATCAAAATTATCTCATCTACATTTAGAGACAACGCAGCTAAATTATGTGAAACAGTGTATTAAGCTCGTTTCTTTAAATATTGTTTAGTCTGTCCAACATTTGTCCAACATTTTTTTAATTTCACCTGGATCAATTCGTAAAATGGAAATTATTGACTGATTTTTAAGTATCTAACGCATTACATTTAAAAATATTTAGTTGTCAAAAAGAGAGAAACTACGAAATATTAAATTCCATTTGAAATATCACATTTATCGGAAGTTAAACACGATTTAACTATGCCGCCGTACATTCATAAACACAGCCTCAACGCGTAGGGAAAATGCATTTTCACGCAGATTTCGTTGATAAATTTCCACGTACTTTACGGCGCTATATACATTGTTAATAATATTCATTTCGAAAATGCGAATCGTTCAAATGGCGTGGAAATTTAAAACGTCATTTTCACAGTTTATAAATCACTGCGTTAGTTAGAATAGTGATTACTGCCTCGTATACAATTCACCCGCCACGAACAAATTAAAATATGTATTTTGCTCTTTTTTTGTTTCAATCCTATTGAAATATAGCTCTTTTATGATACTAATCTTTGATATAAAACATATTATCCGTAAATATATAGTCACATATGTACGTGCATCGATAATATTCTTCATACAAATAATTTTTGCTCATACTCTCAACAAGTTCTTCGCAAAGTGCACAATTTTTTAAAATAAAAGTATAATCTCATGAACTTCTACCGGTACTGCAATGTAATATTTATGAAAATATTGCATCATTATTTAAGAGAAAACCAATTCAAGTGCCTAGACTGGAAACACTCCAATATTTTTATTATTTCTATCGTTCTAACAAACAATGAAATTTATTTCTTAATAAAAACAGATATATGTCCATGCTGATAAAACTATTGTGTGATTTTAAAATGTCAGAAATGTTAAATACGTAGAATAGCTATGGAAGGAATGGTATGATAGGAATGGCAAGACGTGGGACCAAGAGCAATAAGAAATAAGGTAGGAACCGCAAACTGGTCGGAAATCAGTTACCAAACTCTCTGGATACTGCCTTGCCATAGAAAATTAAAGTATTGTTTTTGACGAAGTTAATTGAACTTTATATCTAGTGACCGGCTTTCATTTATACTACCACAATGTTTTGGCTTCGTTAGAAAAAATATAAAGATGGTTTATCCTGTCTGTATACAGTTTATTTAGCAATCGTGCTTTTATATTTTATTTTAACCGGAAAAGAATCCGTAACTCTCTAGGCTTGGAAGTAATATCATTGTTAACCGATACATGATTTAATTCTTTTGTTTCATTTCGCCTTATCATCGGCGTACAAGCTGAATTAATTATTGTAACTTAAGCTGTATTTAAATTCTATTGTTTCAATGACATAGTTCTCACTTCCGTGAAGTAAAGGCAGCCATCGACACCTCCTATTAGTAAATACACTAGAATCATTCGTTTGAAGAAGAAGAAAAATTTGTTAACAAAAAAATCACGGTTCAAACAAAACAATCTAGTTATATTTCATATATATTTGGTTAGTAAATTTATTAAACACTTAAACTGCTAATAATATAGCACACGTTTTAAGTTTAGGTCCGAATTTTGTTTAAAGTTTAATATTGGGGCTAAAGTAAACAATGAAGTTACTAATTTAAAAAGCACGCAAAATTTTGAACATCCTTTATTCAGTATGCCCATTAATCAAGCAAAGAAAATTATGAAAGAAAACCCGCAAACCGTTAGTATTAAACTAGATGAGAACATTAAATGGTTATCATGAGTCGTCAAGGTTATAAGGAAAAAATTAACTACTTACTTGATAATAATAAATCTTCACCAAGCTTAACAATGACCCAACATAAAATTACAGTCAATTAAGTCATTATCACCCAAGATCTATCGTTCACCTAATTTAGACAAACCCGCTGTACCTTTGGGACTCATTATTTCGTATGTTCAAAGCCCTCTTTATAACATCTATAAAATCTAGCAAATATTGGAAAAAGTCGTTTCGTGTAAAAAATCATTTGAATTTAAAATTTTGGCATGAAATACAAGAATTTACCACCATCCCCTTAGGCGAATTTATTAAAGCATTATTACTAACCTTATCAATAACATAATTTCAATTTCAGAAAAATCTCTACAAACAAATTAATGGAATAGCGGGTGCGCCCATATCCAGTGTCATAGCACAATTAACACTACGAAAACTTGAGCAACAAGTGCTCAACCAGTTAACTTTTAAACCGGTTATTTTATGGAGTTATAACCATTAAGACGAACCAATTGATTATATGTATATACTGAGCATTTCAGTAAAAACGATCCACCTTAATTAAGTCGTTTGAAGGGGGAAACTTTTTCACCAATAAGACAAAACCAGATCTTGCCGCCTCCTTTGCCCCTTTTCCCGCCACTCCAGCATGGAGCATTAAAATTTCAATGATAACTACCTCATATTATTACATTTTTCGATTTCAATCTATTTGGGACAACTTTCATGTAATGTCTATACCTATCCTTAACACTACATGTAGATTTTTTTAACAGCACATATGTACATATGACACTTACCAGATAGTTTAATAAGTTTCTAGAAAGGACTCTTCATCTTCACTTGCAACAGTATATAACTGGGTTGCTGAGTTTAAACGTGGTCGTACAAGTCTTGAAGACGATTCACGTCAAGAACGTCCAAAAAGTGCATCAACACCAGAAATCATAGCAAAAAAACAAAAATCTCTCAATTGACTGAGAGAGATCTTGTAGAGGGTCTAGACATCTCATTAGGCAGTGTAAGCCATATTTTTAAGTGAAGTTTTGGGTTTCAAAAAGCTGTGTGCACAATGGGTGCCACATTCGTTAACAATGGAACAAAAACATTCGAATGCGACTTTCTCAACAACATGTGGAGCGTTTTAAAAAGGATAAAAAAAATTTTGTACGTCGATTCATCACTATGGATGAAACTTGGGTCTATCACTATGATCCTGAATCAAAACAAGAGGCTAAAGAGTGGTGTGAACCTGGTTCTTCAGCTCCAAAACGAGTTCGTGTCCAAAAATCAGCAAAGAAGCTTATGGCATCAGTTTTTTTGGGATGCTAAAGGGATATTGTTGGTGAATTATCTTCAAACTGGTAAAACAATCAACTCTGTATATTACTGCAAACTTTTGGATCAATTGGATGAAAAATTTCGTGAAAAAAGACCTGGTTTGCAGAAGAAAAAAAAACATTTTTCATAAAAACAATGCACCTGCTCGCAAAAGTGTTTTAACAATGGCTAAATTCAATGAATTGAAGTACGAATTGCTTGATCATCCACCGTATTCACCAGATTTGGCTCCCTCTGACCTCTGGCTGTTCTCACATCTGAATGATGAAGTTATAGCAGCCGTAGACGAGTATTTTGCAGATCTTCCGGAAAACCACTATAGGGATGGAATTCATAAATTGGAGGAACGTTGGAATAAATGTATTGAGCTTTTGGGAGAATATACTGAATAATAAAAAGCATTTCAACTCTTGTTAACCTTGAGTTCGACTGAACCGTTGATCAAACAGAAAATAATCCTTAAAACTTTAGAAGATATCTTCTAAAGTGTTAAGGATAGGTACAGACTGTCCTACATACAAGCTGTTGCAAATAGTATGTAAAATCGAAAAATGTAATAATATGACGTAGTTCCATTTGAAATTTTAATGTTCAATGCTGGAGGAAATTGGGGGAGGTGGGGACGAGGGAAGCCAGGACCTCGTCCAATATAACGTTATCATGAGATAGTTTCATCTTATTGATTAAATTTATATTTAACAATAGCTATTTCTCATTTAATAATAAATTTTATTGACAAATATGTGGCACCCACTTTGGGGCTAATTGTACTTGACCACCTATTAGATAGAGTTTTACTGACGTTGCCGTTTCAAATGAATATTTTATACAAGTACGTTGACGACATTATCTGTGCTTTGCCAGGAGAACACTTTCAATTAACATCAGGTGCATTCAAGTCCTTGCATTCGAACATCTAATTTATAGTAGAAAACGAAAACAACTACAGTGTTCCGTTTCTAGACACAAAAGTCTTCAGGAATGACAACTTTATGTACTTTAAGTAGATTTTTGAACTATTATTAAAAAAAAATTCTAAAAGTCAAAAATTCAACACTGTTATTGCGATGAAAAATAGGGTTACTAACATCAGTGACAATGGGTTCAGACGAGGGTAGTTGAATAAACTGTTCAAAACATTTCTTCATAATGGTTACTCCCCTACACATTCTTAATAGTAACTTTTTTGGTGGTCCCACTGATGAGGGAGCTGTGGTCAATGTTATGTACAGAAAAAGATCTTACATTGATAATTTGACCAATCAAGTAATACAAGATTTTAAGCCATTTATTCATATTTCTATAGTTGAATACAACATTGTTACTAGTAGAAAGTTGTAGTTAAGAGTGACACATGAGTGACTCTCTCTGGAAAGAGATCCTGCGGTTTAGTTGACCATGCACAAAGAACCAATCATGATTTTGATTTTGATGGCGTTGAGATTACTTCAATGGTAGACAGTGTATATAATTTAAAAAAAATTCATAAAGTTCACATTTAATTTTGTTCACGTTTATATTAGATAAAAATTAATACAGTTGCTTTTGTTGTGTTACAAAGAAAACAGACAACAAATTTCAATTTTCTTCTGAACATTCAGTTACACAAATTAAATATCGTGTAACATTTTTTTATCTCTGGTGTGTACTAGTTGCTTCGGCTGCGAACAATAGTAGAATATTAAGAAGAAGAAAGAATTTCTTTCTATGTGACTAATTATTCTCAAATTAGAATAATCGCTAACATTTAAATCATAGATCGCTTTATACGAAGTAAACTACCCGTAGAGACTGTACCCTAAAAGATAATGCCTTCCGCAAGAGAGAGAGATAAACGTTAACTTACTCGAGAGATCTGAAGAGGAACTGTGTAATTCCAATGATTAATACTAGCAATTATTGAAATAGGTTTAGGTTCATAATCATCTTACCGTATATATCCGCCACATCAGATAGTACATTTCTGCAAGGGGGAAGACTATCTACGATTTTTGCCCTGTTAGCACCTTAGTGAGGATTGTTTTGCATAAATGGGAACCTCTTATCTTTAATAGCTCCTGTTGTTTGCGCAATATTCGGTTAATGTCGGATTCGAGTTCGTCGTCAATTTATTTTTTCAAATCAATTCAGATCTTTCTTAATTTCAAAAATAAGTTGGTATTAACAAATTAAGGCAGAAATATGTCAAAATTGCGTTTTAATCTTTAAACTTCTAGCTCTGAAATTCCACATGTGCGAATTTACTCGCGTTTAAAAAGAAAATAAGCAACCACCCTCCTCCCACCTCTTCATCAATTAAATCCCCAATTTTCATAATCCTCTCAGGCGTTGCTCCATCAGTTCGGAGGTCCATTAGGCTAAGAGTTTTTCCGCACTTATCTCCTCGTAGCATTAAAGATCCCATCTTTCGATAGAGGAAGAAAAACTACCTTCAGTTTGGGGGAGTGTCGGCCGCGATGGCGTGGGAGAGACTTGACAGGGGGAAGGGGGAGGAAATTCTCGGTCCTCTTCGGCCCAAGGACGTCGATTTCACCGCTCCTTCGGATTTGTCGCGACGGCATCTCGCCGAGAGTTGCTGCCCAAAAGACGAAATTAATTGAAGCGAAAGGAAATACTGGCCTGGAAGACTGCTAAGGCAGAGATGAACATCGAGTTAGGGAAGAGCCGGGTTGGATGCGACGTCGGCCTTCTTAACGATACTTTAAGAGATAATAACTTCACCATTTCAGAGGCGGTTTAGTTATTTAAAGTTTGCTTTGATATTAACGGTCGGGTTTTCTTTTTTGGTTCCTTTTTTTGTGCGGGAATAAAACGCGAATGGGCTGGCTACTCCTTAGTACTAAATTAAAGACAGCAGATGAAAATATAGGTATATAAGGGAGTAGAAAAGTTTGAATGGAAAAATATGACACGATGAGATAAATTTCTAAAGAATGACGATGTTTTTGTTGTAGGTCATTTAACAAGGTATAGATAAAAGGGAGATTAAATTCTAAAATATACCAATACGACGAAGTACACAAGTTTATAAATAAAATGAACTTTTAAACCAGAGCTGACAAATCATTAGTGCACATTCACGAACAATGATTCATCAGAGGATTTGAAATTATTAAAGCAAAAAAAACAAAGCTGCTGGCATTTTTCAAAAGAAATCTATTCGCCTCAATTTTAATGATGTAGAATAAAATTGTTATATGAAAAGGAAGCTCAACTATATTGAAGTTCAAGAAGATTGTGCAATGTCAAATAAAATCGAAAAGAAAATCTCTTGAACATAGCAGATATGACACCCACGATTACTATTTATTTCATCATTTAAAAAAGAGCCTCTCCTACATCCTTTTAAAAGACGATATCGATTTGAAAGGAAAGATTATTTTTCCGCTGGATATTAATTACGCGACGTAACAAATATATTAAGATTCAAACTGATACCGATCCACAAGAAAATAAATCATGTCGTATTAAATTCCAACGAAGTCCAATTATATTAAGTCTCCACGAATGTTGGCTAAATAATATCGTCAAATAACCATCATAAGAATCCAAATAATAACATCAATTCGATGCCTTTATTCCGACATATTTTCCATTTTATTCGAGTATCGCGTGAGTATTAACGTCACGCCCCCTGGCGTCGATATATAGAACGCAGTCACGTCACTTGAGACAAACTAAATTGGATTCTAAGAAGATTTTAGACTTACGCAAAGCAGGGATGGAAAAAATTGGTATTCGAGTACGGGCGTTTAACTGAAAATCAATTTTCGTCAATGTAAAGAGATTTTTCCTTATAATATAAATAAATATTATCGAATTCAATGTAAATACCATCGCTTAGTAGCAGTCCTAAATCATTCTTTTTTCGTATTAACACCAGTCGAGTGGTAGTACCGCAAAGGTCGGTTTCCTCTTAATCAAACTTAAGTCCTCGGACGTGTCACGCGCCATATTTGTGTGCCATTAGGTTGCGGTCCGCAATCTAATTAGGTAGTATGCCGCTTTCTCGCCATTCAGGGACTTTGTTTGCTCGTAATTGTTTACCTCTAGCCCAGAGACCGCTACCTGTTTGTCATGCGGACAGAAGGAAAGTGCCGGGTAGTTACTCGACTATCCCTAAGCGGACTTTTTCGTTTTATTTCCGTTCTTCTTTTAACATATATTCGTCATCGTATCGAAACTAAAATCTATACGAAGAAAAAATACAATTTTAACCATCAAATAACCCCCATAGAATCTGGCGAAATTTCAATTATGAAAGCGTCTACATGAATCGATATCGGCGCCCCCTACTGTTGACATTTCACTGTTAGAACGCGTCGTATTGGAATTAATCCACGGGTGACTAGATTTGATTACGCGCATTTCCTAGGGACAAACGGCATATACAGGGTAGTACCTATAGGAATCCGCCGTTGCCAAGTCGAATATGGGGCGGGAAATCGAAGAACGGCGTTTGAATGCAGTCGGAAGTAGTCCTACGGTTTCGGGTCAAATGTCTCTTATTTCTTAGGCTGAATTAAGGGTAAGGGAAATGAAAGGCTTGCGTGGTGGAAATAGGAAAATCCCCTTCTACAACAGTAAATCCTAATTGATGACGTTTGCTGACGAAGCTTTAGTTTGATTATGCAAAATAGAGAGTTCGATTGAATTGTAAATGATATCGATTATGTTATTACTAAAATTGACTTAATTAGTGGAATAAATTGATATATTTAAAACATATAGCTATGCCTACCAATAAAAATATCTAAAAATAAAGAAATCGTTGATATATAAGGTGGTGTTTTGCGGTATAGAAACGAGCACCTACGAAAGAGAACTCAAAGATAGAGAGGGAAGGCTTAGACCATCCATCTGGGAAAATCTCTCCGATTTGAGACTCTCTAAGGTATTCCCTGGAAACTATAACAAGCATAGAGTGTGATAGAACAATCTCAAGATTATCATCTGGCCTTTTAGAAACGAAATAATAATATTAAAAACACAACAGAACCTTCGTTTCAATGAAAAGTCGAGTCAATGGCATGTGTATACAGGGTGGGCAAATAAGCGAGGTAAGCGGCTGTATCTCAGAAACTAATGATCGTAGAGAGTTACGGTAAAAAATTTTATAGGTAAAGTGAGCAAGGGAAAATGCTGGAAATTATTTTCAAGTTTCCAAGATGGCCGCCAGTAAGCGTTTCCACCATTTTGACTTACATTAAGTTACGTTTCTCGCGATTTTCTCCAATCAATATAACAAAAAAGTATTTGCGTTTTAATGTTAACTTAAAGTCAAACATTTTTTGTAAAAACAATTTTTCTCTATCTTTCGAAATAAAGTGGTGGAGGGTATTTGAATGTTGTTTTAAATAAATGCCTGTAATTTCGAAACGCCTTAATGGATTTGGATAAATTTGGTATCATTGAAAAGCGCATTTCTTCGGCTTTTAGGTTCCTGGTAATTGTGACAGTTGTGACCTACACGGCCGCCGATAGAGGGCGTTATTCGATATTATAACCAAAATATTGGATTTTCTCAAAAAATTTAAATGTGATGATGTAAATATGATTTTTTTTTAGACTAGAAAATAGACAAATGACCAACCAATAAGCCTGCGCAAGCCGCATCTTAATATCTTTTTCCTAACTCAAATTATTAAAAAAAAAATACTAAATCAGGAAAATTCATATATCCCCATTTAAAAATGCATCGCTTGCTTTCGATAAGAAGGCAAGTAGTAGGCCATGGAAATAAAAGACAAACTCCTCTCTAAAATATTCACAAGAAATGTCAGTTTATTTAGTGCTGTGATTTTAAGGCACACGTTTTCGTATTTGTAAGCGATTGTGCTCTATTAAATCTCTAAAAGCGTTCTGAAGGAACTCCAAACACAGGGTATTAAAAATGTAGGCATTAAGGAGTAAGATTAGCCCGCCCCTGGTAAACTAGAAAAGCTAAATATTTTAAGAGGTCCTTACTAGTGTCCATCACATTAAATTTTTATTAAATTAAATTAAGTACTTAAAAAAAATTAAAGAAAAACCGATTTCCAGCGGCATCCTTCAGGGACGCATATCTTTGTAGGAAGGGCCTGTAGGAAAAAATTTTATAGGAACTTGTCATGTTATTTAATCATATACTGTCTGCATCCAAGAGATTTCTCACATTTTCTCAGACACCCTGTAGAGACACCCACTCTGTGGAACATTCACTATGACGGCATTTTGAACCTGCAACTAATGCAAAGTGTAACAACCATGAAGAGATTGATGTTTAAAACTAAAGAGTCAATCGAGGAACTGATCACGTAGTTGGAAGACCATGAGCGGCAAATCACCCTTCCTCTCCCCTCCCCTTTCCCCTCCCCCATAAGACGGAAGCGGCAATTATAAGGAGACCAAAAAAATAAAGAAACGTAGTTTTCAATATTTTGGGAAACACTTCTAGGAAAAGAAATAAAATATCTGGGCATAGTGCTAAACAACAAACTGACGTTTGGGCTTCACGTTAGACATATTGTAAGGAGAGCGAAAACCAATTAGGGAACTTCGTCGAGAATAATGCCTAACTCCCACGTTAGGCATTATTACCTATTAGTAAATAGAGAGAAATCCTGTACTGAGTTAGAAGACTCCAAATAATCCTATGTATGTCTCGCATGGTGGCACGTCATGCAGGTTAAAAAATAGGTATTCGACGGAGAGCACTGGCTATAGGACCGTCTCTACGATAGCTGTACGTAATTGGGATTCCCCCACTTGCCTTACAAACGAAGGAGCAAGCAAAGATATTCAGGATAAAAGAGCTACAACAAAACCCAAATAGGCAGAAAATAAAACACGCCACGCTGACTAAACGGCAACGCTACTGGAACGAACAGACGGAAACAGCCACATGGACTAAAAGACTTATCCCAGATTTGTGACCACGATTTCTAATGCAAACATAAGAGGAGGCATTTTTCCACCTACACGAAACGTTTCAGGATAATGGTTGACGATCAATGTGTGGATCACTCGAACACTGTCTTAGTGTGCAACATGCGGGAACAGGAAAGGAGTAGACTGTCGCTGGAGATGGGAAATGCTGACCTGTGACAATGTAGTGAAGAGCAGATTTCATACCTTTATCGGCGGGGGCAATGAGAGACAGGAGGAATAAAGGATAGAGAACCAAGAGATCAATCAAATAACTAACCACGATTAAGAGATAGAAACCGCTGAAGAAGGGTAGTATAGAGGCCGAACGTATCAGTAGAAGATATGCCATAGAAGGGTGGAATCCATCTGGGCCCTATTACCTCAAACCGACGAACTATGTATAAAGCGCGCGTAACATTTTATCTTTATTTTATGCTGTAGCTGATGTCAAGGTATAACACTAAACACTTTAACTCACTAAACACCAAACAAGTTCTTGTTGGTTCTCGTTTGGTGTTTAGTGGGTTAAAGTGTTTAGTGTTCTACTTCTGCGCCAAGAGATCCAGTGAAGAACTCTGTCAAGCTATAATAAAAAAAAAATGTTTTAACGGTACTAATTAATAGGTATAACCGCAACTCTCCTATGAGTTTTTTTTTTTGGTATTTTTAAAACAAAATATAAAAATGTTTACCTTATATTCACCCCTTTAGTTTCCCTTATATCCGGAATACCTCCGGTTAGATACATATTTCACATCATCATTTACAGACCCATTTATAACTACATAATACCAAGGTACTATATATATTTTAAACAAGCATTTAGTTAGCGGTATATACATATATTAGAGGTATAAATCAAATAGGTAATCTGCAGGATTACAACGAGACTCTAAATGGCAGGGGTCTTAAGCTTTTGGATGTGCCCCACTTAGGCCGTTTGAATAACAGTTACAGGTTTGCAAATCCAGTTTTTAAAGTTCAAAATCGTACTTTAGCTGAGACCGCAATGTTTATCGGAAGCGGTTTAAACCCCCCATTTAATGTGTTTCGTACCCCTAAAACTATACGTTCCCGTATTCCCGAACATAACATAATCCCGTTCCCGCTCCTTATCTCTTAAAAACGTAAAGTTCGCAATGTGTACTCTCGATAATATGATTATGGCGAATTAAAATATGTCCCGTGGAAAATGCGCCGCGATTTTTAAAAGGAAATTGAACGCGTACTTCGAATCTGCAGTAAAAGCTAGGCGACGAACAAACAATGTGCTAGCGCGGGGTTGAAATGATTACTTTGGAATGCGAAGCACATCTAACAAAGCGTCGTGGAAACGGGAACGAAAACTAGGCGACGGCGGCTACGCTAAATGAAAAATGCGGGAAGTGCCGGTACGTTTTTAAAAATCGACCTACCGTAATGGTACTGCTACTGGCAAAGTCCGGGGAAATAGAAATGTTGTTTGTTGATCACCGGAAACTTAATTTGGAACTTGCGAAATACATTTTTGAAATGGGTTACGTAGTTAGTTCGTTTTTTAAAATACAACTTTCGGAAAATACATTAATCAAATAGCCTTACAGCCTGGTTCATTTAATCAGTTCTTTATATAAGCAAATCTTGTTTGGTAATATACAGGATGTATCATTATAGAGTGAATTGCATTACGTAATTATTTAATTGTTAGTTATCTATTTTGTTATATGCTCAGAGTTGTATCAACAACTGTGTTCTCAATTCTTCCAAGCATAACCTAACTCTCCAATTTTACGAAAATAATTAGAGGTCAAGAAAAAAATGAAAAAAAGTTTTTTGTAAGAAAGGTAGCAGGAGAACAAGGCGGCCATTTAATGCTTTCTTTTCTACCGATCCACTGGTTTTCAAATATTCTATTAAGGTACTATCTAACCGGGATATCATAGTGAAGTGAAGAACAATCATACTGTAGCCAATGGTTTGATTTCATCTTTGGAAACCTTCTAGCTAACGTAGGAACAATTTGATCACTTAAAAAGTCTAAGTAACGTTCAGCTGTCAAAGTTTGATTAAAGAAGAAAGGGCCGAGCGTCCTATACTGGGTACCGTAAATCGGGATGACTTTGTCATAAAAATTGGCTTTTGAGTGTTATAGTGCATAATTATCTATTGATGTTTTATTATTTTAATATTAGTTTTTTATACTTAATATTTTTGTTATTATGATTATTACAATTTTTAAAATTATTTTTCTCTTATTTTTTTAGTTTAGTTTTTCTCTTTATTTCAGGTAGGAAGTAGGTCGGTAGGTAAGTTTTGAGGATGCCACGCACCTATGTAAAAAAGCTGGGAGGTAGACCTTACCTCAACTACGAAAAGGAGAACATGGATAAAACCATTGAAGCTGTGAAGAAGGGCATGTCCAAATTCAGACCACAGACTTCCGGTTTAATCGGCAATACGTCCAACTTTTTTTTTTAAACGGAACGCCCAGATTTTTTTAACACTTTTGAATGCAAAATAAAAAACTACGTTCAGGAAGTATCAAGATGTTTATTTTTATTCACAAGAAAACAGTAAAAAAATTAAAAAAGTGTCCTAATACAGAAAATACAAGGTACCTTTGAAAAAAGTTGTTGTTTAGTATTTGCATTCTTTTTGCCATCACATTTGACAATTTTAAAAGCGTTTTAACTTTTGCATCGCTATAAATTTACTTATTTTAGACATTGACACATTTGAAAATGGCAGTAAAACTTACTGAATCAGAACGAATTGAGATATTAATGATGCGTTGGCACGGTGATCGTCAACGTTCTTTTGAAGAGGTTCGTATTTTGTTTAATACTGTTTATCCGGATCGTCACATTAGTAAAAGTACGGTATGCCGAACAATTCAAAAGTTTGAAGTCTTTCGTCAGGTGAAGGATTTACCTAGAAGGGGACGTCCATTAACAGCAACAAATGAAGAAACTAGTTTGAATGTGTTACTTACAGTGGAAGAAAATCATCACGTGTCCACAACAGAATTAGGTCAAATTCATGAGATCTTTCAAAAATCTGCTCATAAGATTCTTAAATCAGCAAGAATGAAAGCCTATAAAATGTATCCCGTGCATGAGTTAACTGAAGATGATCCAGATCGTAGACTACATTTTTGCGAAACAATGACGGAATTGATCGAGCAGCAGCCTAATGTTTTAGATCACATCATTTTTTCAGATGAGGCAACGTTTTGTCTCAACGGCACTGTGAACAGACATAATTGTCGCTACTGGTCAATTGAAAATCCGCATTGGATTGAAGAAGCCTATACACAGCGTCCTCAGAAGGTGGATATCTGGGTTGGTCTTGTTGGAAATAACATCATAGGACCATTTTTTATAAGAGGAAATTTAACTGGCAACGTCTACTTAAATTTATTGCCAGTTTGCCCATAATGTTCGCGATTATTTGAAAGAAATTTTTCCAGAACGTTGGATCGGACGTAGAGGAGCAATCGAATGGCCAGCACGTTCGCCAGATCTCTCGCCATTACATTTTTTCTTTTGGGGTCACTTGAAATGTCAAGTGTACAAAAATCGTCCCCATAATCTTGAACAATTGGAAGAGAGAATAGTTCAAGAAGCCAATCGCATCACTCCAGAACAAATACAAAATTCAATAAGAAATTTTACTGACCGTTTACATTTTTGTCAAATTGTAAATGGAGAGCATTTTGAACAATTATTGTAATCGCAACCTGAATAGACAGGTATCTTGATTTTTCTGTATTAGGACACTTTTTTAATTTTTTAACTGTTTTCTTGTGAATAAAACTAAACATCTTAATACTTCCTGAACATAGTTTTTTATTTTGCATTCAAAAGTGTTAAAAAATCTGGGCGTTCCGTTTAAAAAAAAAGTTGGACGTATTTCCGATTAAACCGGAAGTGAAAAAAATATAAACTGTATTGCATAATATGCATTTATATTAACTATACCCCCATACCAAATTTCAGAAATCATAATTTTCAAATAACAAAGTTATTCGACCGTTCCGGGACTTTTTACTAACGCTATATATCAATCCAAAAAATAAATCTTAATCGGCCGACATAAACCCGCTAACGTCATTACATATGTGCGAAATATAATTCTCCTAAATAATTAGAAACAATAAATCTGATCCGGCTCGAAGGACCAAAATTCTGTTATATCCGAAACCGTATTGGCTACAATAAATTGAATTTCGGCAAATATAAAAGGGAAAAGCAAATAAAAAAACTTACCGCACTCTAATTAGATCAGTTCGATGCCTTGGCGTACAAAGGAAGGGACACAGAACAAAAAGCAGTTTGATTAACCACTAACCGTAACATAAAATTAACTTAAACTTAAATAATACGAAAATAGGAAAATTCTTATTCCAGCCGGTAACCGTCGCGTCTCTCTTAGCACTAAAAAGGACATGCGTGCTTGACTGACTCGCAAAGAAATATGTATGTATATAAAAAGCATAAATAAAAAAATGTAGCAAACATGCGGCTAGAGACTGTGTATTACATATTAAGCAACAAAATTTGTTTTGTATCATTGTAAAAAATAAGCATTCTCTCGTTCTTCGAAACTATATAGCATGTTTTAGATTTTATAATAGATGTTCTCACTTTAATTAATTTTAAATTTATTAAATATATATTAAATAGTTGTATAAACAATGTTAGCAAAGAAAATAAATTTATATAATTTTTTTGTAAATACAGTAGAACCTCGTTTATCCGAGGTAATGTGGGAAGGAGGTACGTCGGATAAGCGAAAACTCCGATAACATGGAAAATTAAGAATTTAGAAGATCTTAAGTGTTTTTTATGTATCTGAAATTGTGCTCGTTCGTTTTTTAACTGCAATATTTCGCCATCGTTTTATCGATAAAAGATCACTTGCATTGCTTTCCGAGTGTTCCTCAATTGAATTCCTCCTCAATTCCTTATTGAAGAGCTATTTCAAGCGCATTTAATCCTTCTTTGTACCTGACTTTTTAAGATTCTCCCATTTGTCCCATTGTCTTCTATGTCATCCGGTATTGTATCTGTCGACGTCTTCGCAACCAGGGATTTGCTCCACGATGCTATGCATTATCTACATCATCTGCAATTTCATCAGTGCTATGTAGCGCTCTTGAGTACTAAAATCACTGTTCTAGAAAAACCATTTTTTTCAAAAATTGTTTAATCGAAAGAACGAAGTGTTCGAAAAACCATTTTTGGAAAAGATCGCGCCAATCGCCTACAGTAGTTTCTCCAGCACCATAATTGGCCGTGACATTTCGAATAATTTCTCCTTTATCTCATCTTCTCATTGCTTCCAACTTCTTCTCCACACTCACTACGACTTTTTTCCTTTTTTGTGACATGACAATGTTTATTCATTGATTGTTGAAGGCCAACTGTTACATAATTTTTAACTCGCAGTCAAAAAATACACAAACTGTGTTGTAACAAGATTATGCGTGTATATACGCATGTGAAACAAAGATATGTACACAAGATAACAACAAGAATGCTACACGGGTACGGCATAGACATAGCATACACCTCAGTTAATACGCAGTGCTGCGGTAAGTCCGTTGCCTCGGATAACGCGGAGACTCAGTTTATCGAAGGCCGGATAAACGAGGTTCTACTGTAAAAATAGTTTATCGTAGAAAAAAAGTTATTTATCCGTATACTATATAAAATGAATAAATATATAGATATACAATGTTAACAAATACTGGGCAAAACCGTAATATTTAATGTACCTTTCGTAAATTGAAACAACCACACGATTAAATAACTGAAAACCTAACGGAGCTAAATATGTATATATGGATGTAAGAAAACAATAACGGCAAAATTTAGATAAGACAATGGTTAAGATATGTATTTTCTACGAGCTCGAATTTATAAATGTAATGGTTTTATGGCCAAATACCTTTGCAACTTCTTTCTTCGCGTACGCTCGCTGACGCTGTTTCTTCCCGCCGAATGTCCGCTGCCTTCGGGTTCTTTGTCTTGGGGCTCGGGCGTGTCCTTTCTTGCAATCTTCTTTTACCAGTATTTAATATTTATTGGCTACGTGCTGGACCTTCCCAGTAACCACGGCCTTACTTTATACTGATTATTTAAACAAATATAATAATTACAAAAACACTAACTGGCTCTAACTTGACAAATATATTTTACACTAATTAGCGGAGCGAACTAGACTTCTCGGCGTCCTGACGGAAAGTATTCTATTACATGCACAGTCGAGCCAAATTCCTACGCGGTACAGTTCTAATCATAAGTCACCTATCTGCTCGTTGGCGGTTAAAACCGTTACATTTTTTACTTATTAGGAATACATAAAATTTTAACATAGAAAAATTATATACAGTTACGTAGTATATACAAATAGGTGCATTGCACTAATTAAAATAAAATAATATTCTTTATTATGTTTAATAAGTACTTGTTTTCCTTATCACGTTAACGTTTAATAAAATAAGATGATTGAAATTAGCGCGTCCCGTTACAGCCACTATGCGAGGTAAACGGCTCTACCCCTGAATCTATTTGTTCTAAATTGTGCAGGAAAAAGTCTTGATGGTAAAACTGGTCAAGAGAAATTGCTGGAAATTATTTTCAATTCAGAATTCATTTATATCAGAAAATCATGGAAGGAGCTATAACTTTCAAAACATCAGTTAAAAACGCGTTTAATCAGATAATTTTCTTTTATTTAATTATACTGGAAACAGTATCTCGATATCTCTGTCAATTCAACTGATTCAATTGAATTAACGTAGTTCGACTATTCTTTCGTTAAAATGTGGCTCTAAAATTGAAGAAGCTTTAATCGATGACACGAATGCTTCTATCTCTTCAAATACTCAAATTGCTGATCATTATTATTCATACATCGTTCGAGGTGTTCATAGCTAAACGGAGCTTCTACTTGCAATGGTGTTAAGCTGCCAATGGCATTTCGAATGCTATCTTGAATACCTTATATTGTCATAGGTCTCATTTGAAACAATAGATCTTTTAGTGGCCCTCACAAATAAAGGTAGACAAGCTAAGTCGGATGATCAGGAAAAAGGCTCTTCCTTCTTATGGATTGGTTTACCAAACATTAATTGAAAAATTTGCTAGGCAATCGTTAAGCTGAAGGAATATATTTTGCCTGGTTTGATGTAGTACGTCTTCCATTAGAATTAATGGTTGATAAAGAAATAGGGTTCAATGATTGTATCTCTCCATATGCTGCAACAAACATTGACACTCGCCGTTCCTAATATTACACCATCCACATCTAGTGAAGATTTTCAGCAGAGCAGTATAATAAGTTATGCAAATTTATTTTTACTTTCATAGATCAGACTCAAAAGCCAATGCCCGCAATAAGGGCAATCTACATGCCGCATCGTGTACTCTTTTTCAGCTATTGCTGCATTCTGCTGTTATATCAGCGGCTTCATTATTCGTAAAACGCACACCATTAAAAACAATATATTTTCAAAAAAGCCAAGTTTATTTCTTCTAAATTATTATTGCCTGGCTGCGTTAGTACGTTGATTGAAGGAATACATAAAGATGCGCAACCTATGACAGTTGACAGAAATTTCAGATCCCATCCAATGCAAATTTGCATAGGGAAGAAATAAACTTGGCTAAACGCGAAATTTCTGTCAACTGTCATAGGTTGCGCATCTTTATGTATTCCTTCAATCAACGGTTAGTATCTTTAATACTTGTTAGCTTTTAATTTTTTTGGGATAAATTGAGAACGGATAAAGATATCAAGGTGTTCTGGTAATAAAAGCTCAATGGGTCGTTAAGGCTTTGTCCTAATCTTAAAGGATTTAATAAATGAATTAATAGCAAATTATTTAGTTCCAATTTAGTAAGAAAGAAGTATTTCTCTGTCTTAGATTTTAAAGATGAATTTAGTCAACTGAACTTAGACACTGATTCTGGCAAGTTGTATACATTCTCAACGCCATTTAGATATTACAGATTTCAAAAGACTACCCATTAGCTTTAGCGCACCATCTGAAATATAATGTATGTAACTCTACTAATTAACACAATAATATGTTAAACGAGATTGTGGAAAGGGCAAGAAAATTAAATATAAAATTTAATAAACCTAAATGACCTCTAGCGTGGTTTACACGTCTAGTTACCATTACCCCTCACTCAGTTTTTGCTCCTGGACAGAGGAAGCAGTCTAAACCTGCGTAACAAATTATTGTTATATAAAACCACGTTAAGGCCGATTCTTTCTTACGGCTCAATGGCCTGAATCACCATATCAAAGACCAGCTTAAATCAGCTAGATATCCTACAAAATAAAACTTTAAGGCTTTTGTGCAACGCACCCTACTTCATCAGCAACGCTCAGCTGCTCCCAAGCCTTCAAGACTATCTGAAGGAAGGACAAAGTAGAACCCTCTTGCTTTTGAGTGTCGTAGAGACTGAAGATCGATCACCACCTAGCTAACTATCCGAGTAGACATTTCTTAAGCATCGAAGCACAATAAATCGATCCACAAGATGAATTTTCTAGTCACCATCACCATTCCATCCCTCACCAAAACCTTAACAAACACTCTGGCTTACTGAGACACGCACATTTTTGGACGATCACTGACACAAACAAACCCCACAGGCAAGATGAGTCTGACACATTATGTAGAGGGTCTAAAGGACTATGAATGCGACCCAGCATGAGATAGAGGACCCAGGATTAGTGACGGAAATTAACTTTTGCCCCGACCGTTTACTAAGCATAATAATGTACACAAATCTCATGAAACAATTCGTGATTAATTAATTTCCAATCACTATATTGCCAATACAGTGTATCCTTATGTAACTAAATACAATTAAATGAATATAAATAACACCCAGTTTAAACAGGTAGGCTTCTAAATAGTGAAAATTATATACAACCGGAATAATCTACATATCAAATAGATATACCTCTAAGAATATTTCATGAGGAAAGCAGCAATTAACACGCGAACACACATAAACATTTCGATGTATTTATTGAAAACACGGCTCCGTACTCCTCAAACCTGAACGCAGCCAGTCGCCTCCCTTGCTTTCCAACTAACTTGTCGACTTTCTCGCAGCAGTAGAACTGCTCCAACTCCAAAAGCAACCATTTACGCCGAATTTACATGTAGAGATACACCCTAACGTTCGGTTCGTGTATACACATATATAACACAGTGAGTACGTTAAGGTAGAAAGTTAAGAGGGTAAGGTTCACCCCCTTCTACATTGGGAGATATACACCATCAAATGACTTTCGAGCAATGTAACACGTCAACCACTCACTCGCATATGTGAGCGAATTGCTGCGAAATGCTATAAATACATTCGTATTGGATGATATGAATATATTATGTTGAATAGAAAGGGGTGTGTGTACCGGATGAAGTATAACCCAATATGAGCATTCGCGTAACTTTCTTGTGTTAGGTACATGATGAGTTAGTGGTTGTCTTCATCGACGTTATTTTTTTAAACGTCATTAATTAGGTCAGGTTAGGTCTCTAGCTGTATATATAAATTAGAACATGTTCTAATTTGTTTTATACAACTTATCTGATTTTTCTTGAAGTGAAAAAATTGTTGATCTTTGTTAAATGTAATACAGTTCTTACTTTATTATTATTATTATTATTCGAATTACTGGCCCAGCACACTCTCCCAGTCTTGATGAGACCAGGGACCATTTACCTTCTCGGGGCAGAGTGCCAACGAGAAGGCTCTGAATGGGGTATTAGATTTCTTTATTAATTTTTACAATATTTTTACAGATACATGTTCAGTTTGGTTCTGTATTGAGAGGTGTCACATGTTGTTTATTATTATGATTATTATTCAAACATGTCTTTATTTATACAGTGGCCGGCATAAATATTGCAACATATGGGAAATTTTTTTATTATCAAAACTTCGTAAACATTTTTTTAGGGGATAGGTTGTGCATGTCTAAGAACCCCAAAATTTATTTTGACACACATCACGTGACCACTAGTATGGCGGTAAATTTGAAAAAAAATGCCACGAATCTGCAAAAAATGAGGTTAGATGACATCATATCCAAAAAAGTTATTTGAAAAAGTTGCTTAGAATTCAAATTTGTGGTCATATGTAAAGTTTTGCAAACATATTAAAAAAAATTAAAATCACAATTTTTTTAAATATTTTTTTAATTGAATTACATATTTCCATTTTTTTCATTTTTAACTGCTCGACTGTAGTAATATTACTAAATTTGGTTGATATTCAAACAATTTGGTCAATTTTTGCTTAATTAATACAGCAAAAACTGAAAAGTACGTTTTCACTATTCGCTAGTTGTTGTTGCAACGTACTGTATCTAGTAGAAATTTTACAAACAGTTTCTTTCTAACCTACTTAGCAAACATTACTTTTATTGAAAAATATAATTTTTTCTTTTGCTTTCTGCGTTAAAGTTGAAACCATTAGTCCAGAGCTGATAACACTACATGCACGTACCCAAAGTATTAAAGTAGGTTTTGAAATTAAAGAACAACGAATAATAAAGAATAGGTAAAATGAAAATAATTTAATGTCTATGAAACTCAATAAAAGTAAATAAGTAATAATTAGGTATATACCTACTTAATTTTAGCGAAATGCTATAAATTACTAAATAGATAAATTAGATTTAAATAGACAATGACTAATAAAAATGGACAAGTAAGTCGGAATGGAAACTTCAATATTTGTAGTTGTTCCAATTACGCTTACTGCCGTTTGGGGAGTTTCTGTGACTGCTAAAAGCACATTTAAAGTACCATCATCGCCAGTCACCGGCTTGTTATGAGGGGTTTTATTTCTGTTTTCTGCCGAACCTGTTTCTTTAATTTTTTTCATTAACCTGGATACAGTAGAATAATGAATTGATTTATTGGGATGACGTTCGTTTTTCTGCAGTTTTCCTGGTGATCTTATGATTATCATCGCAAATTAAGATAATTTCGACGTCGAGATTGAAACGCTATTTTAAGAAGTAAAAAAAAACGCAATACAGACACAAACATAAAAAAATAAGTTAAATAAAATGTACAAATATTAAAAGATAAACTAACAAAGATACTAATATTACCTGAATGATTTAAACGTCAAAATTTTTATACTCTTAATATTTTATTTACTGTATCACGGCACACTACATAATTTTGTTGTTTCCAATTTGAAAGCCTAACAAATATGTATGTATCTATTTTTAGAGTTTCATTTATTAGTTGTTCAATATTATTAGTTGTTTAAACGTTTTTGCTTATGGAAGTATCCTCATCATTTACTAAAAGTATTAATTATTTAGTTTATTAAATTTCCTAACTTTGAAAACTACTTAAAAACCTTCGGTGCGTGCAATAACACTGTGAAGCTGAATGTTATCAGTTTTGGACTAAGAATTTAATTAATATAATAAATGCTATGGTAAATATTTACACTTCATAAACTTATGTAATACATTGTGTAGATTGTGGATTGTGCTGTTTTTTGTTTGTAGGGTCTTCTCTTTGAGGGTCGCCTTTGGGTGGATCTTCACTGATTTCCAAGCGTCTTGCGATGCTGGACATATTTCCTGAGTTCACATGTTGAAGGTTTTTCTTATGATATTACGTGTTGCCAGTATCACTGCTTTTTGCATTTGCAGGTATAGATTCTTGAGCAGCTCCAACGTCTTCAGGCTCTCATGAATTGAATGTGGGATTTCCCCTGTCGCCTCGATAATTATTGGCACTATATTTACGGTTTCAGCACGCCAAACCTGTTTGAACTCAGCAGATAATGCTAGGTATTTGCTAATTTTTTGTTTATATTTTTGGTCGATGTTGTGTGGTACCGGAACAGCTATATCTATGATCAGACATTTTTTAGTCTATTTTTGCCAGAGTACTATGTCTGGTCTGTTGTTAGTAATAGTGTGGTCTGTTTGTATGGTTCTGTCCCAATACAGTTTATATTCATCAGTTTCGCATAGCCTTGTTGGTGTGTATTGGTAGTATGGTGTTCTTTCTTGGGTATGGCCGATCTTCCATGCTAACCACCCGTGTAATATTCGTGCTACCGCGATTAGGTGTTCCAGTACTACCTTTACACACACGACATTTGTCCGATAGTGTGGTAACATCCCTAATGATATGTTTTCGGTAGTTAAGAGTCGGAATGATTTGATCTTGGATCGCTATTAGGAACCCTTCTGTTTCTGGGAATAGGACACCATTCTTGAGCCACTTACAGGAGGCCTACCAGTCAATGTGTTGTTGGCGTAGTGTGTTCAGATGTCTACCATGTAGTGATTTTCTTCTCCAGGCTTCAAGTTGTTGTTCTTCCGTTACTAGTGTTCCGGGTGTATACTCATCATTGCACAGGTTTAATGGGGTATAATTGCGGTCAGCTCGAGCCAGTGCTTGGTATAAATCGGATGAGCGAGCTTTTGTTTGGAAATAGCTCTTTAATTTTTGTGCCATCTTATGATGCATCCTGACCATGTCTATCACTCCACGTCCTCCTCTGGATCTGGGCAGATGAAACCTTTCTACGCTGCTATGCGCGTGATGCGCTCTGTACCTCCAGAACTCTTTACGTGTGGTTCGGTTAAGTTCTTGTAATTCTGTGTTTGTCCATTTAGTTATTCCAAATGAATAGCTTACCACCGGAATCTTCTCTATTTCCATATCCTGGCCTTATTTCGCATTATTTCTGTTTTAGTTTTTTCCTCTATACAAGTTGTTACACCTACTTTATTAACTGCTTTGATATTTGCTTTAATACCAATATTTTCAGCTATGAATTTATTTATTGTTGTTTTCAGCTTCTCTGGGTCGCTCGTTTTCGTTTCTAGACCTTTTAGTACAATATTGTTTCGTTTAGTTAGCTTTTCCATCTTTTCAATATTGCCTTAGTTCTTACTTGCTGGATCCTTTTTCTCTCCTTTTTTGTTATCCTTAGACCCTTTATTTTCTAATGATACGCCTACTATTCCTATGAAGTTTGGCTGTCTCAGCGGAGGGGAGGTTTGCTTAGAACTGATGAAAAATGGGAGTGTGATGTGGAGTAAGAGATCTTCGTGTGGGTTGAATTCATACGTTTCGAAAATTTAGACATTTTAAACTCTGACGCTTAGTTAATGCAATATCTTGATGGAGTGTCGAACCCTAACTCTAGGTGGTCGTCGGTCTTGTAGGACAACAACATTCAATAACAGGGGTTGGTGGTTTGCCTAACTCTCTCCAAGATTAATCTAGCGGTATTTTTATCATATTCTTGTAGGCTGAATATCTGCAGACCTCTGCGCATCTGGGCATTGCTGACAAAGTAACGTGAGTTGCACAGCATACGCAAGGTTTTATTTTGGAAAATCTCCAATTGATTTGCGTTAGTCTTAGAGATCGTTGCCCATACCAGAGAGCCATATTTTAGAATTGGCCTTAACATCGTTTTATATAGAAGCAGTTTATCGCGAAGATTGAGCTTGCTCTCCCTTCCAAGAAATGGAATCAGCATATTCCTGGCTGTAAAACATGTTTTTTCAAACCTGGATGTGTCGTTTCCAAGTCAATTTTTGATCGAGAATCACCCTATCCACTGAGATTCAGTTCTTACGTAACCACACCTTATATTAGAACGCAAACCAGATTAACTCAATTGTTTCAAAAATATTCATACAATAACTTCGACCCGACTCTTATTAACTATTCAAACCAGCACAACCTAGCTCATAACATTCTACATACTGGCCGAGCATATCAATTTTAACTCTCCATCCAAAAAAAAACGCCCCAACAACCGAACTTAACCACACATTTTCATCGCCTTCTAGCATAATAGTGTTAGCATAGCTTTTTTATGCACTACACACTACCTACAGCCTAGCTTAATGAATTCGTCGCATAGACAGCGTTGTTTAGCGACGCAATATGCCCAGAATATAGTAGTGTACATAACATACATATCTCGAGTTTGCTGTTAACTTACCGGTAGCTGCAGGAGTCGTTCGAGGCATGTGTGCTATAAATTCGACGGTCTATGAACGCTACTACCACCGGTTCGCAACCAACGCCCTACTATGTCTGCAGCTTTTAATAAAATGAGTTTTACGAGCTCTACAGTCGAAGTCGCATGACTTTGCATTAACGGGTAGCGTTGCAATAAATACCAAGTTAGTGGAAACTGAGAGCAGAATGCGGTAGTGCCTTTTTTAAAGGAGGACGTGGAAGTGGAATGAGTTGCGACGCTGAAATACTTCAAAAAATCTACTAAAAACAATTAAAACCGCCTTTCTAACGTATAACTGGAGATAACATCGTCCCATCTAAAAACCGAAAATAATTGAACTTTTTTTATAAGGAAGAGATCAAACAAGAAAAAGGAAAAAAACTCTCGAAGGTGTTAAAACGAAAAAATAAGTGAAAATGCGAAGATATAGGACAGGAGGTAGAAAGACTGGGATTCCGGAGAAATCCGGTGAGAAAGTGTGCCGGAGCGCGTGCTGAATTTAGTTTTAAGCCTGTGGAGCTGGCCAAGCTGCAAATGTCCCCCTAACGTAGGTTAACTAAGACGTATAGCGGTTAGCTTTTTTTCTGCCGTCAGTAATACCTTAAATTGGCTACTGTGCTTGTGTTAGCTCGGTATTCTTGCCCACCACAGGCTGGACTGTCTAACGCTAGTCCAGTGCCCGTTAAATTAAAGTAAAAGTTATGACCCTATAATGCTTTCGGACTTCCCACTTTTCTTTTGTAATTATTTCAATGTCATGTTTATTTTGTTCTTTTTTTCCTGCAATTTCTTTGCTGTTCTACCTAGTAAGTTCATAAATGTCTCCTGTGGAAAAAGTTGAAAATATTATCAAAGGCGAGTTGTGTATTTTATTCAAAAAGATATAATAAAATAATACAATGTATTTTTATACAATCACCATAAGTAATACAATTCACAATAGTCATTTGTGGTCTGAAATTCTTCGAGGAGGTTTTGCTAGAAATTCATGAACGTTTAAATGCGCAATTGTATGAAAAATTTTTAAATGATTGCTTATACGAAATTATTGGAGATGTTCCATAGGATCTTCGTCTAAGGATGTGGTATCAACATGATGGTGCGCCATGTGAATGTGTGAAAAATGGTATCCTGAAATTGAAATTTTTTTATCGAAAATTTTTGTTAAACATTTTTAACAATTTTTTTAGAGACGGCATCGTCGAGGGTAACCTCTTGCTCGATAAACAGTTCGGCTTCCGCGAAAACTTCTCTGTCGATTCCCAACTATTTCGAATCTCGAAAGAAATTCGTAATGCTCTGGAGGTCCTGCATTCGACTGAGGCAATTTTTCTAGATTTTGCTTCGGCGTTCGACTCAGTGTGGCACGATGGTCTCGTTCTTAAGACGTCCAGGTATGGTATTAATCCAGATCACGTCTCGACACCCACGCTCATTAGGTCTGATGACTCTCAGGGTTCCCTGCCGGGCCTAGAACTCTTCTTTGTTTTTACCAGCGATATCCGGCGCTTTCCCAACGCGGTGCTATATATGCTTCATCAAGGAATGACGCCCTTATTTGTCGGTGACTGCAGAGGTTGGTTGAGGATATTGCAGAATGATCACGCAAGTGAAGCCTTTCCATCAATATCTCGAAATGAGTGGCAGTGAAGTTCTCCAGAAAACGAAATCCACTCCCCAGCCAACATCTCCGTGGGTGGTAAGGAGCTACCTTCATCGACCAACGTTAAATATCTTGAAGTTACTCTCGACAGGCGTCTCACTTTTCCTACGTTACTATCAAGTTCCTACGTGCGTGGTCTGTCCTGCAACCCCGACTCTACTAGAGAAGCTCTTCATTTACGTCATATTTTTCAGGCCGATAATAAATTGTGAATTTATATGGTCCCAAGCTCCGTGGTTTGTTACCAGGAAGCAAATTCATCGAGAGCTAGATATCTATCCTAGTTCTTACGCGAGAACACTGGCCAGATCTACCCTTGAAACAACCCATCAATCGGGCATTCGTTGATTCGACACCATGGATTGTTGGATCCTAACAGGCCTCCAGCGTTGGTGAGAACGCGGCGTATTCTGAGAGACCTTTAACAACGCTAGTTTAAGATCCAGCCACCACATCTGTCGTCCGTTTAGCATCTCCAGTCACGTGGTCGGATTGGACCGCTCTTATGGAGAGACAAAAAGGTTAAAGTGCTAAATTTTTCGAAAATATTCGAAGTTAAACTTTTTGAACGAAGTTTGGAACAACTTTTTTTTTGGCAAAAATTTTGCAAGAATAAAATTTTTTGAATTTTTTTAATGAAAAGATTTTAGGCCAAAATTTCTCAACAAAAATAACACACGTTTGTTTTGCAGTGCCGAGCCAACCGGTGGTGCAAGGAGTGCACTTTCAAAATGGCGGCATATAATTTTAAATAATAGATAATAATAATATATTTATTTCAAAATTACACAGGATATCGAAATACGTCAAACAAAAATGCGGAAAAGTAGATTTTAATAAAACGTTTGATAATTAAAATAGTCATTTACGTTATAGAAACAATTTTATCGTATATGAGGTGTTGTTTCAACTTTGTTTTAAATCTTTTTAAGTTTTTTTCTTTGTAGGAGCACGCTAGATGGTTGAAGATCTTCATCCCCTGAGTTACTACTGCCGTATGAATTCGTGTTGACGAACCATTCCTTGGTTCCAGCGAGTTCCATGACTATGCGAAGACTCATGATTGACGAACATGCCATCATAATTTTTATAAACAAAACATGCACTTTCGTAAATGTATAGTGATGGTGTAGTAAGTATGCACTTTGTCTTGAATACATCCACGCATGATGTCGTTCTTCGCAGATGGTATATGGCTCTTAAGCATGACTTTTGAAATATTTTCAGTGCATTTCAGAGATTCTTTTAAGTGGACATAGAAAGCTGGGGAGTTTGGTAGCTAGTTCTTGGACATAATGCCTTCATATCAGCTGTGAGTCTACCATGATTCGCAAAGATTTAGCTTCATCTGTGGATGTTAATAGATTGTTCTTATATATGATTTCAAGTGGATCTTCTTTTTCTAGGGAAAAATTTATAATCTGGGTTTTGCTAACATCAAGTTGGAAATTATTTTGTTGCAGCCATTCGTCTAGGTCCTTTAAAGCATTCAGTGATTGTTGCTGTAATATTGTACTTGTGTCATCTCGCACTGTTACAGATGTGTCGTCTGCATACATGGCCACCAATGGTTGAGTACAGACTGGCAGGTCATTGGTATACAAAATGCATAAAATTGGGCCAAGTATTGAGCCTTGACAGACGCCTCTTTCCACTTCAACCACGCCGAGTACATGCGTTCACCAGTTCGCTCATCTACACAAGTAACACGCTGCTAAAGATTGGATTTCTCCAAATTTTCACCGGTATTATAACGGATATGCTGACTACTATTATAATATAATACTATTTCAATTGGCATTGTAATGTAAAGAATGTAACGTGGTGATCCATTTTCGATATAAAACAAAATGAGCTACAGTTCCACAGCTCTTTTTTTCTTAAAAACAAAAATGACGTAAACACAATTCCGTTATCTCCTACCGTTTTCCAAGTACAGTCTGTATTTTCCATTTTTGAAAAAACCAATCCTGCCCAATATCTCTCTTTTTCGAGCTGCTATCGAGAAATAGATTCGAGATTCCTAAGACACTTATCTAAATTACGTTCAATGGAATAAATTTTATATATTTCTTTAAAAATGAAAAATTGGCTTGGTTTATATTTACACTTGGTGGCAAAAGTACTTGATGTGCCATTATTAATTTAACAAAGCGTTAATATGAGTTTCTCACTCAAATATACAGTGGTGGCCAAAAATATGGAAACACTTAAATATCTCAAATAGTTTTGAAGATATTTCTACGAAATTGGGCATTTGCATATTATCCATTACTCTGCATAAAATAAAGATATCAGAATTATAATACAGCTTCCGGTTAAACCGGAAGTTGCATTCAACTTTCAAATTTTAAATGGAACACCCTGTATATTGTTTTAAAAACAAATAGGCCATTTAATTACAAATTCAAAAATGTGTAGTTGTGTACATTTATTATGATTATCTATCAAGATATTACGTATAAAAGGAACTAGAGTATGTTTATTAAAAAAAAAGCTTCAGACCACAAAAGTAACAACATATTAATGAAGTATTACAAAATCAATAATAAATTAAATATTCGAAATTATTACTTGGCATTCGCTGTTGGGAGCAAAGTGATTAACAGCGCGGCATCATAAAAGGCGATATAATGCTGTCACAAAGCCATTTAAACAACTTACACACACTAAACTACACCGCAAGAGTTGCAGTGATAGCCAGACAAGTGATACAGCTTACGGAGTCACTGCAACTAAGCACCCACCACACATTAAAAAAAAAAAAAATTAATGTATTAGATGTTCAAACTGGTCCATTGGTTTCTTGACAGTATGCTAACCTACGCTGGAATCCGGCAATTACGCTGGAAATCATATTTGGCGTGAGTGCTTTCACTTCTTCCATAATTCTTAACCTTCAATTATTTAAATTGTCAAGTGATTGTAAATAAACCTTAGACTTTACCACAACTCTAATGGAGAAAGATCAAGTGATCTAGCAGGCCATTCAACTGTACCTCTTCAGCCAATCCACTTGTTGGGCAATACATGGTCTAATACATTCCATACATTCCGCGCAAAATGGGGTGGGGCTCCGTCTTGTTGGTACCATGCGGCCTCTGGTAATTGCCCTTCTTCCATGAATGCAGGAATAATTTATTCTTCTAAAAGTTCTAAATAATTTTCACCGGTTAGAGTACCTTCGAAAAAAATTGGACCGATAATTATATTTTGATAAATACCAGCCCAGACGTTCAATTTTTCGGAATATTGAGTGAGAGCTTCTTGCACCCAATGTGGATTAGTTTGCGACTAATAACGACAATTGTGCCGATGAACCGTATCGTTCAAATAAAAGGTAGCCTCGTCAGAAAATACAATATTAGTTGCAAAATTGGGATCACGGCTACAAATATTCATTATGATTTCATAAAACTGCAATTTTCGATCAAAATCATCTTCAGACAGCTCTTGTACAAGACAAATCTTATATGGATGATATTTTTCATGTTTTAAAATTCTTCCTACCGACCGTCTACTGATATTGTGAATACGTGCAAGTTCTGTTGTTGATGTTGTCGGGATTTCTTCTAATGAGAGTGCAATATCTCGGGATTTATTTTTATTTGTTGCTACTTTTGGCCGTCCTACTTTAGGTAAATTACGTACGGTACCGCTGTTGCGGAATCGTTGCAGCGTCTTGTAAACTAAAGAACGCGTTATTGGTTGTCGATTTGGATGTATACCATTAAATAAATTACATACTTCGTCGTAGAATCGCTGCCTATCACCAAAACCAATCATCATTAAAATTTCAATGCGTTCCGGTTTAACCGGAAGTTGTACTATAATTCTGATAGAATAATGGATAATATGCAAATGCCCAATTTCGTAGAAATATCTTCAAAACTGCTTGAGATATTTAAGTGTTCCCATACTTTTGCCCACCACTGTTAAGGAAAGTTTCCTTTTAAACTTATTGCGGTAAAATTGATCACGCCACCGTGGCAAATAGAGCAACTAACGAAGTACGACAAATTTCGATTTGGTCCTGAAACATTTAAGTTAAAGAGAATCTCAATTTACATCAAAGGTGTCTGGGCAAAACGAATCATTTCAAGATTATACTTGATAAAATTCCATTTCGGAGTGTAAGTTAAATCATCTCCTCTCAAGCACGAGATTCGTAATATATTCTCTCATCTTTTTCAGAGGAGTTCCTTTCCGCTGGAATTGCTCCTTAATAGACTAACTTCATCTCACAGCATCATCCTCATCATCATCAGCGCAAGACTCAATTTCCTACTAATTGCGAAACGCGAAAATCAAAACTCTTCTACTCTTTTAATTTACTTTAAAAGTGTTCTCTATTAAAGTCTATCTCGACTCAACCCTTTTTTACTGAGTATCGCCCCGACCGACGAAGTTATATTTCCATTTCGTCCTCCCTTATCCCAATCCTCGCGTTCGTTGTACCACTCCCCCACTCTAGTATAATAATCTTACAGGGTCCGAAGCCGACTCATCATCAGACGGGGCACATACTTCGGTTTTCCTCCTTATACTTTCTGCATTAACCAACGACTAAACTGTATATATACGCAAGCTCCTTCTCTGTTCTTATTTCGCCTCTTCCTCTCTTTACTCACTTTAAACTTGTTAGATTTGCATAAACGCTTTAATTAAATTAAGATCCCATTCGCGTAACAAATTATTATTCCTAAGGGAGGTCAGGGTATTCCCCTGAACCCAGGAACTTAGTGCCGAGAAGGCAATAACGGGCGGGGAGATAATGGTTAATTAATTAATATCGCCTTTGTTGGAGTGGACTTGGCGGTTAAGAAGCCCGAGCCAGCTCGGATTCGCTTCGGTTTAGGCGACGCGAGAAGACCTCTGCCAGCTAAGCATTAATCTCTCTATCTGTTTATGAAGTTTAAGTGCATCTAGAACATTGTAGTTGGGGGATGCTGTTATTAGATATAGGGCAGAATATATTGCTGATAATATAATGTGTTGAGAGACTTTGGCTGGAAATCTAATATTGTGATATATTACACTAGCCGATACGATTTTTATAGCTGACTAAACAGTCTAAAATTCTAATATTAGGAAGCTTTTCAGTCATAAATAATGCATGGATTTCTTTTAAAAATGCCTGCAAACGATCAAGATATCGTAGTTAACTTGCTAGAAAACCATAAAAATGAAAATTATCGGCTAGTGTTATCAATGATTGCAACGCCAGAGCTCTAAATTATAGAAAATTAAGCTATAAATGAAAGAAAAAGTTACTTCATCTGACTAATCACATAATTGCCCTCAACTAACGTCCTCAAATAACAAACTCTTAACCCCTAAGCGATACTTAAACTTGTATTACCGAGGAATTAAGTGAAAAAGCAACGGAAAACAAAAAGAAGACACCACGCTAAAAGGGAACTGCTCTTTACTTGTACAACTGTCCACCTTAATTGGTTACTTCAATTTAGAGGACAAGCTGGAACAATACTACTGTGACCGAAGCTGCGAGTCCCTTATTTAGCTTTTTCGATTCCAACTTCCCGATGAAGTATTTCTCGTTGTGTGGCTACATTCAATTGCAGTGGTAAAAACTTCTCTCCCGTTTAAACTAGAAGGTTTTGTCGAGTTTAAATGAGTCTCTCTCTACGGTTATTTAATAAAATAAACGCGTTTAATTTGTCTCATTGTCAGGCGTTGAATAAAATTAATCAATTTACCAGTATTGTTGATGTAATTGATCAAAACTAACCACAATATAAAATAAAGTTAATCCTACTGACTGCGCCAAAAATTTTTTCTACACAAGTCACTGTAGTTGTGTAGGATTTCCCGATTTTTCACTTCGAATATTGCTCCGTTTATTTTGTTTCCAGTACAATCTCCCTACTTTCCGTCAACGTAATCGATATGAAAATTTCCTTTTCGAAGGAAAACAGTTTGCGGAAGCATTTTACTTCCCTAGTTCGGGTCGTTCGAAAAACATCTTTTCTGGTTAAAGGAGGGGCCGGATAAACCATTGAGTATCGCGGTCGGTTTCGCAAACGACTAGGTTTCAATACACGTGTGGCAGTGACGTGATCAAAACAAAATCAAAAGAATCCGAGTTGATACGTGGAAGAAAACAGTCGACATATTTGAAATTGTTAGATGTGAAATTCTGGTCGTATTCGTTTATTGATGGGATATGTCGGTCGTTCTCTCTATACGGAGTACCTCAATTCTTATCTTTTTGCACTCCTTGCCTGTGAAAAGTTCAAGCTATGCTAGATATTATATTTTATGCCCCATTTAAGAACCAGATTTTTTTTTTTTGTAAAACCAATATTTATTATACGTAAAGTAATTTACAGGATAGAATTGAATATTATAGAGGGTGTGGCAAATATAATGTTTTCTATTTAAAACTGCAGTAACATTCAGGCATTGAGACATGACATTCAAAATTCATTATCTCAAAATATTTATTGTGCGCTCACCTTATCTTATTTATGGCTAGAGTGAATGCAGTACAGTCTACACTAGTGCATGGGAGCACACTTTATCAACAAGTTTCCGTGCCAAAACGTTGTATGATGTCTTGGTCAACTGGGTCTACGCGGCAACTCGTAACATGCGAACGTTAACATTAGAATGTGAATTTGATGCATGCAGCTTTGACAGTATTGATCCCAAAGGTGTTCAATAACGTTAAAATCTAGCGGCTGCGTTGGTCAATCTAATAAGTCAATACTATTGCCTGTAAACGAGCGCATCGTACTCGATCATTTGTGATGCTCCTTCATTGTCTTGTTAGGAGTTGACTGTAATCCAAAACAATGTCATTAAAATCGTCCGTTAGGCAAAACATTACTGCAGTTTTTAGCAGATTTAAGTACTTATATTGATTGCTCATGCGACTTTTACAAACGAACGATGCCATCAGAAACCATCCAACCCCAGATCAAAATACTGCTTTTCACATGCATGACCAATACTCTTCCGTAAAATTTTGATATAGAAACGGGTCGATAGCCGCAATGATTAGACGGCTGACTATCGTTGTGATGGAACGATAAAAGCAGGATTTCAATTCTCTTGAAGGATGGTGACATTTTTCTCTCTTGTTTAATCCGATCGACCAACCCTTCGCTGTTGGGAACCAAAGTGAATGACAGCGCAGTATTATAAAAGGCGGTTTAATGCTGTCACAAAGACATTTCAACACAATTATAAACGCACAAAAACTACACCGCGATACAGCTTATGAAGTCACTGCAACTAAGCATCCAGCACACATAGAAAAGTGCTTATTCCGAGCGACTTGCTTTGTTATTGTCCGAGAACCATGGTGTCTTTCTAGCTTTGTATATTTTTGTGCCACCGTTTGTGAGTCTTTTTGGCGTTCGATAACTTCCCAATACCTTCTGATAGAGCAGAAGCAAGCGCAGAACAAGATCCTCCAAAGTTCTTCAAAGTCTCGTTGCCGTTTTGTAGTTCTGTATTTTCTACCTGTTCTTGCTATTTTCGTGAGAGACAGTCACTGTAATCTATCACATAACAGATTCCAAAACGCACTGCAAAGATTTCATCAAGTTGGAAGCCTCAACTTGAGATTTTAGCTGTTCACGATTGATCTGAATTTTAAGTCGTTTTTCGATGCCAAGTTCACTATTTTTTAACATTTCTGAAGGAAAATATAATGTCACTAATAAATTAATAAGAAAGCTTCTTTCACTGTGAGTAACAAATAAAAGCTGGCTAAATGTTTGAGTCTTAAGTATTTAGCTCTCACAACTACTCAATCTGGAATCACGACTTCGTTTTATCCAGCAGAAATTGCTGTTCAGTAATTCTGGATTCCGAACGTTAACATTGGAACGTGAACCACTTTCATGGTTCTCATCATTTGAATTAATTTCGGAATCTTAATTTTTCGAAGAGACAGTGACATTTTTATCAGTAAATTCCATTCGCTTTTGAAAGCAAAGTGATTTACAGTGCAACATCATAAATGACGAGATAACCCTGTAACAAAGCTATTGAACACATTTACACGCACAAATTATACAGCAAGAGTTGTGATGATAGTCAAACGAGCAACACAGCTTAAAAAGGCGCTGCCATTATTATCCACCAGGGATTAAAAAAAATAATACTCGGATGAACGACTCACGATTTTTTATTGGTGGTTTAAAATACGGAAGAACGCATTTGTGCAAAATATAACTTCCAACTTGTTTACAAGAGTAAACAATTTTGACTTAAATACAGAGTTTGGATAAAGCATGGAACCAAGTACATAAATTTTGCGGGTAAGAGCAATGTGACAAAATGCATCTGATGTACATTTCTTTGTTAATAATGTACTTCCGGTTTAACCTAAAATACCCTCAATTTTTTGAATTTAAATGGGACATCTCTGTACATTTTTGCTTATGTTGAAAGATCTTGTTATTTCGAATTCGTACATACTGGGTTGAGTGGAAATAAATGTGTAAAAACGGGGAATACAGGACTTTCTTTTAAGTGTTTATAAAGAAACCATTTAGATAAAGAAGTTGATGGTGTTTGTATTAAAACGAGTACTATCTAGTAGGTAACTGTTGTCAAACTGTCAAATTGTAATTTTCGGTACAATTAAGAATGTTTTATTTAAGTGAAAAAGATCGTATTGAAATGTTAATGGTGATCGGTTATGGTGATCGTGTTAGAACTCACGAAGAAGTGTGTCATATTTTTAATGATTTGCATCCTGAAAGAAATCCCATATCATGTTCAACAGTTACTAGAACATTACAACGTTTTAATGCAACTGGGATGTTGAGAAATTTGCCGAAACCTGGAAGACTGCAGATCGCAACGAACGAAACTATCAGAGAAAACAGTGCAATTGATTTAGAGGAATGACCTCAATCTTCCACCACAAATTTGGCACTAAACCATGGTATAAGTCGACGTTCTGTAGGGAAGATATTGAAAAGTGAAAAGTATCATCCGTATAAGGTACAATTGGTTCAAGAATTGTCAGACGATGATTTTGACCGGCAGCTGGAGTTTTGCGAACAAATGATGGACATCTGTAATGTTGACGTACATTTTGCGTCTAATGTAGTGTTTTCCGATGAGGCAACTTTTTGTTTAAATGGAACAGTTAACCGCCATATCTCAAGGTATTGGTCAAATGAGAATCCTTATTGGATTCATGAAGCACATACCCAGCATCCACAGAAGTTGAATGTTTGAATAGGAATTGTCAGAAATAGACTTATAGACCCATTTTTTATAGACGAAAACTTAGATGGTGATTTACTGAATAATCAAATTATTCCCGCACTTCAACAGAATGGGCAGTTACCACAAACTGTTTGGTTCCAACAAGATGGAGCACCTCCACACTATTATAGACGGGTTAGGGATTTTTTGGATGCGAATTTTCCAAATCGATGTACTGGACGTAAAGGATTCATAGTGGCCTGCTCGTTCTCCGGATCTTAGCCTGTTAGATTTCTTTCTTTGGGGTTATCTAAAATCAGGTGTTTACGTTAGACGACCAACATGCTTGCAGGAATTGAGACAAAGAATTATTGATGAATGTGAAGTAATACGTGGAGAAGTCTTGGAAAGAGTAACTCAAGAATTTGTTAATAGGCTAGCATATTGTCAGGAGGTAAACGGCGAGCATTTACTTCCACTAAACCCAGTATGTACGAATTCGAAATAACAAGCTCTTTCAACATCTGCAAAAATATACAAGATGTCCCATTTAAATTAAAAAAAGTTGAGGGTATTTCCGGTAAAACCGGAAGTACATTATTAACAAAAAAATGTACATCAGCTGCATTTTATCCCATTAGCACTTACCTGCAAAATTTCATAAATATTGTTATGTCAAAAATGAAATCAAAAAAAAAAAAAAAAAATTTTTATGTTAAGCACTTTACAAATTAATATAAACCCACCCTTACCTTAAAATGTGTAATATTGAAAATATAAATAAGTAACTTCCGACTTCAAGTCCTTCCTTCCTTTGAAGTTTTATTTCTTTTCTTTCTCCTTGTTTGGAATCTTTTCTTCTTGTCCTCTTTTCTTTCTCCTTTTTCCTTTCTCACTTTTCAATCTTTTCAAATCTTTTTCCTTCACCTGTCTCTCTAATTTTCTTCTTTTTCAAACTTCACTTTCTATTTTTTTTTATGTTTTTCTTCTTTCCTAAGAACAATCTTGTTTTTTTTTCTTGACCTCCTTCTCAATTTTTATTATTATTTTCAAAAACCGCGGTAACATGAATGTGCGTCGTACGTGTAATTTTGACAAATATTTTCTAAATTTATAATACTTTATATAATATTCTAATTATTAATACCCAAATAACATAACAATATCGTCCTTTTCCTTTTAAATACATTTACTTGGTTCCATACTTTATCCCAACCCTTGTATTGTTTTCAAACACATATAAATGCATACAAACAACAAAGGACCTAATTATTCTGTTTTGTAAGATAAGTAATGTCTTGGCACACGCGACGACTCTACCCAAACTATTACGCCATAGCGCAAACACCCGTATTTTCACCAACAGAAACGAATGGTCTATGACGTCAAAGACTCTTGAAAGATCAAAAGATACCACAGTCATTGCATTTCTAATGTCTAAATAATTGATGTTGATGTTGAGTAAGTAATAGTAAGTTCGCTAATCCCGAATTTAATATTTTCTCAAATATTTTAGTAAATATTAAGGGCACAGATATGAGTCAACAATTTATAGCATCGTACACATCACTCTTTTTACCTAAACGTAGATTTATATGATCTTAAACTAGTGGGGTTAGCAACCAATTGTCTTTCGCTAGTTTGATGTTCAATTTAAACCAGTTCTTCGAGGAAGATGTAGTTCACTGACCATATTGTCTTTGTGTCCCCGTCAAACACTCCGATTTTGTGTAGGTGTTCTGACCCTCTCTTTGCGAGTTCGTCAGCCCTTGCATTGCCATCGATCACTTGATGACCCGATATCCAAGTCCGTAACAGCCGCTACTTCCCGTCTAACTATCACCCTTTTTGTATATTGGTATAGTTTTGCCTACCTTCAGGCTTTCGTTAAAAATACCTCCAGAAAAACAACGATTTATCAAATACAGTAATGGCTTTACTAGAGAACCTAAGGCATATCTAATCAGAGATCATTGTACATAATGAATAGGTATCCGACGAATGCTTGTTTAGAATACTTATCAATCAATACTCTGCTAACTTCAGCCTTATCAGTGGGCATCAGATAACTAGAAGCGGATTACTTCTCTGTCAACCTGTGTCATGGATCCGTTAAATAGCAAAACCTGGTAATGAGAGATTCAGATATTATCACGACTAAACTCCATTATAGGAAACTCTTCAGTGAACCTTATATACAGAAAAATTTTGCAATAGATTGTTCTATTATTGGAAAAGACCGAATTAGCACAACAGGAAGCTTTCTCAAGAACAAAATCGAAGTCAAACAAGTTCCTTTTAAGGTTACAACAGATTTGTATTAGTGCGCTGCTTCGCAAAAAATAGGATGCAACTAATGTAGAAAAATAAGAACAACAAACTGAGTAAATACAAGTCTATAGATTGCTTATATTCCCACAATATAAAGTAAGGAGATTTATATTTATACAACAGCAATTCTGGCTTATTCCGTAAAATAATATGCTCATTGATTCGAATAAAAATGAAAACCCGGAAACCAAAGCTATAGGTAGCTAAAATCTGTTTCCATTCTACATTGAAAATTATTCAAACATCTATGACTATACTAATTCATAATCTTGCTTTTTTATATATTCAGTCGAGTTCAACTTAATTTCACAAAAAACTAACTCGATTGAATATTACAAAAGCCCGGATATTAATTACCAAGAAGAAAATTGCACCTGACAACTTTAAATGTCTCTAAATAAATATCAGATAAATCAACGAAATTGAGATAAACATCATCTTTTTGTTTTGAAATAAATCCACTCTGACAAATTGCACTTAACACAACTCCGAATATATCACAAAATACTGTAATTGTTAGATCTAACAAAAACTATCGTAAACACGTTTCTAATTCCTAAAGCTTTAAAGCTAATACTAAAGCGATTAGCTTAACAGCAAGATGTTGCCGTCGCTATGGTTTTTTTGTTTGTACTCCACTATTTTGCTTGTTATTTTCTCAACGTTGTCTTACTGCGTTCCTTCAACGAAATATTCCTTTTATCCTCTTTTTTGTATGCCATTCTCATATTGAAGGCGTGTTTAATAACGATTCCGCTTTCAACGACCTATTTTCAGATATTTCGAGCTAAAATATGAATGTTTTAAATTTTAAAATCGACTAAATTATCTTGGCTAGCCTTTAATATTCTGTATCAATAAAATAATAAAATAAAGGAAATAATCTCCTCTCATTTTCACCTTGTTGTTCACAAAATATACATTCCCCACATTTGAAATCGGCTTTCCCCCCTTCCGCCCAGGAACCACAACCTTCTCGATTGACTTCTGCGAACTCTAGATAAGAATGTGGATACGTCATTACCGGAAAGCGATGTAACATAATCCAGCTCTCGGTCTAATGGCGCGCGCCCTTGCGGTGCGGAACCGTTATTTCCTACCAGATTCCCTCCTGGATCCCCCCACCATCTTCCACCCCAACATCTCTACCTTACCGTCGCGCGATTTGATTTCCCCGCTCATTGAAGCCGATAATAAAATCCGTTGAATATTTATGCGACTTTTATGGAATATCCCCCTTTCCTCGTCCCTCCAACCCCCTTCAGCGTGTCCCCCCGAAAAAGTCGGACGTTCGTTCAGTTCATACCTACCGTAATTTTACTTTGGTTAATTTATTACGACGGTTCCCTTTCGCGGAACGAATTTTTTTCGTGTCGTGGAGAATGGGGGGATATAATACGAAACGCCTGGAAAGGAGAGGGGAAATGGGACGGTTATGGAATTTAGTATGCGGACGGGACGAAATTGCGAGTGAAGGTACGAAGATGAGTCCTCCTCCACTCCCCCTCTCACAATTTTCTAAAGGGTGCCGTTCGTTTTTAAACGAGATTTTTAATAACCGCTTTCGTATTAGCCCTCTGTTGACAAGGCGGAGGACCGAGTTTTGGCCTTAATTCAATTAAAAAAAGGAAGATATACCTAAGTGGAGCTCCTATGTCGTCGTTGAAGATTTCTCCTTCCCTCTTAAAAAATACGGATTTGCGGGGAGTTTTATTGAAGTATAACTTGAAAGTCTGAGTTGTCTGTATTTAGAAAGGGGGGACGAAAGAGGGACCGTAGTGTAAGCTGATTGAAAAGAAAAAGAAAGTAATTGAAGATGCTGATGTAGGAAAATATTTTTAAATCTAAATCTTGTATATTGTTAACATCAAAAGAACATGTTTGGGAAGTTTAAAGCAATCCTAATTAAAATTTTTAAGTTCTCTAGGACTCTTGCATAGACCACCGATACATCTCATTAAACACATATATGAGAATGCCACAACTTGTGTGAGGTTTCATAAAAGTACCAATAATTTCCACATAAAACGAAGTGTTCCTCAGGATAACACCATCTTCCCCAAAATTATTTAAAAATCTGCTCCAGCATATGTGCAAATGGATAAATTGGGATAAATTTGGTATAAACTTAAATGCTGGAAAACCTGAACCACTTGCGATGACATTGTTTTGATGTCCAGCTGAATAAAAATACAATCCAGGAAATGTTACAACCGCTAACCGTGGCCTCCAAGCAAATGGGATTAAAAAACAACATCTCAAAAAACCCAAGTGATGGATTATGAACGAAAAATAATGATGACAGGACTACTTACAAGTATCTGAAGCATGAAATACGTATAAGCCACTACACCAAATCTGTGAAGGTACTAGACGAATAGGAATATTTTCAGGATTTCACTTTCGATTTCCTCGAACAGAAAAGTCTTCAATCAATGCGTACTGCCTGTTTTGACGTCTTAACACTAATGAAGAAAACAGCGAACAAACTTAGAATCGTATTGAGAAAGAGCAATGGAAATATCAATGCTAGGACTATCTCTGTGAAACAAGATACCGAATGCTGAAACGCGAAATAGGACATGGGTTAGCAATACCATAGAAAAAATATCTGGGCATAGCACATCGCGAGGCTAAACGACGATCGATGGATCAGGAAAATTATATAATGGAGACCAAGACAAGATGCATTCAGGAAGAGAGGCCGTCCTTCAACCACATAGCATGTTGTATCCACCTTAATTGGATGCAAACTGCTCAAGATAGCCAGTTATAGAAACCAGCAAGGGAGGCCTACGTCCAACAGTGAACTTTACAAGCTCGTTAATGATGATTATGATGATGAACAGATGTGTATGACAAATTTTATCCGGCAGTAAACATTTACAAATTACAAAATAGGTTTTCAAAACCATCATTAAAGGAGACTATCGGGATCATGAGTAAAACAAAATCATATTTTCAGACAAGAGAAATTTAATTTGGACGAGCGTGAATACTGAAGTTTGGTTGAGCCCAAATTTTGGGGGGTGGTAGTGCAATGGTTTGGGTGACTTTTACGCACAACAATAAAACCCCTACAAGTTTTTTTTCTACCCGAATGAATTCTAATTCTTATATAGAACTTCTAAAAATTGTTCTGATAAACTTTGGTGAACGATTGTCAACGGAAGGCTAGATATTTCAGGAAAAAACTATATTTCGCTCTAGGAAAACGAAACCCAAAAATATCAGACCTTTATTGTCTCCCAAAAAATTACAAGCCCATCAATAAATTCAAATTCAAACTGAGGGATGCTAGCCAAGGTGTTTGTACTCATGGTTTGGGTAGATGCCTAGTTGAGAGATTTAGTTCTTTAAAATTTAAAAACGATATGTTGGTACCTAATTTCTTTGAAATAATCGAAAAACTCAAGCATGTAGGTTAGAACAGCGACGATAGATTTATTTCTTTCGACGTAGAATCTTTATTTCCTATTGACATTACTATAAAAATTGGTATTATTCTAGCTATTCACTAGCCAAATGATGTATGCACCAAAATTCCTTTAATTTTAATGGAAAATATTACAATAAGATTTACCGGATGGCCAATTAATGCGATTGGAAGATGTGCTCAGGTGAATCTTGATAGAAACTATCGGAAGGCGAGCATTGCAATCTTCTCTGACAGTCAGGCAGCCTTACTGGCGCTAAGTTTTAACATCATCAGCTCCAAGTTAGTTTGGGAATGCCGGGATAAGCTAAACAATCTGGGCAAAGAAAATAAAGTTGCATTATGCTGGGTACCAGGACACACTGGAATCAGTGGCAATGAGAAAGCTAATCTATTAGCAAAGGAGGCCGCCACAACTTCGTTTGTGGGACCGAAACCATTCTGTGGAATAGGGATGAACACCTATAAGAAACAACTTAAAGACAGGGAAGATGATGTCAGAGCTTTCCTCTGGCACAATCTTCCTGGTTTGAGACATTCCAAGGTATTCCTTGGAAATTTCAACAAGCAGAAAGCAAAGACTATGCTAGAACTAAAGAGGAACAGACTACGCATTCGCACAGGCTTCCTTACAGGGCATTGTCACCTCGGGGAACACATGAAGAGGATAGGTCTGAAACAGAATAACGACTGCAGGTCTTGCGGGGCGGAAGTTGAAAGTTCGGAATACCTGATATACAACTGCACAGCAATTGAAGACATTCGCGCCAAAGATCTTGGCAAAGGCGTTGTAGACGAGGAAGAAATACCCTCTTTGAAACCATTACATCAGCTACAGTTTATTAAAGTTCTCAGTCTAGATGGGAGCTGTGACTGCGGGCAAAACCCAGCAGCTTACACCTCATGTAAGGGAGCACAATAGACCGACGGTCGCGGTGCAATATCACCCTTATATCTAAATCTAAATTTACCGGGTGGCCAACTAAGAATGGCGATCGTCCACATCTCAGTACAGCTTTGGGAGAAAAATATTACTGATTAAAGTAATCCCGAGAAACATCTGAAAATTATTTGGAAGCGTAGGATGACCGCTAGAGGGCGTAACTGATCACCAAAAACTTAAATTCTTATTTTACGCAAAATTTACGAACTTAAGGTCTATCATAAATATAAAAATCGGAATCTACTGAACATTTTGCATATTTTGAAAAAACTTTTTGTATTTTGTCAAATAAGGGGAGGGAAGGAGGGAAAGCTTTATATTGAAGGAGCGCTTATAACTCCAGTTCTGTTAAACCGAATTTTGCAATCTTAGTCTCGTTGAAGACAGCATTACTCCTCCAGTCTAATGCCTACAAATTGGAACCAAACTAATAAGTGACATGCATGCTAGAGGGCGCTGTTTTTATTTTTTTCGGGAGTCTTGTTTTTTCTCGAAAACATTAAATGGAAATATACATTTTTGACGACAATTTAAAAAAGTAGGCTAAATTACCAACAAATGAGCCAAAACCGTGTGGAAGGTTATCTTTATGCTCAATATCAAAGATATCTTCAGAAACGTGTGGATGATAAAAATGTCTTCTATAAATTTGAATTATTCTGCTTTCCTTGAACGAAATTTAGAAAATGTAGTTTTATTACAAAGGATTTTCATTGGCCTATGTTTCGTGATTCAAACTGTTTAATATTATTTTGTCTATTACCGTTAGAGGGCGCTAAGGAAATTTAAATATGTAAATTTCATGATTTTTGATAAAAACCGTGCGTGGAAGGTTACATTTATGCTCATACTATCAAATAATGAATTGAAAGCTTAAGATTTTAGTGAAAAGCACAAGGGTATAATTCAAATAAACAATACAGAGAAACAACAAAAAAATAAACAGCATAATAAAGTTAATATTAGGGGTAGTTAGTCTATTTCTGTCTTAGAAATACTTTGAACGATATTTCCTATTCCCACAACCAAGTTGTTACGAACATCCTGAACAGATTATAGAAAAATGCAAACGAGCACTAATGACCACCCGCAGAATTGGGGAAACATGGGGATTGAAGCCACGTATGATGTACTGGCTGTACACTGCAGTGGTAAGGCCTATGCTAACCTATTGCTGTCTGATATGGTGGTCCAAAACTACACAGAAGCAAGCAAGTGCAAAACTCGCAAAGGTACAGAGGTTGGCCTGCCTGTCTATCACTGGGGCGACAAAAAGCACGCCAGCAGCTGCTATGGAAATCATGCTAAACTTACCCCCCTTGGACATTTACATAAGGAGGGAAGCAAGAATGGGGGCAATGTGGTGGAAACTGAAGAGACCAGAACACTTCAGGACACACCAGTATAACGGTTGAAATCACAAGCCCCATCTTTGAGATGGGTACTGATACAATGATTCCCAAACTCTCCTTCGACAAACCCAAATCAATCAATCAATCAATCAATCAAGTTGTTACGACCGGTAAATCGCGTTGCAAAAATAAGACATTTTTTCGTATAAATAAAAATCTAAACAAGTCAAATTTGGAGTCCTGGGTGGCCATAGAAATAGACTGGGGTGTTACATCTACCTATAAAGGGCCAGAAAATTGCGAACATTTACGGAGAAATCACCAGCATGAATCACTAGCAGTAGGTTTAGGAAAATTCATGATAGTCCATTTTTTTGGCCGCCAAGCTTTCCACGCACTGTTCTTTTCAAAAATCATGAAATTTACATATTTAAATTTCCTTAACGCCCTCTTACGGTAATAGACAAAACAATATTGTTTAAACAAACAGTTTGAATCACGAAACATAGGTCAACGAAAATCCTTTCTAATAAGACCAACTTTACAAAATTCCGTTCACGGGAAGCAGGATAATTTAAATCTATAGAAGAAATTTTTACCATCCGCACGTTTCTGAAGATATCTTCGGATTGATAAAACATAGCGATACCCGGTTTTCGCTGATTTGTTGGTAATTTAGCCTACTTTTTTAATTTGTTGTCAAAAATGTATGTTTCCGTTTAATATTTTCGAGAAAAACCAAATTCCCGAAAAAATATACATTTTCAGTAGATTCCGATTTTCATATTTATAATAGACCTTAAGTTGGTAAATTAAAATAAGAATTTAAGTTTTTGGTGATCGGTTACGCCCTCTAGCGGTCATTCTACACTTTTCCAAATAATTTTCAGATGTTTCTCGGGATTACTTTAGTCAGTAATATTTTTCCCAAAGCTGTGAGATATTGCCGAGCGACATTCTTAGTTGGCCACCCGCTACATACGGTACAGCCATGGAGAACCCCCGTTTCTAATGACATGTATTCTCTAAGATGTGGTATCATTATGTTAACAACGTCTTTGCCATTGTAGACGGGAGTCCACGTTGTCATTTTTAAATTTATTAAATCAGCAATCTATAAATTTTACTTATAAACTGGAAGTGAACGATAAATTACCTTTTTTTGGACATTTGGATTAGTGGATCTAAAAATAAGTTAAGCTTTGATACATATAAATGTTCTGCGCCATTTTCTGGGGTACAAGAATTCAGTTTTTAAAAGTTTGATTTTTGAACAATTGACTGTACCTTTGTCAGAAAAAAAATTACCATATCACGGCCTATCAGGACTGAAGAGAAAAATATTAATAGAGATTATCCGTTAGATATATAGGTGTATAGCCATTCAAAATTCTAAAAGGTTAATATTACGCCCTACAGCATTAATATTAAGTACACTGCGGGGCTAACCCTGTGTAAAGTGTAAAATTTATCGCGAATATTATTTATTATTACCGCGTCCCGGAGCTTCCCTCTCAGTTCAAGTTTGTTCCGAGAAATTAGCGCAAACATTAAAAAGGAACTCGCAGAAGCATCGCCGACATTAATCAAGGCACTCTAGAGGTAGATCCTTTTCCTTTTCTGTTTGCTAATACACCCCCATCATACGGCCAATTGAGCTTGCTTCCCGTACTATACTACTCCCTTGAAATTTTCATGAAGGAGAAATGATAGCAGAATTGGAAGGAGGGCCGGGAGGTTGCAAGTGATGTGCGAAAAACACAGAGAGCAACGAAATGAATTTTTACCACGTTTATTAAGCATTATTGTCTTCTAATACTATAAGTCGTGAATAAATAGCTCAATAAGACATTCCCAATTGATTTCCATTTAGTAAGTAATATATTTGGAAACCCCTGGAGACACATTTTTTTTAATTACGTTCCAGTTTCCCTTTTAATTTCTTTAGAAATATACAGAGATCTCCGGTGAATTACACAGCGGAAATTATTCGTCTAGAACATGCGGTACATTACCGCTCCACTTCGCGATTGAAATTGATTATAAAACACACCTGTGCGCCTGTAATCTTAACCACAGCTACATCCCAATTTCGCAGATTTGTAAGCGATGAAGAGGGTAACGTTTTCAATCCGAGAAGCGTCTTTAGATTAGATATTTGTGATTCAGTAATCTTTAGAACGCCATCTGGTGTAAGTTTTCCGGATATGAAACTCCGGGCTTAAACAATTAGATTGATAACACTAGAATTTTATTTTTGATAGAACATATATTTCTACTAAAATTTGACAGTAAATACTAACCATCGATTAATTAACCGAATAACCGTCACATACTTTAACATGAAAAACAAAGTAAATAAATGGCTAAACGAGTTTGAATAAACAGAAGTTGCAATTGACAAAGATCAAGATACATGGGAAGGTAGGACTTCTGAAGTACAGATCAGCATTGATGGTACTGCTAACCTTACTACTACTCTAGCACTATCTGAACTTTGGTCAATCTTATAAAGAACGCATGGGCAATAAAACACGTCAAGATCAAAATCGTTTGAAAGCGAAGACATTCAATGCTGGTGATATAGTTGTGGTGAACAAAATCCCACTGAATCAAGGGTTTGAAGAGTGGAAAGTTGGTACAGATGTGTATTGATCAAGTTGTGGTAACTTTTTTTAGAAATGATCTGATATCACACTTAACCCATGTTCAAGTACAAGAGGCGCTTTAAAGGCGTCGTAACCAGCGACACATTAGAATTGTATATTGTTGAAAATCAAATCGTTTTTGCCTTGAGTCCATTAGGTTATAAAATTTTTAATGACATTCCAAAAATAAGATATTTACACTTGTAATGAGTTTATAAAAATTGTTCAAATTGGTGACCATCTTGGTCAACGCATCTGCCACCGTGTCCAGTTTACTAAATTCGTTCTGATAATAACTCCAATTGCATTTTCAGAATATAACGTATTGACAATGAAAAATCTAATTAAATTTTGAATTTAAACTAATAATCATAACTTAATCGATTTCGCCTTCGAACTGTTGGGACGGAAAGTGATTAACAGCCGCACTAGGCATCATAAAAGGCAAATGATTTTGTCACAAAGCCATTTAAACACAACTTACACACACCAAATAGCACTTGTTGAGTCCATTAGATTTAGACAAGTAATAAGCTTATGGAGTCAAATCAATTAAATTTGCACCCATTAATAAAAAACTAATGTCAAAGTATACTACTCAGAGGGTTCGTGAAAAAATCTGTTGCCTGTACAGAAATAACTCGAATAAAAAAAGTAAACACAAAGAACTCTTTACAATCAGGGAAATGTCACAAAAGTAAAACGTTAAAACGTTATAATTTAACGTTTACTAGAATTGATACTGTGAAATTTAAAAATACAGTATTTTCCTTTATTAAATCTGAGTTTTCGCTGACTTCTTTCTAGTTTTGCATTAATAAAGGAAAGTCATGTTCATATCTTTTCACGTGATTAATTCCACTAACCCTTGACGAAGACGCTTAATACTTGCATTCTTGATTTTATTGATTTCGTATATAAAGCGTACTTGTACTTTATCCAAGATGGTTTATTAAAGTCCAGCGTGCATGTAGTAGTAGTAGTAGTATCAGTTCTGGAATATAGAAATATTTTCGGAAAGAAATTACTTCAGGTACACACCTTTTCATGTTTAATCATATTTCTAATAAAACACGATATATTGTCCACGTGCTTATTAATTTTGTTAAAGAACAAAAAGAGTGAAGTAAAAAAACCTATTCAAATTATTTATCCAAAACAGCAGTAACGTTCATTCAATTATGTAACGTTTGGACAACGTTTTTTTAACGTTTATAAACGTTAAACGTTGCAAATAACCTCCATTTAACCTTTTAAAAACGATTTCTTGTTATCTGAGTTTTCTCAGGCAGAGGGCCAAAATTACTAAAGAAACTTTTACTAATGAAAGAGCATTGTTACACAGAAATAATGTTACTCCCATAATTATTTAATTAGATAAATTACCAGTAAGTACTAGATTTATAGCATAGAACTATTTTAGGGTTAATTCACTGTTATGCTGCTATTCTAACCGAGCTGTCACTGAAAATGGGCATTTTACACTAAGAAAATAAGATATTGACGTTTTTGAAAAGGAAAAAAAAAGTCTCATTACAGTCGTGGGCAGATAAATGTAGTACAACCTTAAATTTCATGTTGTAATCACGAAAGATGATGCCTACGTCATCAATTAGATTTGTATGAATCAAATCAGTACTTCGGCGTCAGGTTAAATACTGTAAATATCAAAATAAATATGGCAGCTATGACATTTTACATTTTTGGGTTAAGTGCGTGGTGATTTATTGACAGACCGTAAAAATTTAAAACAAGTTGTTGCAATTGTACCTACCGTAATGTGTTTAGTTATGTATTACCATTATAATTAAACAAAAATTACTTCAAAACATTGTTAAACAAATACGTATTTGTAAGGACGAAATCAATGACAGTTCTATCAAATGTCTACAGAGATGCATTGTCAAATGTATGTCAAATTTTTAAGTGAAGAAGCGGAAATATATAGCTTAAGCGCAGACAACGAACTAATCTCGTCTTTGTCTTATTCAAGCGAATTGCACGAGCCATACGTCTGTGCTAGCCGAAGTTTCGAAAAACAAACTGTCATCCAGGCTGTCCTTGTCATACAAATAGATACTTGGATATGAAAATGATTCTTTGTATGTCGTTGATTGAGTTCTATGTAAGTGACGCAGGGATCATCTTTCGTGATTACAACTACCTATATGTCGAAAATTCGAAATTTTATTATTGTAAGACGAGCTTTAGCTTAAGCTGCTTGTCATAAAAATCAAATGTTAAATCATGCCGGAACACTAATGTTACGTCCAACGTCGGCGTCGCCCACAGTCGCCCATTGAGCTAGTATACTAAGGAGACGCTATGATGCATATTTCCTGTATGTTCAAAACGGCACACTGGGCGGGGCTTAAGTGGTGTACCAATATGGCTGTCTCACCAGATCCGAACTACTAAAAATTGTAAATATAATCTTAAGCCTCCACTTAACAGATGGTTTTATTTAAAATTAATTACGTCATCCCACGCCTATTAGGCCCAAGGCCCATACATGTCATAATTTGACAATATAAACGCTCAATATGTAATAGTTTATTTATGTACCTACATACATACAGGCGCACCAATTGAAATTTTCCAATTATGTCCCTGCACATTGTTTTTATGTCAAACACTGACCTATGAAATGTTATTTTCGATGAATTCTTCTTGTTAACGCTGTTTCTACTCTTGCAACTGGGTAGAGCACAAGAACCCACCACGTCTTGTAGTAGTTTGCTATATAATATAACTGTATGAACTGAAATAATCAAATAATACAACCATACATGACATACACGTATTTGACGTGAAATGGTAGCGTCTCCCTACTTATTCTATCTCAATGGTTTGGGTAGTGATCTTTTTGTTTATCAAATCGTTGTTTTAATTGACACATAATAGGTAGGTCTAATTTAAATTTAGAACACTTGTTTTTGTTTGGGAATGTACACAACAAATCAATGGTGCTGCTTGAGGAATCACGTTTCGTTGGTTACACCAAGTTAAACCATAGGATTTGTTGGTAATTTAGCCTACTTTTCTAATTTGTTGTCAAAAATGTTGTACTTTAAACAGCGCTCTCTAGCATGCACGTCACTTATTAGATTGGTTCCAATTTGTAAGCATTAGATTGGAGGAGTAATGTTGTTTTCAACGAGACTATGTTTGCAAAATTTGGTTCAACAGAACCGAAGTTATTACCGTTCCTTCAATACAAAGTTTCCCTTCCTCCCCTTCCCTTATTTGACAAAATACAAAAAAGTTATCTGACGTAAAATATGCAAAATTTTCAGTAGATTCCGATTTTCATATTTATGATAGACCTTAAGTTGGTAAATTTTGCGTAAAATAAGAATTAAAATTTTTGATGATCAGTTACGCCCTCTAGCGGTCATCCTACGCTTTTCTAAATAATTTCCAGATGTTTCTGGGGGTCACTTTAGTCAGTAATATTTTTCCCCAAAGCTATAGTGTAAACCGTCCCTGAGCTATGGCCGAGCGACATTCTTAGTTGACCACCCGGTACATATATTGTTATTTATAATATTAAATATTTGCTAAATTTAATTATTTCGTTTTATATTAATATGTCAATCTGTAAGATAAAAATCACTTTATTTCCCTAAAGCAGACTTTGTAAACAGAATCAGAACAAAAAAAAACTCACAATTTAAATTCTAACCAACAAGAATTCAATGCGTTTAGAGAAATTTTACTAAGAGAATGGATTAGTATTAGTAGAAAGCTCGACTTTTGAACATTACAGTCCTCCAATACCTCCAATAACAACACTCCTCTTTCTTGTAATCTGGATGGTGGGTGCTAGTTGCATGACCTGTTAAATTGTATCGCTTATATAACGATCATGCAACTCTGGTTGTGTAGTGTTGTGCATAATTGTGTTGAAATTGCCGTGGGACAACATTATATCGCTTTTATAACGCTCCACTAATATTAATCACTTTGCTTCCAACAGCGTATGGTAGGTCAATCGGAATCCAATTATCCAGCTCCTATCGTTCAACCACAACGATAGACAGCCGTATAACCACTGCGGCTATCGACCCATCTTTGTATACAGAAAATATATTAAACCAGTAGCAACATTTAAGACAACGGTGGCCCATCATACGGCACCGTGTTCAAATCATCATTTATTTGTTCCAATCGTTAAGCTGGGTTAAGATTTTTACAAAAAAGAAGAACAAGAAAGATGCAGATATTTATAATCGTGCATAGCAAAGTACGAGAATTTCAAGACATAATGAACATATACTGATTGCATTCGAGGTCATCTATTAATTCTCTCCTTCAAATCCCACTTCATAAACGCGACCCGGACGCTATATCCAGTCTTCTCACATCCGATAACCGCAATAACTGATAATTATTATCGTTCGATACCGCATTTCCCTGGTGAAGTTACCATTTCCTATATCGCCTATCCTTATCATACTGTACTGCGCCCCCTTTCGGAACGAATATGACTTATCGTCTCCGTTGCTGCGAAGTAGCTCTTATATGCCACCCGGATTTCCAGGAACTTCCGCCGCCCCACACACCAGACTCCAGAATTAGCCACATTACTGTTATTATAATGATGATGATGTTACCGAGGAGGGCGTTGCCGTAAATATTGTTTTTTTTTCTTTTTTGCTTCTTTTAGGAGCTGTCGTATAACGTTAGGGGTAATGTTGATTGGTGTGGGGGCCGATTAGGGTGAATTCGACAACGTTACAGGTTATATAACAAGGGATATAATGCGTTTAATGGATGTAACTAACTTGTAAGGTTTTTTCTTAGTATATTTATGCTAGAATTTTCAACGCTAGTTGCCTCAATTAAGTCAATTGAGAATAGGTACTCGCACATATCTGATAACTGACATTCTAGACAAGACGGGAAAATTGCCTTTACTACATCGGGAGAGCGGCAACAATAGGGATGTGAAAAGTCAGCAGAGCGAATAACGATTACTGTTACATCCAATTGCATACAGAAGAGCATTGGGAACGGTGGTGCAGAGCAGTTATTGCAATCGGATTCACCTACAATATGTGCCGGATAATTTTCTGAAGTGTTCGTCTTGAATTAACCTTTTCCGGGGCTTAACATAGCATTAAATTGCAAGATTAGTATTGAATCTTGCATATAAATCGACTTATTCGAGTATTTTTGATATTAACAATCTTCATCAGTTCCAAGATAAAAATTTAAATAATACGAATAAATAAATAAGAATGAAACGACTTTAAACTTAAAAAAAAAATTATCCACAGAAACGTTTATTTTACCTTGAATATTAAGGCGAAATTAAATACACAATAAATAAGGATGACACAGCGAATAAAATTCCCTTAAAGTTAAATATTATCCAAGTAATAATAAAAAAAAGAAAACTGAAACTTCTTCGACGTTTCCGTACTGTAGATGGGGTCCTTTAGCATTTGCATCGCCTTCTCTCTTTAATGATTCCCCATCTTGCTACCCTTGCTTTTATTTCGCAGAAGGACTCTGTTTTCTGGCTTTCCCTTCTTATCTCTTCAGCTTCGGACATAAATTTAAATTAACAACGTTGTTAAATAATTGTTTAGAGTTTTATTAAAAAGTTTTTATTGGCTCTCAAGTCGGAAGACGTTTCACTGAGACATACCCAAACCTAACCGGTACCCCTATCAGACCCTCTCTGGTCGTCAAGGATTCTTACTCGCGAAACTGGCAAGTTTCTACCAGTTTGAAGAACGTAAATGGGAGGATAAGATAAAAGGGGCGAATTAAAAATAATTTACATGGAATTTATTCTAATTATTGCTGTTACTGTTATTGACGTTGTATTCCGACTTTTTGTATTTGCTTTTAACTCATGTGTTTATTCGTAATTTTCTTTTACAGCAATTCTGATTGATGAATTTTCACGTTAGAAATAGTTAATAACGATGTATCTCTAGATATACAGGGTGATTGATTGATACGGGTCATTATTTAAATTTCTGTTTGGCCAGCCAATACCGTCAAATGAGGATGTACACTAGGAACACTTTGTGTTTGTACACTATGTTGCTCAACATTCGTAGGATGAATAGTAGACAGCTTATTGCATACATTGCCCGCGTCAAAATATGTAAACACAGATGCGATTTCTGTGTCTATTTTAAAAACGCTGTAGCTGCATTTATAAATGTAGAAAAAAGCAATTATTTGACGTTTTGATGTTTGAAATTTGTTTGAAATAAAATAATACTGTAGTCTTATTAAATTGTTGTGAGAGGTAATTTCTTCTACTTCTACTTTCTTTACTTTTTGCGGTGAACTTTTTTGTTGAACTAGGGTAAGATCTAAACCAAAAGCATGTTTATTATACAATAAATAACAACATCAAAGGTTTACTACTTTTATTTATTTAAAACATAACGAAATAATCATAAGTATATACTTATGTTGAAATGCATGATGATGCTTATCAATGAATGAATGTGCGGTTTTTGTGTCTGTTTTAAAAACGCTGTAGTTGCATTTATGAATTTACAAGGCCGATTGCATATATTTATTTGGTCTTTGCGTAGACATAGACAGGTAAGCAAAAAAAAAAAATTCTGTATTTCTGGAATCTTTATTTATGTGAATATAACACAGGCTTATTGATAAGTATTCGTAGACAAGTCATCCAGATAAATGTCGAAAATATGCTTTCTCGAATGATGAGTATATTAGACACTGACGTATATAAAAACAAGCAGACACCACAATAATATTCAGTTCTTTATACAGCATTAGGAACAGTTAAATGCATACGTGTCGAACAATATGATGTCAATAGAAGACAGGATGCGTGCAATAACAATGTTGGAAAACGGATGGAGTCTACGTGCTGTAGCGCGTGAATTTGGTGTTAATCCCAATACAATTTTTTGCTTAAAAAGAAAATGGCAAATATCACATTCAGTTGCAAATGAACTAAAAACTTCAAAACGAAGAATATCCACTGCTTATCAAGATACCATGTTAAGGCAATTTTACGCAGAGCATCCATTCACAAATTGCAAGCAAGCCATTGCAGCTACCGCCTTTCCCGGTTCCGTAACGACGGCAAGAAAAAGGTTGAGGGCAAGTGGCCTCAAAAGCTATCGTGCTGCTATTAAAACAGAACTTTCTGAGCGCAATCGTCAAGACAGAATAAATTTCGCACTATACTATCTGAATATGCCCATAGGTTTTTGGAAAACGGTAATCTTCAGCGACGAGTCGACGTTTCAAAGCACCCCGAATACCCACACGCGCCTAGTTACCCGTACGCGTAACTATAGGCTTGCACCGCAATATGTTCATCCGAAAAATATAAGTGGACGGCTTTCTGTAGCAGTGTGGGGTTGGATGTCATACGCAGGATCTGATACTACTTGGGATATTAATGGACACCTGACAGTGTTACAATATAGGGATATTTTGGAGAATGTTATGTTGCCATCGGTAACATCTCTTTATGATCAATTTACATTCCAATATGACAACTCACCCATTCATACGGCTAATGTTGTCCAATAATGAATTACAGACAATAATTTGAGATTATTAAATTGGCCGGCACGAAGCCAACAGAATGAGGGAAAACCCTATAGAACGAAGGGACAGAAATCTGTTGTGGCAAACAATTGTGCAGGAATGGGAAGAAGTTACTGACGACTATTTCCATAAATTCAGTCAATACCGTCGAGATTGGAAGAAGTCATTCAAAATAACGGCGGATGGACTCGTTATTGATTTCAGCATAAGTGTATACGTATAATTATTTCGTTATAGGTATTATGTTTTAAATAAATAAAAGTAGTAAACCTTTGGTATTGTTATTTATTGTATAATAAACATGCTTTTGGTTTAGATCTTACCCTAGTTCAACGACAAAGAAAGTTCACCGCAAAAAGTAACGAAATTACCTTTCAAAACAATTTAATAAGACTACAGTATTATTTTATTCGAAATACATGAAACATCAAACAAATTTCTTGCTACTCAAATACGCCAAATAATAGATGCTACAGCGTTTTTAAAATAGACCCCGGAATCGCATCTGTGTTTACACATTTTGACGAGCGCAATGAATGCAATATTGTCTGAAGTGAGTGAATGCAATACTGTCTACTATCCATCCTACGTACATATGTGCAGTGGCAGGTCGTCCAACCAAAAAGAATTCTTAGTGTACCTCAATGAACACATGGCAAGTTCATTAAACAATCTTGTTACATTTCCCATGAATATAAAATAAATTAAGAATATCCATGTTTGAAAAATTTTCATTTTCCAATTCGATGGACTTGCTATTAAGAAAATGATAACTCGAATATTATTACAGATATGTATAGGGAATGCTAATATACAGTTTAATGCAGAACTTAATTTTGCTTTAAAATATTGAAAATAAAATAGATCAATCGAGTTTTAATGGTCTGAAGTTGTACTAAAAGTCAATTCAATTTTGAACAGCTTGTACACTCATATTGTGTACACTGACTTGCAATAATACCTCGTACACCTTAATGTCAAGCAAACTAATTTTTTAAGATTATTTTTCAATGTAAGCTGACTTTAGATTTGACACATGCAACAGATTATGGTAAATTATAAAACATAGACAATTATAAAAGTAGTGTATTTTTGAAAATGAAATATCGAACTGGAGATAAAGCCGCAGGTTTTTGTATACAATTAGAAAATGTATAATTTTATTATTTTGAAAGTGAAATTATATGCTGGATGATTTTACTTTCGAAAAAAATAATAAATTGGACTCCTACTATTTGACTCCCACGATGGATTTAATACTTTCGAGACTTAATATGGCTCTCGCTGTATCTTTAATCACACTTTGACTCAGTCCAACATTGTCACAAAGTTAGTAACGAACTTTTGGATAATAGGAATGGCCCAGGACAAGATGAGCGTGTTATGTACATATATGTATTGTTTTATTTTCAGAAATTTACAAAAATTAATCCTAAGATTAACAGAAAACCAAAATTAATAATTAGTAAAATTCAATTAACATCAATTCGAAACAAAATTACCTTCTGCAATATGTATGTACAAAATAAAACAAAATATTGTTCGCAATACATTTTTATGACCACTTTCTGATCATTTTCCTTCCTCTCCATGATGTTCTTCATTTCCTTCATATGAAAGTTCTTGATAAAACACATGGAACCTTTTCTGAACCCATGTCAGAAGGTTTTGTAAGTCCTCATATTTTTCTTACTAATGGGTCGTAATAAAGTAGATACATCTAATAAGATTCAATTCAGGCAAATTGTCTCTTTTTTGTGTGATTTTCTCTGGAAGTCAACTTTCTTAAAATCCTCGTCGAAATCGTCTTTGAAATATAAAATTCCAGGAGATTCTTGCTTAAACTTCATGCAAACCACTTTGGAAATCAAGAAATTATCTTTTTGTGTGGTTTTCTTATTTTGAAAAAATGGAAAATTCGTTTTATCATACAGGAAATCAAAGTTTTTAAAATCTTCGAGCTCCATTGCCTTCACTACTAGATCACTCTTAGAGCTGCATAAATTAGTTATTTGTTGCCAATCTCAATGTGTCATTATAGCAAAATTCGGTAACTTCATCTTTTCTCTTTCTCACCTGGAATGTGAATGTGTCCTCTTAACAAATATTTCTACTCAATACTCTTAATTGAAAGTTTCAACTGAAATGCATAAAAATAACATACAATCATATCCATATTTCTATTTTGAGAAGGACAGTTGTCACTCCAAATAATGACATGTTCAACGAAGTTGTCTAAGTCGAGAATGAACCTAAGAAGACAAGCTGCCATTTCATTTCCTCCTCGGCTAGCTAGTGACTCATGCCACAAAAAACACGATGATTTTTTCGAAGTTGAATCGTAAACTGTATAATTGAAAAACCATAACTTCAAAAATTAAAACTTTGAGCATTATGCAGTAATGGCATTGGCAAGCATTTCTGGACGTCTACCATGACAACTTTTACACTGGATTTGCCCTGTGAATCTGTTTTATCCTTTCGTTTTAGGGAATATCTTTTGTCTGATTCGAGTAAGTGTAGGTCGTAGTAGCAAACTCATCGCAAAGATCACAGGTGTCATTTGATGGTTGACTGAAGGATAAGTTGAACTCGCTGTGGAATATTTCTACGTACAACCATTGTTTGCTCTGTCTTGGAATTTTATTTATCAGGATTTTGATTATTTGAATCGCATTTGATTTCCAACGTTTCAGTGCATTACCTTACATTTTAAGTTTCTCCCAATACAATTGTGAAGTCCTTCTTTTTTAGAATTTCCAAACGAGAATCTTACCGTATATTGATCACACTAATTTTTAAAAGGGCCAAAAACTGTTAGATCTAAGAGTTGCAAAATGTTACTCGTATGGGTTGGCAATTTTCAACATTGTTATGTCTCTGAGTTAACGTTATCACTTGATCTGTTATATCTGTTAAGATCTAGGTATTACGAATAGCCTTAATCTTTTAGTCCCAATTCTTGAGGCTATAGACGGTTCTACGTGCACTTGTTCGAGGTAGTGGTGCCTTTGCCTGGCCAACGCCTCAGAATTGCACATAATATTCTTCAGGTGATACCTCAGAGGGTCATGGTTAGTGAGTATATCCGTCATGATGCTGTGGCCTCTTCTGTTGAGCTCCGACTTGTTGGCTGAAAACGTAATAAACTTTTTGATTGCTTTAGTTTTGAAGTATTGATCCAATGCAAGATTTTTTATTCACTGTCCTACTCTTAGAGATGAGCTGAAGGTAGATGGTGCCGCATCTTTTTTGCAGAACCATTACCACCCCAGTTACCAATATCAATATCAGTGTCACTGATACACTTCACGGTAAGAATTTTCTGTTTTAAACATTCAAGTCGACCAAGTAAGTGTTGAATACCTTAAGAATAATTAAAGGTTGCTCCAAATCTGCTAGCTGCTGCTAACCAGGTAATATTATCTTTACCGATACCTATTGTAAGTTACTGGCCAAAAATTTTGCTCTTTGAAGAACCCGAACAAATACTGGCTTCGTCAAAATTCCACACATTCTTGCTTTATCAAACGAGTTTATATTCTACTTCGTTTCATACAAAAGATCGAAATATTGATTTATGATGAATAAATCATTCCTTTCGCGAATATTCAAAGACTTGCGGTTTCTTGATGAATGAATCATTTCGTTTCTTAAAATTTAAAAACCCAAGTTAGCTAGGGCCATTTTTAAAAAGTGTTTGTATGCCATTTCCGTCTACGTTTTTTTTTTAATTATTTACATGATTTTACTACGACTCTACTCACGACTTACTTAGGACAAGTAGTCTACCAGCTTTTTTTTATCTTCTTGCCGAAGGGATGGTGGTCGCCCAGCTGTTCGATTTTTTTTTGTACCACGTCTTGCAGTTATACAACACTGTAAGAGGCTGAATGGGATGTTGTAAAGTCCTGAAGGTCATCATATGGATATGAAGTTGCTGATTGGAATAATTTTTCTTACGCTGGCATTTTCTAACATAATTCCGTGACAGACGGTAAGATTGCTATGGCAATGGAGGATGTGTTTATATAATAATTTGTATCAAGTGCTGGATCTGCATCCTAGAAAATGGAAACTATTGCTGCTGATGGTCAACCAAAAATCAATCAAAACTCAAATGAAAGCTTAAAACCTGGCAGCAAAGCTTACGTTGATCAATGGCGAAATAGACTAATTTTAGAAGGCCTTTTACACTTTGGACACAGCACCAGTACGTTTATCGCTTAACTTGCAAGCATTTTAATTAATTCTACATTTGGCACCATCCCTCTAGAATCTCCTATTCTGCAGTGGGCCTCCAATTCTGGTCATACTACGTGTGGTGTACTTATAAAAAAATAATAAACAATGAACTCTACTGATATAATATGTATAGATTCATAACGAAATTCTGGTTAAACGATTGGTTGGTTGGTTATACAATTATAATAGATGGTTAAGCACTAAAAAACCCATCATACTAGAAGACGATGTACAATTGGTGTGTTACTTACCTACGAAACAAGATCCCCTTCAACGTAAAGGAGAACAGGGAAGAAATAGGAGTAAGAAATCGCAATTGTCGCGTGTTAAGTCGCCAATTAACATACACTACATGACCCTGTACGATATGGCCTAACGCTATCATACGGCCGAAGTCGACAATTACAACCCCCGGTAATTATTAGGGAATAATTACTTGGATCGTTAACGTGATAATTGGACCCGTTTCCTAAGTGCATGTTCGTAACACCAGAGGGCATACACATCTCCCCTTATATACACGTGAAAAGATGTACTATATACGCTAGTTATAATGAAGAAAATCAAAGACTATGACAACATCAGTTTGAAATTGTCGTAGATGATATTAATTACATGGGGGACATTGATAGGGAAAAAACACTAAAATTTGAATTGACATCTTCAACTATTCTAATACCTACTCGAACAACAACGATTATTAACTACATCCTCATAATCTGACATATAACGTCGAGATTAAACCATCCTATACATTCCTACACTGAATCCCACCCCGTACCACAACTCGTTTCGGACATTAAACTCGCCACCCTCAATGTTTAGGAATTTTAAGCGTTCCACTATTATTCCATACCGTCTACGCTACTCTAGCACTAGCTCACAACAGAGAGGAGACAATCAAAATTAACATTTAAAATCAATGAGGTACAACGCCTGTCGCTTAATGAGGGCCGTAGCTTAAGACTAGCGCCCCTGGTGTGACGCCCCGGCAGGTCACGGAAAGACGTTCCACCAACTTTATTGTGTCATTTATTAAGTGTTGCTGCCGTCTAAATGAACCGGAGCTAATGTTATGCCCTCTATATAATGATAGTGGGACCCTATACTACTTGTAAAGGATCTAAAAGGATAAAAATGACGTAATACGTCACATTAAAAGTTTTATTCGCCATATATTCAAATTTAAAACAATCCTAAATAACAAATACACGTATTACAGTTCTAACCTTAAAAATAAACGCGATATAGCTAATTTCACAACTGTCTTAAATGAGTAATATTTGTAAAAGTGACTCACCGCCTACTTTAAGAAGAAAGAAGCCGTTGTTACCGACCAAGTTTCAATTGCAATTTGCTTCGGCTCGTCTAGCTAGGGCTCTCTTTCGTGAGCTACGTGTAATAAAATCAAATTTTCCACCGGAAAACTTTTCGCTGCTACTACTTTCAACTATGTAGCGAAAAGCTGCGACCAGTAGGGGGAAAAACGATGCCGAGCTGGTTCTGTTAGCGGAGGTATACGTTGCCTATAGCAGGGCAGAGACACACCAATTTATCGGCAAGTTCGCGGTTTCCGCTGCAGAGAGAAAAGTTTCCACAAAGTTATGATTCTAATAATTTTCGGAATGAGGGTGTAAAAGCGACGTGCTCCATCGTGTCGATGGAGTAATATTGGAGCGCTCTTTGAGAGTGAAATATGAAAAAATAAGCAATCATATTTCATCGAATGGCGTTCTTATGAGGAGAATTGTACAGGGCGATCTAAACCTTAACAATTTTTTTTTAGAATATTGAATGTGGTAATTATCAATTTTTCACAATCGTGTAATTCTAGAAACAGTCATTTCTGATAGTTTTGATTTGGAAATGCTTTTCTGAAAGCTGTCAAACTGTACACAAATTTATATAAACAAGTATTGTGACTCTTAAGTCACAATACTTCTGACAGCTGTCAAAATAAAAAAGGGGTATTTTTTCGCATTTAAAATTTGTTAGTCACCAAATTCATTTGACAGCTGTAAAATTAAAGGCAATTTGTTTTGCAGTTTTGAGTGTCGTAATCATCAAGTTTTTCTCTAGCTTAACGCTTGTAAGCGTGTTCTTCTGAAAGCTGTCAAACTATAAAGGAACTTTTCTGGCAGGAGTAATAGTTAAAGTACTACTGACAGTTGTCAAATTCTGAACGCAATTAAATGATATCGAAGGCTTCCTCAAGGGTCTGACCCTCTACGACTAGCGCTTCCGGATATTGACAGTTAGTTTCTGCATATCGGAAAATTAAAAAATCATATATCACGTGATTACTATAGCGGAAATTTTGAAAAATTGATTACGATTGGGCAGAAAGTAGAGTTATTTTTAGAGATGGCGTAAAAAATTGTCCGAAAAAGTTTAATTTCTAAACTAATTCCATGGTCAGGTGACATATATCAAAATCGACTATAATGAATACTTAAATAAAAGAACTCTTGTCAGATGTAACAAAGGCACGAACTTTATCAAGAAAAAAGAATGCCATGAAAGATACGCAATAAGCAGGATGCTGTATTAAAGAAAACTATACAAAAAGACAAACGTGATGCGTGGAACAGGCCCATTGAAGAAGTTGATGTGGACGTTTGGGACAACGGCTACCAAATCGTACGCTAAAGGTTCAGCTCCTTGCCGGCAGCTAGCATGGGCGACGAAGAACAGGTGGCTATCGCCAAAGCCGTCTTCCTCTTGCACACAACGAGAAGAGGGAATAGAGAACAAGTGAGACAAGACGAGATCCTACAAGCTGCATCGGGCAGGTAGGCAAACCAAGAAGGGCTTCGGTAGAAGAAGTCATTGTGGCAGTTGTACAGAAGCACACCGATGCATGCTTGAATGCCATGAATGTGCAGACTGCTGCAAAAATGTGCAGACTGATGTTGATCCCAAAAACCAGGAAGCCAGATCAATCAAACAAGTGATTCGTACCGCCCATTATGCGTACTGAACGTCCTGAGAAAGCTGTTGGAGCAACTTGTGCTGCTGAGACTGGTAAAGAAAATTGAGAGTAATGGAGAATTATCTCAAGCACAACGTGAGTTTAGAAAAGGGAGATCTATGATTACAGCACTCAGAAGAGTCAGGGAGGTTGCACAGGAGGCATACGATGGTCCGTATAGTTCAAGACAGTTTTGTGGACTTATTACAATCGATGTTCAAAATGCTTTCAACTCGGCTTGTGGGAAGGGATCCTGCAAGAACTGAAGAAGAGGACACTATCACCCTATCTATACAACATGGTTGACAGCTACCTTGAGGGAAGAGCACTGCTGATTGGAGAAAGAAGCGAGATGCAGGTCACTTGCGGTGTACCGTTCGTTTACTATATTGAGAGTTGACAAGTGGTTATCAAATATTTTTGGTTTTAAGGTTAGTTCATAGCTCTATCATATTGCATGATAGACCATCTATAGATAGAAAACATTTTCCTCTAACTTTTTTTGTATTTTTGATAATAAAGCTGATATAGGCTGGACAATGAAAAATCAATCACCCTGTATACATTTTATATGTTATATTAGGATATGTTAAGACAAATTTTGATAAATGTCATACATGAGTGGAAAAGTATCTTAGCGGAGTGTTTAAAATAGGTACCTCTTTCAAAATGAATGCCATCAAAGAGTTGGTTGCATAAAGATCAAAGACACCGACGTAAAGTGTTGTAATAGAATATACTATGCTAATACTTCGCACAGCTGTCAAACTATAAGTTGTACAAGACAATTAATATTAGCAAAATTCGCAGAATCAGATTATTTTTGAGTAACTGTGAAAATAATTGTTTTTTTCTCTATAAGCTATGAAACTAACAAGATATTTTTGATAGTCTTAACAGGTGTATGTCGCAAAGTATTTTTAGGGGCTGTCAAGTTTTAATAACAGGAATTTTTTGAACACTATCAGGCAATTGCAACAGGAATAACTACCGTTACATTTCTGACAGATACCAAGTCATAAAGTCGGTAAATTTTGCAAACTTAATTGAAAACTGTCGAATTAACAAAAACGTAATTATATATATTATATATACAGGATGTTCCTAAATATCATGTATGTACATAAGGAAGGGGATAATTATTTTGTTTATTTTGTGCCTAAAATTTCATATAAACATATGTCTGCAAACGCTTCGTTACCAATCTGTAGGGTGTTGAAATTTCAAGATTTTTTCACTTTTTACTGTATAGCTCCTACAGTTTTTGAGATATTTTGCTAAAATTTGGAAGGTAGGTTACGCTATAAGGCCTGCATCATTAGCAATGCCAAATGATGTAAATCTACAGGGTAATAATTTTTTCGGGGCCATGCCCTCTTTTCTCTCCCTGAACTTTTTTGCGATGCGCCACTGCTAGATTTTAAAATACGCAATAAATTTTCTGTCTTGTTCAGAAACTTTTTGATCTCTTGTATTTATTTCTTATCTGTGACCGTTATCGAGAAAATAAAATAGAAAACAATTTTCTGTAATTCATCAGAGAAAATTAAATTTTTGTAAATGGTCTAGCAGGCTCTGACTGTATTCAGATAATCACTTGAGTTTATTAAAAATATATTAAAAAATAGGATGATCCGGTTTTCGTAGCATTGTTTTATTACAATACAAAGTAACATAACTAATAACAATAAAAACCCTAACTAATAACAATGACAAGGAAACTATGCTACAACAATTGTTGAAAGTGTCCTCCTCCAACCCTCATACAGGTGTCCGCTCGTCTTCTCACTGATGCTCGCACTCTCTCAAATACTGCTGGAGTATTTCTTATCGTTTCAAATCCATCGATTAAGTCATCAACAGTATTCACAGGTGTTGTATACACTAGAGATTTGAGATGTCCCCATAGGAAAAAATCTATACTATTTAAGTCAGGAGATCTAGGGGTCAAGGCTGAGGTCCACCTCGTCTTATCCACCTATTCTCATATACTTCATTTAAATACTCCCGAACCAAAATAGAAAAATGTGATGGGGCGCCATCGTGCATATACCACATTTCATTTCTAAGTAGAAAGAGCAAGTCTTCAAGTAATAAAGGCAATTCATTCTGCAAAAACAGCCTGTATGACTGACCAGTAAGTCGAGTAGGCAAAAAACAAGGACCAATCAAATCCAATCTCCAATTATACCACCCCATACATTTAATGAGAACTGTTCTTAAAAATGCGTTTGTACAATTTCATGTGGATTTTCATCTGCCCACGTGTAGTTGTTGTGGAAATTCATAATTGAAGTCCTTGAAAAATCCGCTTCATCGGTAAAAAGGATTTTACAATTAAAAATGCGGTTTGCTGTTAGCTTATTAAGGTACCATTGGCACAAATCAATCCTTAAAGGGAAGTCTCGGGGAAGAAGAGCCTGCACTCTCTAATATTTAAATGTTCACTGATTTTTCTGGTGCTTGTCTGTCTATTTCGTTCAGAACAACTTCTTCGATCTGTGGTGTTCTAACAGTACGTGGTTTACCTGCATCATTAGTACTCTTTTTAAAAGTTCCAGTTTCTCCAAGACGCCTATGAATATTTGAAAATATTCGATGATCGGGTATCATTCTATTGGGATAGCGCTCCATGTACAGACGCCTGGCTTCTCTTGAATTTCCATTCGCAAGGCCGTAGATAAAATACATGTCAGCAGCCATTTCAGAATTAGTGAAATTTGGCATATTTACAAAATTATAACGAGTATTTAAAAAAACCTTACAGTTTGCAATTTAAAACTTTACTTATACAGACACAAGTTACGATTTCTAATGTCAGTTGTCAAATTAAAAAACTCAAGTGATTATCTGAATAAAGCCAGAGCCTGTTAGACAATTTAAAAAAATTTAATTTTCTCTGGCGAATTACAGACAATTTTCTTTTTTTTTTCTCGATAACGGTCAGAGATAAGAAAAAAATACAAGAGATCAAAAACTTTCTAAACAAGACAGAAAATTTATTGCGTATTTTAGAATCTAGCAGTGGCGCATCGCAAAAAAGTTCAGGGTGAGAAAAGAGGGCATGACCCCGAAAAAATTATTACCCTGTAGATTTACATCATCATTTGGCATGGCTAATGATGCAGGCCTTATAGCGTAACCTACCTTCCAAATTTGAGCGAAATATCTCAAAAACTGTAGGAGCTATACAGTAAAAAGTGAAAAAATCTTTAAATTTCAACACCCTGCAGATTGGTAACGAAGCGTTTGCAGACATATGTTTATCTGAAATTTTAGGCACAAAATAATTATCCCCTTCCTTATGTATATGATATTTAGGAACATCCTGTATAAACATAATTATTTTTCATAGTTTCAATGCTTGTACAAGTTGGATACATATTTTTTAAAACTGTTACACAATTTAAGAATGCTTACGAATTACACTGTATACAATCTCGAGAATTTCAAAACGACTCTTGTTATATTTTCCACATTTCCTCCTCTGACTTGATCTCGCTATAGCCAGGCACCAATAATAAGTTAGTGGATTCTCGCGAGAGTAATAAATTTCAAAAGGATAACGCAAGACGTACGGTACAGGGGGTGTAACAAAGGACGATAGGTGTTATAAAGAATGAAATACTACATATATACATACAAATAAGACAAAGAAAGGTAGAGAAACAAACAGTGGAAGGATATCATCTCAATCACAATGAAAATAATGTAGAAACTTGTTACGTTCCAGCTATCTCTTCTGGCGTTAGCCTGTTCGACGTGAAATGGCTTGCTCGCGTCATACAGATTTGCAATACTATCACGTAAATTGCCCAGACGTTGCCGTATAGAAAAATGATTTCTTTCAGTTTTCTACTTCTGTTTCAGTTTTGGTATTACACAACTACAGTCGCCATGCTATTCTATTAATCAGTTAGAAAATTAGGTGCAAACTTCAAGTTATAAAAGTCAATAAAATACGAGTTCTAAGTTGTTAAGCTTTATTTTTAATTACGCCAAAAATAATAAAGAGGATCGACATTGAAACTTTGAGCATAAAATGTTACATACACTCATTACACAACAACAAAATTTTCAAGAAAGAGAAGACACCAAAACGTGAAAAAAGGGCGAGACAACATTCTTTCGGAATTAAATAGCAAAACTTGCGAAAATTAGTAAGAACTTCTTTTACCAGCGTTATGCGGTACAAATTCCTCAAATATGTACATTGACGTATCGCTAGATTGGAGACTAGCGTCAACAATGTTGATCGTCTCATGACTAGCTAACGATACAGCTGATGTCTGTTCAAGTATGGCGCTGTATTGATCGCAAAGCTTCTCCGCCTCTTCAAGCAAGCGTTTCCATCTAACGGTAGAATCAACAGCAACTTTAAGCTCTGGTGGTATCTCGTGATCAGCAGGTATGTTATATAATGTATAATCACCACATTTAGCACATTTACTAACTTGTTTTCCCTTAAGATAGTTGCTCATATTCATTTCAAATTCACTAGAATCCTTTAGATAAGTGCTCCAGTTCTGTAGAATTGTACTAATAGTATCTGTGTGTCGCATATGCTTATCTACAAAATAATACCTATTAGGAATGCTCATTAGACCTTAAGACGGTCTACTTACTTTCAATCATCTCCCGGAATTTACGCAGGCACTTGCTATAACTCTGAATATTAGCACCGAACTCTTCCATCCACGAAGCATAAACCTGATATGTCAAATAACTAACAGTATCAGGTGAATGTTCTTCAACTAACGGCGGTTCCTCAACAGGTGGTTTCTCCTCAGGTGGTTTCTCAACCGGTGGTTCCTCAACTGATGGTTGCTCAACCGATGGTTCCTCCACGCCTTCTTCTTCTTCTTCTTCTTCTTCACCTTCCTCTTCACCTTCTTCGCCGCCTTTTCCTTCTTCAAACTCCTCTTCAGGCGGTGAGCCTTCTCCCACTTCAATTTCTTCTTCCGGTGATATTTCACCTGAACGAACAAAAACTATGGATTGAATTAACAAGTAATACATCTAGAAACACTAATCGATACCTTCACCTTCTTCACCTTCTTCTTCTGGAATCGTTTCTTCGCCTTCGCCTTCACCTTCGCCTTCAATTTCTGTTCCACCTTCACCTTCACCTTCACCTTCACCTTCGCCTTCACCTTCCGTAGTAGGAGTTTCGCCTTCACCTTCGCCTTCAGTTGGGACTTCGATTTCAGCTCCGGGTTCGACTTCAGCTTCGGCTTCTTCTTCACCTTCAACTTCACCGTCCGTAGTCGGCTGTTCGCCTTCACCTTCGGTCGTAGCCTCTTCAGCTTCTTCGGTCTCGCCCTCTGGTTCTATCTGTGGTTGTTCTCCTTCTCCTTCAGTTTCTCCTTCACCCTCCTCTCCTTCGCCACCCTCTTCTTCGCCAGGAACGATTTCCGCTTCGCCTTCCTCTGTACTAGCAGAATCATCCTTGATACCTTAAATTATAATAAATTCTTATTTTATTGACATTGGTGCAACACGAGACGTTTCACCTTCATCTTCACCTTCATCTTCGCCTACACCTTCACCTTCACCTTCACCTACGCTTAAAAGTGAGCCTTTCTCTTCCTCTTCAGGAGCTTGTTCTTCGTCACCAGCTCCTTGTTCTTCTTCTTCGGCTTCTTCAGCTTCTTCGGTTTCTTCAGCTTCTTCAACTTCTCCCTCCTCCGCAGATTCCTGTTCCTCTCCTTCTACTTCGCCTTCTCCTTCTCCTCCTTCTTCTTCTTCTTCTTCCTCTTCTTCTCCTTCCTCCGCTTCCTCTTCTTCCTCTACTCAAAAACATGATGAACATGAGATGGATTATTCGGACAGATTTTCGCGTGATCCTACATAATTTTTTTGTAATAAAATTGGTTGCTATTATCACTAGAATGACAGTTCTTTCACTATAATGAGGTCTAATGATGTAATTAAAAAAAACTGTTCGGAAGGAAAACGTACAACTTATATACATAAATAGGAGACCCCGTTATAATGAATCAATATTAGGTATATTAAGATTTACCAAGAGGTCGCCATTGCCAGAAGATATGTTTCTTACTCTCGACAGATTCTACCTCACTTGCCGGAGCACCTTCTATTGCAGGATATTTCTTATAAGGCGAGAATTCCACATCTACAACTACAGCTAAAATCTCACAAATCTTGATAATATTCTGCTTGGTATATCTGCCAACGCAATTTTTACTCCTTTTCTTCAATTTCAACATTTTATAAATATTCAATGACACCAATAATTGCTTATAATTAGGCATGATTTCTTTGCGAATCTTTAACCATTCCATGACTAAATTGCTGGATTTTTTAATTCTTTTCTTCAACCATACTTTCAAACAGTTTTCTTTCTTATGCTTGCGTCTCTTACGCTTCTTCTTCCGGCATTTTTGCGAAGAATATCGCGGTTTCTCATCACGATTAGCGTGCGCCAAATGGACTAATCGAACCACCCTTTCAGCTTCTAAAGTCTTGTCAAAATCTCGCAGAACCCCTTCGATTAATTTCTGCGTTGGAATAGCTAATTGGTCTATGCGAGGAGGGCATATTTTAGGTATCTCACATTGTCTGACTTGTCGCTTTGGTGGCGGTGGTCCTTTATGAGGCCTAAAATATTTAAAAAATTATCGTGAAATAATTTTCGTTATTGAAAAGGTATAAAAAATTTACGGTCGTGGTTTCGCAAGTAATTCATTGTGTTGTTTTCTCGTTAATAAAGTCCTGTCTACTGTGCTTTTCCCTTTCAGAGCCTTTTTGAGCAGGTAGTTTGTTTCGCTACAGCCTATAAAATATCATGACAGATCAGATGGGTAAATTTCTAATGGCATTATTAATACGTACAACGTGACGTTTTGGTGGGCATTTTGCACGATTTCCGATGTGTTTTTGAGTAGAAAGAAGAAAAATAAAACGGAATTCCTTCCGGCTACATGTAGAATTTTGATATCCCGTGAGAAAGAAACGCTTAACAACTAAATATGGTCGACAACTGTCATTTTTTGAACGATGGTATAATTAGAAACGGAATCTTGATTGGTTTCTGCAACGGAATGATGTCAACTGTCAGATAAATCCTAGAATTGTCAAATGTCTACAAATCGTCCCTGACAAAAGGCAACATTTGTATAATATGTAGTTACAATCACTTAAAGACGATATAGTGACATGCTGTACGTACAAAGTACAAAGTAAAGAAACGGTGTAAGAGCGAATATTAATCATGTGATTATAGTGTAAGCTTTGGTAGAATTCTTTTCTGACATACATATGCTTAAAAAACCAAAAAAGTTTAATGAAACCTCAGTTGACACAGCCTAAACTGCCAAATGTAGAAATTTAAAATTTGGTGACTATGTTGATTTCATATTGTAGGCAATACTTAAGAAGAGATTTTTCGAAATTGCACCCCTAAAATAATGAAACGGAGGGTGGAAGGGGTTGAAAATTGGTACTACTTTGGCGCAAGTCAAGAAACACGTTTTTAATTCAACCCGTAAAAAGATAAAATGGAATAAAAGAGCGTGAAAGAGGTGACAAAGTTTGTGTTGTAAATAATATTTCTATCGCCAAATTTACTGAAAATTTGGTATTCATGTCTTTTAACACAATTAATGAAATATAATTGCGGCATTATTTCAAATTCAATCTTTAAGAGTATGAAAGGGACTGATAGAATTTGTACTTATAGAGGAAAATAGTATTTTTTATGGTCAAATTTATTTGAATCTTGTTATTAATGCTTTTTGACATAATTAATAAAACAAGTTCTTCATCTAAGAGGATGCAAAAAGGTTCTTCTTCTTTACAATTAGTGTTGGACACCTGTAGTCCAGCCACTTGACCTGGCTGCTCTTTATACCATCCCTATCAAAAGTCTCACTTCCACTTCAGCAATTTAGTGTCCTCTATAAATTCCAATATCTTGCCAACTTGGGTACCCTCGAATGCTCTCTGAAATGTTTCTGCCTTCAATTCCTCACCTGTACAGATTACATGTAAACTTGTTTCCTCCTATAACTCGTATCTTCTGTACCAGGATTCGCTAACCCGAGCAGTGATATATTGTAGATGCTTCCTAAAGGAACAGTGTCCAGTTATCAACCGATTAATGTTCTTAACTTTTTTTTATTACGTCTAATTATTCTTCTCATCTTTCATTGAACTTAGCATCCCCATCCCTATTAGCGCTTTAGTGTGGAGTTGACTTTCAGTCTACCTTCATTACCTTACACTTTCTTTGTCTCACCAGGACCAAATCTCTGGTGATTCCACATACGAGCTCTGATCCTATGAAGTGTTTTTTTAGAACCCTTCTTGGTTAGTTCATCAGCTATTGTATTGCCCTTCATATCCTCATGTCCGGGCACCCAAATCAAACACACCTTTTTGTCTTGTGCCAGTATATTGAGGTAATGTTTGCAATCTTTAACCAGACCCTAAAAATCAAAATCGAAAGGATCGACCTTGGGCGATCGAGATAGTCAGGCTATGGGACCAACTCAATCGCACTTCCCACAACAAATGTGATAGAGCATTATCTTGCAGTAACCACATAGCTTGTCTAACATCAAGAACAACATTTTCGAGCAATCCCGGTATATTATCGCGCAAAAATTGTAAATAGCGACCGCCAGATAATCGATTCTGCAGAATGAAAAGGCGAATAAGTACTCCAATCGCAATTCCAGCCCGCACATTCACAGAAAATTTTTGTTGAAAATGTGTTCGATGAAGATTATCCATGGCTTAATAATGTGTGTTGTGGACATTGTGAATACCGTTACGTGTGAAAATCGCCTCATCCGTAACTAAAACGTTGTTGGTAAAGTTTGGGTTCAACTGATGCTGATGTAGCAACCACTCGCAGAATCGTACTCGAGAGGGATTAAATTGGTAACTAATCCATTAATAGTGGAGCTTGTACACGTTGTCGATTGGAGGTCCCCTTGTTGGTCTGCAACTATCGTAGTGCCCTTACCAGGCTACTCTTCGATGACATTTAAAATCTCCTCCTCGAGATTAACAATGTATACAGGTCTAAATTTAGATTTAGATTTAATGCCCCCTTTGCATGAGCTGTACGCTACTGGGGTTTGGCCACTCTCAGAGCTCCCCATCCAGTCTAAGAGCTTTGATAAGCTACTATAGCTGAGATGGCTTCAGAGAAGGTATTTCTTCTTCGTCCTGACGTCTTTGCCGCGATAATTACCTCAGGTTTTCGTGATGGCGGTGCAGTAAGATGTCAGGTGTTTCGAATTTTCATCCTCAACCCCGCAGAACCTGCAATTGCTATTCTGTTTTAGATCTATCCTTGTCATGTGTTCCCCAAGGTTACAATGCCCTGTAAGAACCTGTGAGGATTATAACGTTCTCGTTAGTTTTGAGCGCCAATATATACTCATATGCACATAAAATTTCTTCGCGCATGCACGATTTATCGGGCTCAGCGATTCTTCGGAAATTCGGGAAAGTTCAGAGATAGTTAGTTTTTTCCTCTCTTTTAAAAAGAAAATTTTTGCGAAGTTATTTGAATTTCATACAATTACTTTTTTTTATCATCATCAACCGAGTTGTAAGGCCACTACCTCAACCACCACCAGAAGATTATTTCTTTTTTTATTTTCTCTTCAAGGAACATATTTTTGCTTAACTGTGAGCACTTCAAATAAATTCAATAATTTCTTGTTTTTTCAAAAAAGTGTCAAATAAACATTGTTAAAATTTTGTTAATTATGTTATCCTTTATTTCTTTTTTGATTCAACATTCGATGTGGGACTGTACACCCCATTATCATGTAACAGTGGCGCCCTAAAAATATAAATCTCCGAAACCCACTGGAGATTGGCAACTTTTTCCAATCAATTATTATTTTATAAATAAGTTTGTTTCAAACAAAAATCTTGTTAACCCGAGTGCTTACAGGATGCGTAGTGTATTTCTGCTTAATTCTAGCAAAGTTTTTGTTCTATTCTAGTGTGCTTATTGTAGTTTCCAACAAATATTTTGGAGTGTCTCAGACCAGGGTGATTCTCCCAAAGAAATGCTCGGAACCTCTCTTCTTTATCTTTAAGTTCTTTTTTTGTAGGGGCTCATTCCTATACCACAAAACGGTTCCGGTCCCACAAAGAAAGTAGTGACGGCCTTCCTTGCTAATAAGTTAGCTTCTTCGTTGTCTCTGATTCCAGTATGTCCTGGTACCACCATAATGCAACTATGTTTTACTTGGCTAGGTTGTTTAATCTATTGAGATATTCCCAGAGTAATTTCGAGCTGATGGTGTTCGAACTCAGCGCCGTTATGGCTGTTTGACTATCGAAGAAAATTGCAATGCTTTGCTTCCGAAAGTTCCTGTCCAGGTTCAGTTGAGCACATCTTCCAGTGGCATTGAAAGACACTGCTCCTTTGTCGGTTTTAGAACTGGCCACATACCATTTGATGGTATTTTCTTTTAGGGAGTACGTGGAGTGTTCTCTTGCTCATTCTATCTTATTGTTTAGCTTCGTCAGAAAATTCCTTTCGAGGCTATATTTCTTGACCATTTCATCGTTCGGTAGACTTGGAAGTTGGGAGAGCCCCGCTTGAGATGTCCACCCTCTCTGGCTGTCAAGGGTATTCCTTGGTGTGACTTTTGTGACCTTCTAGAACCAGGTTATTAGCCCATACGTTACCATAGGTCTAACCTCCTCCCCCCCCCCCCCCCCGTATATTCCAATATTACCATTTTGCGCTATAATAATTTTATAGATACTAAATTATAAAGATGTAGTTCCTTGATCTTCGATAAGTGTCATTTAAAAGCTTTTTCCAGGACTTGGATTATTTATAACTACAGGTATATTAATTTCACTTTTAACAAAACTTTTGACACCACCCAAGCCGTCGTTCTCCAAATTTCACCTCATCTCAAAACCAACTACGAAAATCACATCTACACCCCGTCGGGTTATCCTCAATTTCTCAACACCGCCACCGCCAAAATTTAATTTCCAGAGACCATTCATACAGACGATACGATTTCCACTTTCTCATTTTCGCGAACGCAACCGGGCAGGTTCAGGTTCGCATTTTAAAATTATCCAAATTAATAATGCCTAGTATATTACGAATATATATTCGACTTCGCCCCCATGACGCTCTATCCAACCCCCTGCTACGGCGACGTTCAATCTTTAGCGCCTCGTTCGGAGGGCGTTTAGAGCAGCTAAATCATTTCCTCCTCGGTTTTAGCGGGAGTCCAGGGGAAGCGGAGGATAGAGAGCGTGTAGTGAGAAATATCGCGATTTGTTCCAAAGTTGTCGTCAACCTCCCGTGTACGTTTAGGAAATTAGTGAACTGCAAAATTGCGGGGAATGCTATCGATAAAATGTGGTAGTTTGCAGTGTGTCACGAATTTAGAGCTAGAAATTCAATTTATATGTTTGCCTCAAAAAAATTATTTCACCGAAATAAAGTAATTAGTTTCGATATCTTGCCCTTTATAAATTAAACTTTCTCTCTTGCCACAATCTCTTCCTCTCCTTCCGAAGAAAAAAGCGAGATACATCGATTAGAATCACCTTTACTGCCTGGAACTTTACAGAAAAGTCAATCTTCCATTCCCCCTCAACTTACCCCAATATCGATGCTATAAAATTAAAACGAGAACCTGAGCGTCAACCCGCGCGTTAACTAACCACGCCATCTCCAATGATCCCAAACTCATCCTCAAAACATCTCTCCAGAACCTTTTCTATCTATTACAATTTTAACGAAGTCCGTATTTGGGGGGGTGGGATTGAGTAAGTTCTCCGCCATCACCACCAATTTGGGAAAACGTCGATGGAAAGTGAGAATTCTACCTACAAATCTAATCGAACCTCTTCCCCTCTTTCGTGGAATCTTTTCTGAATGTTTACAAACACGCACATATATAGATATATAATCTTCTATAGTTCTATCCCCCCTTTCATACGGAGTTCTCCGCATTCAACCCTAAATTTTATTTAATGAAGGCCTGATCCAAATGCGGTATTACCCTAAGTTGCTGGAGTCTCAATAATCCAGTAGTTGTACCGATATTCGCTGTTCGAGGGAGAGTGCAGTGCGGGGATGGAAGAATTCGACGGTAGGGTGTCGAATTAGGGTGGAAATCGCTTTTCAAACGGAGTTATCGGAGTTGACTCGATGCTATTCGCTATGTAAGATCGCGCGTGAAAGCGTTTGCAGTATTTGGGGAACTATTATTTATACAATCGGGGGTGTTTTACGAATATATGGCGGGAGGGGAAATAGGAGAGAATGGTGAGGTTAAACGGGTGATATCGTTTAAGTTGAAATCAGGATATCCGTTGCATTGTTTTCGGAAATTTGAAACAAATTAGAAATGATGCATAATATTGCAGATATCCTATTAACATCCCTCGGTCTCTTGTGTCTAAACGCTAAAAGATATGAGTTTCAAATTTTAGTCAAATATGTAGGACGATAAGGAGCACATTTTAAAATTATTTGGAAGTGTACAGGGTCCCAACTGTTCTTCAGGTTGCTGAAAGAACACTTTATCCGCCGAAAGCCGGTGGATGGAGATTCATCCCACCGGAACTGTTTTGAGATGCTGCAGTACGCTGAAGATAACGATGTTATTTTGATTTGTTTACCAAGTCACACTACCCAGGCACTCCAACCCTTGGACAAATCATTTTTAAGTCTTTGAAGCATAATCTAAAGAAGGAGGCACGACAATGGATAATACACCATCCAGGGCGAAAGATTGGTCGCCTCCAAGCGGTCGAAATTACTTTATCCGGATTTAGAGCGAGTGGTATATTTCCGCTGTATCAAGCAGTGATTCCCGATCATTTCTACGCTATTGCCGATGGCAACACTGCATTACGATCTGCACCATCTGAAAGCATTGCTCCACTTGCTGAGGAAGAAATCCGGCGTAGGAAATCACCTGTTCCGGGACCGTCAGGAATTTCAACAAACGTCAATAATGCTGTCGCCTTCGAAATTTTGGGTAAAAATAAGTCCAATATCTGTGCTTCTCAAATAAAAGCAGCGACGGAGGAAACAATCTGCTGAAGTTTTAACTGAAACTGTGACTGTTGCCAAAATCATGACAAACAAACCCACACATTCAAGAACGGACGGTAAAACTCAAGTAAAGAAGCAGCTCCGATCCCAGCAAAACATCGATGAAACCAATTCATCTTCCGATGAAGAATGTTTAGCAGCAAAGGCCAGAAAGTTGAAAAAACGAAAGCTGTCAACCGTGAATGAAAAGGACGGCAAAAACCCGCGTTCAAGCACAAATCATTCGGGTCAACGGAAAGAGGTTCATTGTGTAGAATGTCTAGAGGATTATTTTGAAACCAAAACAAATGAGGACTGGATACAGTGCATATATTGTAGAGGATAGCTTCATGAAACATGCATGCCACACGAAAATAAATGTATTAATTAATTGTGAAATATACGAAAAGCGAGTCGACAAAGTGCAGACCAATTTGAATGACAATTTTTAGGACTAGGGCATCTTTCCCGCCATTAAAGAGAAAAGACGGGGAAAATTGACGAAAGGTGTGCTGCTTTTGCACGACAACGCGCCCGTCCACAAGAGCCGCGTTGCGTTAGCTGCCTTGCATAAGGTGGGCTTCGAAATTGTGAATCACCCACCGTACAGCCCAGACCTGGCCCCGAGTGATTATTACCTGTTTCCGAAAATGAAAAAAGAGCTGCGGGGTAAAAAATTTACTGCCGATGATGAAGTCAAGGAGGCAGCTTCGGCGTATTTTGCAGATAAAGAGAAATCATTTTTTTATGAGGGTATAAACAAATTAATTGAAAGATGTGAAAAATGTATCCGTCTTGCAGGTGAATATATTGAAAAACAAAAATAATAATAATAATAATTTTTTTTTTATTTCCACCCCTTATCCCCCATTCCGCGAATATAAAAACGCTCCCTCGTATTTGACTAAAATTTGGAAGTCATATCTTTTAGCGTTTAGATACAAGAAACCGAAGGAATAGTCGTGACCAACTCTTATATTTTATCCGTTCAGCTGATCAGCATCATTGCGATTAAGAATATATTAAGATCAGAGACTCTCTTGATTGATGATACAACAAATAACAAAAATAATTTCCGATGTTATAACTCTAAATCATCAATCACTTCTTTTTTTATTACATTTTAAAATTTACCACACACGAAAACAATACTGGTAACCTTTAATTTATTACTATATCATTCACGAGAGAGGGGTTGGCACCCCTATTGTTGATACGATTCCAACCATTATTCAAAAGGTCGCATATCGTGGCTCCACCTATGTACGACCGACGTAGATGAAGTAAACTCATTCATATATATGATTTATCTCAGGCATGGAGCAACAATTATGTATTTCCGTTTCCTTTACACGCTTTGTCACGGCTTCCTTTTCCACTTCCTGCACGAAGTTCGCGGTCCTTTAAATCTCGTCGCGCAACATCCAGAGTGAAGTAACTCTCGTTTTTGACGTAACAGGAGTGACTGCAAATAAACACTTTATAGTCGCTATATTGCTCAGATTATTTAAGGCCGCCCTCTATTGCAGCTTATACGTTCTTCACGACTTTAATACGCCCATTTTATCGTCCGAGATAAACGATTGGGAATCGGATACGCTCACAACGAAAATAGATTTAGAACATAAATAGTAAACATTGTTATTATACCCTTCTAAAAAAAGAATAGGACATCCTGATTTTTTACTTCCTTAAACTTGTGAGGATGCATTGATCTTTCATTCTGCCTCTACACTTTACGTGAAACGACCCCCGGGTTCCTGAAGGTGCAATTTTCTTTAAATTTTGATTTCCATCGGGGTAAACGTGGCTATTAAGCTTGGCAGCTACACTATCCCTCTACATGAAGAGGAATAGTATGGATGTGTACACACAGCAGGTATGCGAATTTTCGCTTTCCGACAGTCGAGTGACTCAGTTGGGCGGCATAAAATATTCTCAATCTCGGAGGAAATTATTTGCCGGAAATATTTAAAGCGGTTAGGAAAGGAAAGGGGTTTTAGGGACGGTGTGGTGGTAGTACTGGTGGAATTCTCGTGCGTCTGACTGTTTTCGTGGACTAGCTATTTGTCAAAGACGGCATAAGTATTCCTCTTAAGAAATGCGAAGCGTGGGAGTCGTGAATTTAGATTAGTAGGCGCTGTTTCCCTACGTAACTACGTGTGTGCGTGTTTTTCTTTTCATTATTCACGTCGCAAGTACCAAGTAGATTTTTATCGTTTCAAGTTGTATGGTTTGAACGAAGTGATGAATCTTTTTATTTCTGAAAAGAATGACCCGTGTCTAGATATAAAAACTAAAAGAATTTGGAATTGACTTTCATTACTGCACAATGAACCTTATTTTAATCCATAACAAACTCCAAATTGAATAACGACAAAAACAAACTGCCCACGCAAAAAATTAAGCCTGAATTGGGTAATAAGATAAACAGAACTATTTACTTTCGTTTTTCTTTTTCTCCTTTACCGACCTTAATATTCGTATCTCCATCCGTGCTGTTCCCGAAAGTAGCAAGGTCGAAGATTACCTACTGTACTAGAAAAACGCAAAAGAAACACTGAAACGAGGACAAAAAACAACTGCAAGAAAACTCGCGTCCATCTCTCTAATGGAAAACTCGAGAACCGTTATCTTCTTCCCCTCGCACACACAAACTAAGATGAGTACCACCAGCACCCCCTCCAGCATCCTCCTCCTCCCCCATCAATGTAAACAATGTTAATTCCATTATTGGAATGGTACTGGGACTCCGGTATTCGTCTTTTTGATGGGCCTCTCGGAAACTGCGATGAGCTACTCCCTATCGCGTAGGATCTAGAAGTGAGATGAACGAACCTGTGGGGAGTTCGGAGGGAAAAGGGGACGACGGTGGTCGCTTCATTAAACCGAACGAATTGAATAATTTGTTACTTTTAGAAACGGCGTTTCTTAATTGCATTTACACCTAACTCAACCTACTGGTAGGATGGAAACCCCTCGTGATATCGAGGAGTACCCTCTTCGATTCGGTGGAATTAGAATTAGCTGAAAAGAATTACGTTTTACCTGAGATGTTGCGCCTAAAATTCAATAGATACAGCGTTATACTGTAGGGACCAATTGTTAGTTTTCTGAAGAATGAATTGCAAAATTGAAGACAAATTCTGGAAAAATGATGGCCAAATATAAGCAACGTTAACTAAATCAATTGGAAACTAAGAATGTGATAAAAGTCTAGAATCGCCATTTCCGTACAGACAACAAATTAGAAAAGCAATATTATTTTCGTATGGATTTTAGCAAATTTAATAAAAATGAAGAGACAAGAAACGGAGAAGCATCACTATTTTCCTGCTTCATAGTTTGAGTGGTCGTCTTACCAACATAAGTGGCTCTTCCAATGCTGTACCCATTCCTCTGATGGAGAATTGAGATAAACCTCATCAAATACAGGACATTAAATGATACTCTCCTTGGAAGTTGATTTCATCAGTGTTGTAAGTTTGGGCCTTTTAATTTCACTACAGTTAATTTCATGCTCAAAATGACAGCTTTTTTTGACATTCTAACCATTTTCTTATTTATAATTTCTCCTTCTTTTTATACATATGGTGTTTCTCTATGCAAAGATTTGAAATCAAAAACACTTTTCGACGTGTTTAAAGTGACGATAGCAGCATTTATTGAAGGTTCTTTTCTGTGGGTTACGCATTTTTAAAATGCAGCCTGATCAATAGCATCTTCACTCTCAGCATTAACAGTTCTTGCTACAGCAAAGTCATGCCAACTAAATATGAGGACACGGAAAGCTCACCTACGCCTTTCTCATTGAGATCTTCCACTAGATGAGTGACTATTATCACAGGTTTGACTGTAATAGCTTTTGAGCTCGTCATAAATTGCCTCTAGGATGTGTGGGACGAAACACAAACCGAGATATGTTTCGCCTGAAAAACTTATTGCGCCTTAGGTTTTTGTGTGGTTTTGTGTACCCACAAAATGAAGTTGTATTCGTATCTTTCAAAACACCAAAAAGAGAAAGCAGATAATAACCAGTAACTGTTATGAGAGCTGAGAGAGGGTTTTGATCGCGACTTCAGGTCCTTTCCCTTCCTTTGCAACTGTATTTCTTTTCTTTCTCCTTGCATGGAATCTTTTCTTCTTTTTTTCCTATTTTCTTTCTCTTTTTTCCTTTCTCACTTTTCAATCTCTTCAAATCTTTTCAATCCTCAAACGATTTTCCTTCACCTGTCTATCTAATTTTCAATCTTCATTTTCAAACTTTTCACTTTCTATCTTTTTGATGTTTTTCTTCTTTTCTAAAGAACTTATTTTTTATTCACCTGACTTTTTCTTCTTCAATCAACCTTTCAAAAAACCAAAAATGTCCTCCTCTCTTGTTTTCTCTCGACCTCCTTATCTATTTTTTATTACATAATTATTTTTCAAAATTTTGACAATGTCATTCCTAAAGTGCTTAATATAATATTCTAATTTTGATTAATACCGAAATAACATAACAGTACTTTACTATGACGCGGTCAAAACCCGGAAGCCCTCATAACAGAGATTCGGACCGTGGAAGCCTTTGATATCATTTAATAACCGATAGCGTTAATGCAACAAATCGCGCTTCTTTCTCTTTCCACCAATATGATTTCTTCTTCTGCTACTGCTTAGACTCCATAGACTAAACTTAATTTTTTTCATAAAATTGTCTCAAAAATCTAAAGCTGCCATCTTAGTCTCCTTCTTGAATCCATATCGCTTTGCAAAGTCAAAGACAAGACTTCTGACTTGCTTCTTCATCGTCTAAATAAAAACAAAAAAACTTTTGTGAAGCACTTTGTTCTAATCTAAAAATTTTTACGCGCCTATGTGAAAGTTTTGAAAATATATCTATATTTTGGTTAATCACAAACATAGGGTTGTAACTAACTACCCTGCATGTTTTGGTTAGTATGATTTTTTGTTCTTTTTAACTTTTCTGCAGTTTTATTCGAAACAATATTTGCCCAATATGGGGTACCATCCTCTCCTTAATGTGGGGTGCCCCATATTAGGAAACACACTTGAATGAACATAACTATTGTTTCAGATGTCGGGTCAATGTAAAAACTGGAATAATAAAAACATGATAGAAGCTATAAAAGTTTGGAAAGAGACATGGACTACATTCAAACTGCCAAAACATTTGGAGTGCCTCAGTCTACGCTGGAAAGATATGTAAAAATAAACAAAACACCAGAGAAAATTGTCGAAGGAAGGCTTCGAAGAAAACCAGTATTTTCAGAAGCATTGGAAAAGGAGCTAATAAAGCATTATTTGGAATTAGAGAAGCACTTTCTCGAGGTAACCAGAAAGGACATTTGTAGACTGAATTTTGAATTATGCTAGAAAGATAAGATAGATAATTTATTCAATACCCTAAAGGAATGCCCAGGATCAAAATAGATTTCAGGTTTTCTCAAAAAGAATCGAGAGCTGTCTTTCAGAACACCATAGGGAATATCTTATGCCCGAGTAAAGTCATTCACTAAAGAAAATGTTGCGACCTTTTTTGACCTTTAGGAGCCTTTGCTAGAGAAAGTGGATCATAATCCAGCACGTATTTTTAATTGCGACGAAACAGACATAACCATAGTGCAACATATCATCTGCCCAGAGAGGATCGCTCATGATAGTTGTTATGAGCTTCTGCAAATTGGCCTCTACATTCCACCGGTGATAATTTTTCCTAGAAAAAATATGAAGATTGAGTTAATGAATAGAATGCCCCTGGTTCAACGTATGTTTGCCATAGCTCAGGCTGGATACAGCAACAAATATTTGTTCAGTGGATAAGGCATTTTATTAGCCATGTCAAACCTTCTCTGCAAAATCCAGTTATACTCATACACACACTATACCCACACTAGAAATTTGGAGGTCATAACTGTTGCAAGAGAAAACCATATTCATATTGTTTGCTTACCACCACATTCCACTAACAAAATGTAACCTTTAGATGTTGCATTCATGTTACCATTCAAAACATTTTATGCACAAGAAATTACAACTTGGCTGAAACAAAATCCAAGGCGTGTGATAACAGTTTATCAGATAGAAGAACTCTTTGGCAGGGTTTATCTGAGAGCAGCGGTTTTGGAGACAGCAATTAATGGCTTCAGAAAAACGGGTATTTTTCCTGTTAATCGTAATGTCTTCAAAGAAGAAGAATTTGTAGCTGAATCCTGACATCAAGTTTTCCCACTTCCGGACACTGATGAAGTTTATCAGTGGAAGGACCGGATGTAACAGAAACCGATCTCTCAAACTCATCAAAGTTGGGGTTACCATCTGGCTTGATGCCTATCCCAAAGTTGGATGAAAATATAGCTGAAGAGGCCGGCAAAGCTGTTATTGTGACTAGTTCCCCAGATAAAGATGAGTTAGAAACAAATCTAAGTAAGAAGAATAGCATAGCCTTTCCACACCTGGAGTGAAGAGAAAGATTGCTGCCATTGTAAGTTGAGGAAATCAAAGAGCCTACAGAGTACTCACAAAGGAAAAAAAGAAAAGCAAAACAAAACTAAAAAAAGGAAGATTGCTTTCATTCTCGTCATCGTGCTCTGACGCTGAAATAATTTTAGATGATGGTGGCATTTACTGAAGCCGAAGACGATGCAGTGTGTATCTTCTTCGACACCTCTTATTCTGATGATTGTTGTGGCGAGGAATGGATTCGTTGAATTATGTATATGAAATGGGCTCATGGCGATTGTGCAGGTTACTTAGGCAAAAAGTAAATTTGTGATTTTTGTAAATAAGAAGTGTTGAGTGTTTTCTCTCGATTAAATCATATGTTCTCAATACTTATTATATTTCTTCAGCATTATTTTAATACTTTGTTGTGCACAATGGACTTGGTTAAACAATATATTTATAAGAAAATGCAAATAAACTGTCCTTTTGACTTATCTAACTTACAATAGATACAATCAAGTATACGTGGACGTTTTTGCAGTTCACCGGAGAAATATTTATACGATGTTTTAATACTTAAAAAAAGTACCCCATATTAGGCGGCTTTCCTCTAATGTTTTGGTGCATATGGACATTGTAATTTATAGTAACTAGAAAACCCGGTAGCACATTTTCTTTGTAACAACACTGAGGCAAATATTACCAAACTAGTAATAGGAAATGTGATTCAGACTCAGGCAAGAATTATGTCTATTACCTATGATGCTCCAATAGTCAATCATACATTTTTCAATATTGCGCTTCGTTCTGCTGGTTTGTGTTTTGTGACAGTTGAAAAACCAGCAGATCTGCCAACCTCCATTTATTAGATAAGTAAATGTTACTGCTCTTTTTGAGCTGGTGAAAGAGAAATGTAGAAATGTATATTCTCAAAAACCAATGTAAATCGCATTTGCAACTATTAAAAGTTAGTTTGAAACTTGAATGTAACTATGAACTGTAAAAAAAACTGTGAAAATTCTCAAGACATTTTGATAAATTCATCCTGTTTACGGTCCTGGATCTAAATTCTCCTAGATAGAATAAGACGTTAAGAACGCTATTATACGGTTTACGCCAAAGACATAGGAAGTAAGGTGTATTGGACGGAAACGATTCCGAAAACGGAAGTCGTGAACGATGCCTAAGCGAATGCAAATGCATTCTAAATTGACGCTTAAATTGAAATTTTCCTTTCAGTATCGGATGCCTTGGGTTTCTGCTTCAATGTCGATGGTGTATAAAGCATAGGAAAACTTTAGAAAGGAAACAAGGCAACTCAAAGGGGGATATATGCTCGGAAAATGGAGTTTCTAGTTACTCCAATGTGTAGTTAAGTTAGTGAGACTGGGATACTTCCACTTGTACGTCTACAGCAAGGATATACTTTTCTTTAAAACTACGTTCGTGAAATTGGTTTTCTTCGGAAACAATGGAACGCTGGTGATTCAATGGAGAAATAATATCGCAGGAATGCATGTGTTTGAAGTAAAAGGAAGTTTTTAGAGAGTTCTACATATTTTCAAGTATATTTATGGAATAAATTCATTCGATGATACCATAATCGTTTAGGTGTAGGAGATGAAGAGATGCGAAATAAAAAGCTTAATTGGAAACCGTTCCTTTTCCATCCGACATAGCACGCTCACATACACACATTGCCGAAAGAAAAAAGAACGCACAAGAAGCCAAAGAAGATAAATAATAGGGGACGAAGTCGAGTCGGAAAATGGGCAGGGGGAGTTAGGGCAACATTACAGCTTCGGCAATAAGAGAAAAGTAGAAAAAAGAACGGAAAAAACCGGAAAAAAAGAAAGTCGCGCGCGGAGATGGTCCCTTAGGGCTTGTATCACTGGCTCCTTTTTGTTCCGACAAAAGCTGGGAAAATGAGGAAACACAGTAGTCCCGGTAGCCGTACAGTAACACCCGTTTCTCACGCGAGACACGGACGAGTCCCAATTCGATCTTTAGCAACATCATCTTTCGCTTTTACATCCCTGTACCCCTTTCTGCCTCTTCGGTTAACAGATACGCTTTTCCCTGTACTCTATTTCTATGATCTTCCTTCGATAGTTTTCTAACTCATTTAGTGGGATACTGAAGTTGCTGCGTGTTCGGGAGATCATCGTTTTGAAGGAAAAATCAGGACCGTAATGGTTTAGGGAGTTACACATAGAGAATAAAAAGGGCACCGATGTAAGTAATGGTAAGTATTGTTTTCTCGCAGACAATCTAAACGGATCTACTACTCACTACTGAGTTAAGAAAGAATTATAATTTTTCTATACACTTATTTTATTTATTAATTTTAATATCATTGCAGTTAGTTCTTGATATAGTATCAAAATCTTAATTTAATAAAATTCTGACGTGAATTATATACTTACCTCAACTGACAACTACTATCAATCCGGAACGAGATCGTGCTGAGCAATGCTCTCGTGGCACAGCAGGAATTTTCAATGAAAAGCATCCAGATAAGCATATGGATCATAAATACGTGCGCGAACTTATGCAAAAATTTGAAACAACCGCATCAATAGTGAACAAGAAAAGGCGTGCAAATAAGATAATAGATGAAGTGGCGGAAATGGAGGTAATTCGGAATTTTACCATGGAGCCAACCAGCTCTTTGCGTCAAGTTGCAGCATCCTCTGGACTTTCTTACTCGTCGGTACGTAAAGTCACAAAGATGCATGAGTTTCACCCTTTTAAAATGCAAATAGTGCAAGAGCTTAATGAGGGCGATTGCGACCGCCGACTAGAATTTTGCGAAACTATGACCCAAATGATTACTGCAAATCCAAATTTGGTAAATAACATCTGTTTTAGTGATGATGAATGCGCTTTTTTCTTAAATGGACACATGAACAAACACAATGGACTGGAGCGATAAAAATCCTCATACTATAAGAGAGGGACATACTCAAAAGCTTCAAAAAGTTAATGTTTGGGCAGGAATACTACGTGATTCCATTGTTGGACCAATTTTCTTTAGAGAAACATTGACTGGTGACATTTATTTAAATAGGTATGTTAGAGAATATCATCGAACCCCTAATAACTGAGGAAGTGGAAAACCAGCTTGATGCAGAAGGTAACCAAATCCTCGATGAACGATTATTTTTCCATCTAGATGGTGCTCCTCCACATTATGCTGCAAATGTTCGTAACTGGCTGAACCACAGATACGCAAATCACTGGATTGGTAGACGTGGAACGATTGAGTGACCTCCGCGATCACCAAACTTGACAAACTCGACCAATACATTTATATGATTTACGTCAAAGAATTATTAACGCGTGTAGAAATATTCCACGACAAACTTTTGAGAAAGTGAGACAAGAATTTGAAAACCGGCTTTACTACTGCATGGAGAACAACAGTTCCACCGTAATCCTATTGAAATAGGCTTTCATTTGCGGTGCCACACGATGGGTCATTCCATTTAAAATTTATGGCGGGGTACCCCTGATGTAAACGCCAAAAGTGTAATTCATATTTCAAATTGTTTCCCCCTTGAATTAAAAGTAGACGTATTTTTGGAAATTTTTGAATTGCTTATAGTTTCTGAAATATTTGAGGTGGACCGTTTTCAAAAAATCACCCCATATAAATAATTCTGGACCTTAATCTGAAAATCTAGATCCTGCACTTTATTGTAAATACTTGTTTCAATTTCTTATTACCTACCTAAAACAAAGAAGCCATCACCTATACTTATTAGTTATTTGTTCATTCTGTTATTGTCATTGATTTTTTTGTTTTCAGGTAACCTTTTAGATCTGAAATATCATTATCATTTGCTAAGGAGCAGAATAACAGCATATTATTAGAGTGACTCAACCAGTGAATGAACAGTACCCAGTCAATGAACATAACAAGCATTTTGTTTAAAAACTACTGCTCCACTTCAGTTAGAGATATTGTGGCAAATTTGATTTTTTCAAATTTTCAGGCGATTTTAAGCTATTTATTTAGTTTTTAAATGCTTGTTTCTTATTATTAAAAAGTTTACACATTTTAAACAAAAAAAAACAAGAAAAATGAAAATTGTGTGAAAGTAACTGACTACTTAATATCAAATCAATATAGCACTTAATATCAAATTAATCAAAAAAAAAGAGAAAATGAATACAAATGGTACACCTCTAAAAAGTCATCTAGAACGTAAATTTATATCCCATAAACATCTGAGAGTTTTCAGCTGATATTGATGTTCCAAAGGCATTCGACATGTGCTCAAAGTTTCTCGTGCAGGGGTAATTATTGATGAGCTCCCAATTCTAGGTCGTTCTTCAACAGATCCAGTTTCTTAAAAACATTAAAAAGTCGACATTTTGGCTAACTTGAAAAAAAGTTGCTACGTCACTTTGTCGTTGACCATCCTGTAGCAAACCAATTGCTCTGTTTGCTTCGTCAGATGTTAATTTACGTCTAGACATTGGGAATTAGCGAACAAAATTTTGATGCCAAATTTGCACAATAAGTCAACAAATTGACAAGTAAACCAAACAGCCAATTGATTCGTTAGAATGAGTTTGAACGAGAAGAACTTTCCACCGGTCACTACTTGGAATATAATGCTACATTTATCTGTATCGCATAGATATAATAAGTACTAACTTTAATAAAGTGTCAAACTTGACAAACATTTGAAAATTAAAACATTGAGCAGATTTTGAGATATATCCTTAACTTATGTGGGGCAGTTGATTAAGGTTGCTTTAAGATTACTGAAGTTAGTTTTCTCCTCTAATTTTTCTCACGACTACACTTTAGGACGTTCATTCATTGGAATATCTTGCATATCTTTTGAAACTGCTCTGTAATGCACTGAGTACAGACCAATGTGAAGGTGCTGTTGTACCAGCCATTTTATCAAACAAGGTGCAAGGTACTTGTAAGATAAATTAAAGAACATAGCTACATACTTCTAAAACTGTGTATGTCGTATAAAATGTTAAAAATAATAAAGTTTCTTTATCGGAACTACAGTTAATTTGATTATTAAAGTAGTTTAACAAAACTCAATCTATTTAGGATGCCCATTTTCATGAAATACTACACGTTTTATAACTAGTTCAGTTTCAGAACCAATTCCGAGTCTGCGTGAAGTTAGCCCCCTTTTCGAACTTCGAAATTTTGAAAGTTGTTCCAGGTTGTTCTAGGTTTGTTCTAAATTGTTCCAGAATTTTGGAGAAAAATATAAAAAAATCGTCCAGAAAAATCGAAAAAACCGTTTTTCTGGTCAGCCCCGTTCCCCCCTCCTCTTTCAAAATTCGAAATTTTGACAGTTATTCCAGTTTGTTCTAGTTGTTCTGAACATTGTTCCAAAATGTGAGCCTTCTGTCATGTGTAGTATATGAAGTAATTGAAAAAAAAACAAAATTTCAGGAACGCCTCTTTTTCGAAATTCAAAATTTTGAAGGTTGTTCCAGTTTGTTCTATATTGTTCCACGATTTTACCTTTCTATTATGTATACTTCGTGAAATAAATGAGAAAAACAAATTTTCAGGGGTGTGAAGTTAGCCCCCCCCTTTTTTCGAATTTCGAAATTTTGAAAGTTGTTCCAGGTTGTTCTAGGTTTTATTGTTCCAAGAATTTCTAAATACTTTGAAGTTTGCCCTCCCTTTTTCGATTTTCGAAATTTTGACAGTTGTTGCAGGTTGTTCTAGGTTTCTTCTATATTGTTCCAAGATTTTAGCTTTCTATCATGTATAACTTCGTGAAATAAATGAGAAAAACAAAATTTCTGTAACGCCCCTTTTTCGAATTTCGAAATTTTGAAAGTTGTTCCAGGTTGTTTAACTTAACTTTAACTTAACATAACTTTCTATTGCCTCCACGCCCAAATTAAATAGATATTCGGCAGTATCTAAGATCTGTTATGGAAATGCAAAAAATTCGTTCTATAATAAAGAAGCCATCCATTGCCATAGAAACGACCTTCCCTTTTAGTTTATTTTTCAGAGTTTATGTCCTACGAAGAAGTGAACTTCATCTAATAATGCATTAGGAATCTGGTTGCGATTTGGTGGGCGTAATAGTTTTATAATTTTTTTCTTAAATTCTTCATGTTCAACAATCTAGACAGAAGATTTGAACTGGCAAGAAACTTTTATAACCCTTAACTTATAATAAAAGGTTTTCCAATTTTGATACTCATTTCGTGAGCTGTGATACCTTTCCGACATGTCGATTGACGAAATCAAGAAAGCTGTAAACATTGTTAGTTTAAATGTGCAGTATAAGTAAGTAGATTAAATTGGACAGCAAATTATTTGTTGAATTTTGGGCGCCGAATGAAAAAAGACAATGAAATTAAAAATTTAGTTGCAGTTTTTACGAACAATTTTTGAAATTTATTTTTAACAAAAAAAAAGTTTTCTTTGTACCTTTTCTTCATTGTTCCAAAGTCCAGATGTAAGTGTAGGAAATGGATCTTTAGAGACATATTGCAACCCATTTTTTGATACGATTACAGCATATTCTCAATAAGAGCAACCTAATTGTCAGCTTTTTTATTCCCCAAGAAATTAGTGACCACCATGTAAAAGCCAATCTAAGCTTTTGTTTTTCAGTATCTGTTACAGTGCTGTCAAATTATTCATCTTTCAAAATATTTCGAAACTGTGGCTTAGTCTTAGGAATTTCTAACGTAGATACTTAAAAGGCAACCCATCTCTATTCAGTGTCTTAACAAAGTTTTTCCTTAGGCCCAATTTAATGCGCAATGGTGGCAACAAAACCTTTTTGGAGTCTATCAATGGCATATGTTGTACATTCGTTTGACCTGTCTCTAATGATTGACAAATAGGCCAGTTTTGTTTCTTCTAGTAAAGTACCTTTGTACGACTCTCTCATTCACTCACTTGTTATAGCCTATCGGCAATCCAAGTAAAACTGCAACAACCTTTAAGGCGACACAGATCTACCATTCATGCTCAACGTATTCAACAGGAATTATACGGTAGAATATTTTCAATACGTTGAACTGACTATAAATCATCCCTCCATCCCTCTTGTAGGCTATTAGTTTATATATTTAAAACCGCCAATAAACCGCTAACTTTATTGCAGAAAACCAAGTTATTTTTCATGCCAAAAAATGGTACTCGGCCTTTATGACGTTTACGAAAAACAGGTTCTATTGCCTTACCTTTTTGAAAGTCTAGACCTCTCACGAGATCGTACCTCTGCCTTGCTCAATATGAGGTATCGTGCAGAAATTGTAATCATTAACATGATTTGTGAGCTCTCTCTAGACAATTGGAACAGCAAACCGCCTAGATCGTTTTTGTGATTTAATCACTTGGCACCAATGTCTTCTCCTATTTTGCAACCGAAATAAAGTTTTCCACTATTCTGTCGAACTGACTCTACCATGTTATTTTGTATAGAAGAAATTCTTCTGTAAATCTTGCAAGATTTAGTGGATGAAGCCCATTCTACTGATACACCGGATATGATATTTTTCGTCCCAGTTTCTTCAAATCTCATATCCAAAGCGACGACCCCCTTTTTTTCAAAAACATAAAATTGCTCTGCAATATTTTTTTTAGAAAAATGCATAAAATAGCTGCATAGCGTGAGTAGAATTGAATTCAGCATTAAAAGAAAAAGGGTGTAATAGATAAAAACGTTTTCAGACTGAGCCATAAATCACCAACAATAAATAGCGGCATTGAAAAATACCTAAGGAAATAAAACTGTTACGTTTGAAATTCCAATAAATAAAGTAAAATAGAATGAACTTCTATTTTGATTTGATTCAAATGTATGGAATAAAAGAATGGTGAAATGAATTAAGTTTGCGTTTAAATCTTTAAACAAAATAGAAGTTTTTACTATCTTTTTCATACAATTACTTGGAAAATTTTCCAACTAAAACGCTTCATTAGTAAGATAAAATAACACAGGCCAAGTTATTGCAAGTTTTACTTATTAACTGAGACCACAAGCTCTATATAACTTTCACGGTATTAAAATTTCAGAGGGCGACAAGCGAGAGTTACGTAAAACTAAGCTTGTTTAGTGTGGAATAAAATCTTTTCGACTGTTTTAATTGCCATAATACGCTTAGAGACGATGGTTTTAGAGCAAACACAAACATTACGAAAACATTGTAACATCCACGTGAGCGTTGCCGATTTTTTTTTCTTCTACCTACTTCGTCTCGTTTCCCTCCTAAATGAGAAACTTAATCTTTCATCGTGTAGCCGGGAAAATTATGAATCTATTTCCCAGCTATGTGTAACGTTGAGAAGAAGCCGCTTATTTGTTTTGTAAAAGTTTTAAGCACTTGGGTGTTTGTTAATTAAAGGAAGAGGTCGTTAATTATATCGAAAAAGTGCTCATATGTCTGTATATTTAAAAGTAGGCTATGTAAGCGAAAAAAAGAAAAAAATCGAACTCAAACAACTTGACAGCTGTCACTACGTACTCTCCATCTATCGTATCGAATAAATAATCCATAAATAAATGTACGGCCGGTATTTCAATGTCGGACGGACTCATTAGTGGCAGAAGAGAGACCCTCCCCTCTTCGCCTTCCCCCTAAAGGGTCAACGCTTCACTTCTATATGGAGCGAGCAGCACACCCCAGCAATCAATTTGATAAATTTCGAGGTCAAACGTTGAAACAAAGCGGGCGTTGACTACCCTTGTCCACTACCGCTAGCAATGGATGACAAACTGCGGGCGATCGTGTACGTTCGCAAGCCGGTTTAGGACCACCTAGGGCCCATCCCATCGGACAGCCAAAGCGAATAAGGTCGGCTTTAGATGAATTGGAAGTGTTACTTAGTGCGTGTACGTGTTATTGGGTGTCCAATCGATATTTCGACGAGATTTAGAAGGATATATTGGGTCCGGTTCGAGTGATGTTTTTATCTGTTCGATTGTTCGAATTTATAACGAGTTTTTTTTTGTTTTTACGGCCTCTATGGAACATTTAAGTATGTATAAATGCTTGTTGACAATTTCCAATTTCGTTCAACTTATATGTATACAGGATGTTTCATGAAAGCCGTTAGTTAGAAGGTTTAGGGAAATTTTGAATTTGCATTTTTAGTATCGATTCTATTGTTTTAAAATTTTATGTAATAGACCCTGTATATCTGTCCTCGTTGATTTAACTTAATATCCAACTCACGTATACTTGCTTCTAAAGCTGCACTCAATATCGCATTAAGAGGTTTCCTCCTGCATCGATTCCTATCTATGCAGATGCAACAAGGTTTACCAGCTTTTATACAATATGCGCCCACATAGACGATGCAGGTTGCAGTACATTGTAAACGCGAAAGACCGCTGAACACTTTACCTAATCACCTTTGGCGCAATAGAAGATAGACAATAAGTTAGTTAAACTCGCTGTGAGACGAAAATCACTTGAAGACGTTAGACTACGCTAGATAGGACTAGAAAAGGATAGAGTGCTATCTATTCACATCACGGACAAAGAACGTAGCTGATATAAATTATAATTCGCTGCAAGATGACGCACTACTATGATTGTTATATCCGTCTAGACATAGTAGCTACTTAACGTTGGGATTTCGGGATGCTGAGAGCAAATAGCGAAACACGAATTAAATTTTGGTTTACGTCGTCTTAAATGGGGTGCTTTTCATTTAGGGTAAGCTGTGGAATTGGTATGTTCCGTCACATTCTATGTGAAACATCGTCACAAGATTAATTTAAATTATAGAGAAAATCTTGATGATTTGAAATTCAGGTTTTGTATTTACAATACAAGCTATTAAAACTTGCACGTACTTGTAATTTTCATGACACTCACAGTGAAATGAAGTTGCAGGTCATAGTAAAAATACAAAATAAATAATTGAAAAGGTATGCAAGTAAGACTGCAGACAGTGTGAAGTTGTTCGAGTTAATAACCTTAAAACGAAGTTTTAAAATGGAATCCCAGAGCAAGATTACTTCCTTCATTTCAAACGAAGACATCCATTTTACCAGCCACAAAATATTGAAATCGCTAGAAGACAGCATCAAGACTTATTTATCATCTATGACTATTTTGAGTTCCTCAAAAGCAATTTTAAGGATTTAAAAATCTCTGATAAACCAGAAAATTCAGCGAATCCTTTAGAAACAACCATTATTAAAAAATTGGGGCTGCTTCTCAAAACGTTCGAAAATCTATGTTCAATTTCCGTAATTTATGGTGGTTATTCTACACCCCTTACTATCAGATTAATAAAGGAGGTGCTTAAAGAGGGGATTGTAATGTTAAAACTCCACACTACACTCGAACTTTAGCCCCTAGACGTTTTTGTTTTTAAATCTCTGAAAAACACATCGGATGTTAAACTAGTTGAATGGTACAGCTGGAGAAAAAGTTTCTTATTGCCACTGCGAGTGCAAAAAAGATAAGGTGGCTAATCCCTCTCTTCCAAAATTTATCAGTCGATGATTATATGTCAATGACAAGCTCTAGGTACCTACTAAATAAGAACATAACTATGTTTGCCGTTTATGCCCTATCTATCCACCAATAAATTTGGAAAAGTGAAGTTAACCATCGCATCTTCTTTTGCACTTGCACTGGCAAGAAACTTTTTCTCCAGCTATACAAGCAAGCCCAGGAACGAAAATAATCAATAAGACTTTCACCCAATTATTGCGATTTGTTTGTCAAGGGACTCACTACAATTCAGAATGATTTTAGAAATGCTAGGTTCTATCTTTTCAATTGCAACATGATTAGTAAAGACAACTTGGTCCACTTGTGTATAAAGTGGATCAAAAAAGTGATAATAAACATATAATAATAAATTCTGCGTATTAATCCAAATTGTGAAAAATGTCTTTGTAACAAATATCAGCAAATTCAGTAGTAAGTTTGTTCTTGGGGTTGGTAATGTAATGTTGATATGAAGCGAGAAGGCCGAGAAGGTGCGTGAAAGTTTAGTTTTATCAACAAGTCACTACAGTCAAGTGATCGATTTACTAATGTCCACGCAAATATTGCACAATGTTTTTGTCTACGTATAGGTAATCAGTAGCTCTAAGGGGATATTGACCATCGAATCTGAAGGACCAATATCAATAAACGACGTTCAATTCGCTCAATACATAATAATTGATGACATACGTAATGGGGAAACCAGACAACAAAACCATTTTCGAAACAACAAAGGCAAAGTATAAAATTTTAATAGTTGTAAAATTGGTCAACTGTCTGGCATTTCGTATAATAAATCCCAATCGTTTAGAGGCTACAGAGGAAAGATAATCAATATGATAATTGAAGGTTAAATGTTGATGACAGATTATTCCAACATCTTTGAATGTATTAGCTTTACTCAACACATGTTCATCAATATGGTGTATGAAGAGAGAACAAATTTATTTGTACGAGTGTAAGTGACAACCTGACATTTACGTTTGTCTAATTTTGGTTTTATGCTATAAGCACCACTGTGATACATAATTTAGGTTATGTTGGAAGTTCTGAATATCATCTTCATCCTTTATAGCTGAGAAAATTTGACGTCATCAGCATACGCTACCGCAGGGCATTTAAGATTAATAAGTAAATCATTCAAGTATAAAATAAACATAAGTGAGCCTAAGTTATAGCCCTGAGGTACTCCTGATGTTGATACAAATTCCCTTGAATGGTAGGCATTGCAGAAAACCTGTGTCAAATGCACTTGAAAAATCCGTATACACGACATCTACTTGTCCTCGGGCATCTAGCACCTCTCACATATATTGCGTAATTATGGTCAAATTGGTAACAGTGGATCTTCCAGGCATAAATTAACCCATATTGAATTGTAGAAAGTTGAGCTTTGACATTATAGAAGATACGTGTATACATATATACAATGTTCGAACACTTTCGCAAAATTTGAGAGAATTTAAATTGGCCTGTAATTCCCTAGGATTGATAACTTATTTTTTTTATAAACAAGTATCAATCTTGTTCGTTTCCAAAACTCAGGAAAGGTGTTGCATTGAATGGATAGGTTAATAAGTATTGCTAATGACTTCGAAACGACAAATCTACCAGCTCTAATAAGGAAACTTGGAAGTTTGTCTTGCCCAGCTGTGTGCTTGTTTGGAGCATTAGCCATTATCTCGATGAGCTCAT
>CM043023.1:17712932-17918824 GCA_023690525.1 Holotrichia oblita | reverse complement strand
GACATTAGATCAAGTTCTAATAGATTCTATTTAAAGATCGCACTATGATTAACTGCATCAGACATGTAGAAGCTGATTTTAACCGAGAATCCGAAAACGATCACATGATAGATGGAATTTCTGTGTGTACACTATATTATCGTTATCTTTATATTGCTCGTAAAATATTAAAAACGATTCATTCATGCAAGTTGGCGCGTAGGTATAGTAAATTTTGCAGTTTTTTAAATTAGATAATGGGAATGTTCTTGATAAAACTAATGCGTAGATATCTATAGTGTAAGTCGTTATCGAATATGAATACCTACTTCCTGTTAGAGATGACCTAATTTATAAATGTGGGTAGATGTAGTATGTGCGTAGAACTCGTATAAGCACTTAATACCATTGATTAGTTTTTTGGCGTCGATATTACCAATATTTGCTAACGACAAAATTATTAACTACTGATGAATAATCTTTCAAGCAGAAATTTTTTTTCATAGTAACATATTCTGGTATAGATAACTCATTCCGGATTTTCTGCTTGCAGCTGCCATTCTCATGCAATTAAAAGTACAATTTGATAGTTGCACGCACTACTCGCAATCAATTTTAGTTATTGCACTTTTGACCTCTTGCAAATCGGTTCAATATATACATTAGAAATTGTATTTGACCGTGACGATTATATTAGATATAACCGGTTGTGTGCAGTTAAAGGTGAAGAGATTTTATTAGCTTCACTGGAAAAAAAATGTAAATAGATCATATAACATTTGATGAACTCCATTTCGCACATATCTGAACGAATTCTTGTTATTATTGCACTTTAGAAAAGAAAGTAAGCAGTAGAGCGTTTAAAACTAGACTCTTCTGAGGATTCTGTACAGGTGTGCTTTAGTATGATGTGTACAGTCTCTTTCTAAAGTAATGTCTCCCCCTGCTGATGGATTGATATCAATAATACTTTCCGCTTAGCGTATTACATTCATCGGACATCTTCGGCAAGAAAGAGGCCGTAGGGGATACATTACAGATCGAACGTGTATATAACCTGTGTAATTATAATTTTAAATCTCGATATGTGCATTTACCTGCTAGCGATAGAATATACGACTTCATTAAACCCTACTTTTATAACTGTGATGGTCAGTTTTCCTAAATATATAATATATAATATATAACGTGTACTTTCAGCTTTTGTTAGTCTTCCAGGCTGTTATTAGAGACAATTTTTAATGCATATTATAACAACATACTTATTTGAATATTGAAATAATACTTATTTTATTGAAGCATACACGTTTATTGATGGACAAGAAATCCGTCCCAACAAGGATCTCTTTCAAAGTAAAAACAAATAACTGATATACGGCGTTATTGGTGGGAACGGCCTATTAAAAGTATTATACAAACGAAATTCAGCTTCTAAGATACATTTTACACATATTTCATGTATCCCATGCTATACCTAAATATGATACCATTCCTTTTTAGTTATTCGCAATTAAATACAAAAGTGACAGATACCGATCTTACTTTATAGTGATATTACGTCACGTAGGAGCAGAAGAGACAAATGAAATTTTCCATACACACAGCTGATATCGTGTAGTTATACAGAGTTTGAAGTTCTTATCTGCAATATTATACAGAGTGTTTAAAAACAGTTGCTTACAAAAACCTTCAAAATTCGGAAAGTCGCTTTGTTTTTAATGCAACGGTATATATTTCCTTAGATATTCTAATTTTACAAAAGATTACTTTTAATCTATATTAGGTGTTCCTATATCTAAAATGGAAGGTGAATAAGTTCTAACGATTTAATTAGCCTCCGTATCTAAAATGCTCAGATACGTGAATTTACGGAAGCAAGGGTGCTTAGCTTATTTGTTTTACATACTTACTACTTATTGTGACGTCTGTAATTTTGGTTAGTCCTTCTCGCATAACAGAGAAATATATCTGCACCGGTATAATAATTATCATGCCCAATACGAGAATGTATTTTACAACAATAAGAATAGTATATTAAAGTATGAGTGGACAATAGGGTCATTAAAACATGCCCGATTTTTCTAGCACGACAGTGAAGCCGGAGTGCTTGAAATATAGCAAGTGCAGGATTTACTCTTTCATATAATATCAATTGCACATTTCACATTCCTTTAAAGTAAGAGTTTTTTCGTTAAATTATTATAAAATATCTCATTACAGGTTTTGGCACATTTATTAATAAGTTTTTATTTGTAAAAGGTTGTTTTGACAGATCAATTAGTTGACATTTATACTTCACTTATTTTTGAATTGTTGACGTTGCCCCTAGTAACTTTAGAACACGCGCATGTTTTAATGATCGATTTACGCGCGCGTTTGCATGTTTTAAACAAGCAAAATGGTTTACCAATACAAAAAATTATTGTATTTGAAAACATATTATAATCTTAGTATTTCTTGTATTTTTTATTTTACCTGTGATAACATACATATTGTTGTAGCTTCTGTACAATACGTTTCTCTCAGTGTAAAAAATTTAGATTATCTAAGAATTTTCCCAAAAAATTAATAATACAAATATAGCAATATACGGAGTTCACGATATTTTTGCAATAATTTTGCCCACGAAGATTTTCCCAAACATTATGAACACCCTCTTGAAGATTGGCGAGCGCTCATACATTTACCGAGTCTACAAGATTTCTCTAATATGTAATTAACATATATGTATATCTATTAAAGAAAGTGTTATTTTGTCTAGTGTATTATGTTTCCCTACTATAATCAACAGTAAATTCAATTGTTTATTAAAATCTCACATTAGGTTCCACCACCTTAAACAGAGAAGAAACCGATTTGATCCGATTTATTTAATCCACTTATAATTAAACACAGAAAATGTTTGAAAATTTAAATTAACCAATATGTAAATCTAATATTTAGGTATATATTCAATGATTTTAAAGATTAAGCACTACTATGTTATAAAATTATATTTTATAATGACAACTACACAATTAGGCATTAATGTAAGCAGGTTTATTGTCTAACTGCGTTATCATCTATCTACTCTATTTAAAACCATAATTACAAAATATTGCATTTTGTAATCAGAAATAGATTAACGATGTACCAGACTATTCGAAACGACACTATTAATAATAATGGATTTTCAATATATCAGTTATTTGTTTTCTATAAAAAAAGATCTTTGTTGGGACGGATTTCTTGTAAGATTTATCAATAAAGGTGTATACCTCAATATAATGAATATTATTTTAATATTCTACTACGTATGTTGTTGTAATATACATTAAAATGTGTCTCTAATAAAAGTCTGAAAAACTAACAATAACTAAAAGTATACGTTATATATTACAATTAATATCTGTATTTTCTGACCTTTATATACATATTTAGGAAAACTGACCATCACAGGTATAAAAGTAGGGTTTAATAAAGTCCTATATTTTACCGCTGGCAGGTAAATACTCATATCGAGATTTAAAATTATAATTACACAGTTAATATACATGTTCGAACTGTATCGTATCCCCTGTGGCCTCTTTCTTAGCCGAAGATATCCGATGAATACAATACGCTAAGTGGAAGGTATTATTGATATGAACCCGATGGCTGGGGGAGACATTACTTTTGAAAGAGACTGTACGTGTCATGTATTTGTGATGATTATCCCACAACAAATTTTCTTGGATATGTCCGCCCAAAACCTGTACTATGAAATAAAAACCATTGATATAGCCGATTTAATATACCAAATTCGCAGATGATTCTGTCATTTGTAAGCTATCGTCATTAATAAGCACTGTTGTGTCATAAGCGTACATAAATACTGATACATCCGAAAGATAAAGTTGTAAATATCTTTCGTATATATTCTAAATAATAAAAGGCCCAACACTGAATCTTGTATTACTCCATGTGCAGTAGACAAGCAACGTGATTTGCAGGTCTACGTATAACCAAATTATAAAACGATTGCTTAGCTCTGAGCTTCGATCTTCCTCTTATAAAACCGTACTGGTTTTGGATAAGAATTTGGTGTTTATCTAAGAAAGAATTAAAATGAGACAATATACAATATTGAAATAGTTTTCCAACATTTCAAATCATTTTAATACCAGTTCGATCGCTCTTTTTGTAGATCAGAACAACAGCTGCAGTTGTGAAATAATTTGGAAATATTCCTGCCTTTTATGAAAAGAACTCATTCATATGGTAAGTCAACGGTCTTACTAAGAGCCGGTTATCTCAGTATCTTGCCAGATATATCATAGTGTCCGGATGTATGTTTGTTCCGATGTATTTTAATTTCTATTGTTTAGGTACAGAATTGAGATCTTCTATTGATTATCGAAAATATATATTGAACATGCGAGTTTGTTTATGCGGATCATAGATGGACTGATCGTTGTCGATCATTTCAATATTTTCATGTTTCCTATTAACGAGATTGTCCTTAATCATCTGCCACAGGTTGGTAAAAAAATTACGAGGCACACACACCGATTGAAATCTTCACGCCAGCTCACATCATCACTCAGCACCAAAGCAATCCGAACCAGTAATCAGTAATCGGTTCTCTTGTACCGGGTGCCCAACTAAGAATGTCGCTCAGCTATATCTCAGCAACGGTTTACAGTACAACTTTGGGAAAAAAATATTACTGATTAAAGGGATCTCGAGAAACATCTGGAAATTATTTGGAAAAGCGTAGGATGAAATTTTTACCATTCACATGTTTCTGAAGATATCTTCGGATTGGTAAAAGATAGCGATACGCAGTTTTTGCCGATTTGTGGGTAATTTAGCCTACTTTTTTTTTAATTTGTTGTTAAAAATGTATGTTTCCATTTAATATTTTCGAGAAAAAACAAAGTTTCCCGAAAAAATTAAACAGCGCCCTCCAGTATGCACGTCACTTATTAGATTGGTTCCAATTTGTAAGCATTAGATTGGAGGAGTAATGATGTTTTCAACGAGACTAAGATTGTAAAATTTGGTTCAACAGAACCAGAGTTATAAGCGTTCCTTCAATACAAAGTTTCCCTTCCTCTTTCAGTAGATTCTGATTTTCATATTTATGATAGATCTTAAGTTGGTAAATTTTGCGTAAAATAAGAATTAAAATTTTTTACATGCACATACAACGTCTGTAGACGAACTGGCTAACGGCCAATGTATGGTCGTCATCACTATTGTTCGCGCCAATCCCTTTGATCTGTAGTCGAAAAACCGACATAAGACGGCCAACTTCCAACAGTTGTGCCAACCATGAGCCAACGTTCGGCCCAACACTATTTCGCCGGTCCATACATTGGACGAGCCATGTTGGCGCCAACGTTGGTCCCAGTGAGTGGAGCCGGCGTAACAATGGATTTTAAAAGATGTCTCAGCGATAAATACGCACACAAGCAAGTTCTGCCAGATTCAAAAACATTTATATTAATGTACGAGGTTTGGTAATTTAATTCCCGGACTGACGTTACAGCAATGGAGTCAGCCGAAATAAAACTAAAAATAAATCAGGATTACAGTCTCATAGATGTAGGTCAAATAAGGATAAAACAGCTGTTGGTTTCTACGCAGGACGTTAGCGCGCAAAACGTGTTACTGTCAGTCGTAATCGAGCAACAAGTAAATGTTAAATTTTGCTGTAAATTAGGTAAAACCGCAAGAGAAACTTACGAGATGTTGAAACCCGTGTACGGTGACAACATCTTAAGTCGTACTACTGTATTTGATTGGTTTAAGCGATTTAAAGATGGACGTGAAAGAGTAAAAGATGACGCTAGAACTGGACGTCCATCGGTCTTTCGAAATGCAAATGTGGCAGGGGATCAACGAATGACCCTTGATTGATGGCAGAAGAGTTGAACATCCATAAGGAGACAATTCGACAAATTTTGCATGAAGATTTCGGAACGAGAAGATTTGTGCAAAGCTCTTGCCACACAATTTTACGGATGAACAAAAACAGAGAAAAGTGCGAAGACTTTGTTCAGAATTGTCGCGAAAATGAAAAATTTCTTAACTGTATTGTTGCTGGTGATGAATCATGGATGTTTCAATACGATCCTCAGACGAAACGCCAAAGCATGCAGTGGGCTCGAAAAACGTCTCCAATACCCATTAAGTTTCGATTGCAAAAATTCAGAATCAAAACCATGCTGATTGTGCTTTTTGATACGCAGAGTATAATCCATAAAGAATTTGTACTGGAAGGACAATCAGTTAATGTTGCATACTACTTTAAAACGTCTTAAAGTGATGAAGAGATTACTGAAATGCATTTGTCGAGTGCGACCACAATTTCGAGAAAATGGTAGTTGGTTCTTCTTACATGATAATGCACCTGCACATTTTTCACTAATTGTGAGGTCATTTCTCATGAAACACGCAGTTGTTGAGATCAATCACTCATCCTATTCACCAGACTTGGCACCAGCGGATTTTTTTTTCTAAAGTAAAACCTGTGCTCAAAGGGAAACGATTTGCCGATGTACAGCACATTAAGAAAAATGTAACCGCCGAATTGAACACTGTTTCTCCAGATGCATCTGTTGACTGTTTTCAAAAGCTTCTAGAACGTCACAATAAGTGTATTAATGTGAATGGAGATTACTTTGAATAAATATCAAACAGTTTTTGTATTACTTCAATTGTGTTCTTGTGTTTTGTACCAATCCGGGATTTAAATTGCTAAACCTCGTATATGTAAATGACTTGTTTGTAGTAACAACAAAAATCGGTCAAAGTTGCAAGATATTGAGGAATGTTTAACAAAAAAAGTTAATCTCTTTAATCTTTAATTTAATCAACAGAAAATTTTAAGTATAAGTTAAGAATGCTATATAGAAAAGCTATTACCAAAATGCTGCCATCACTAAGGTTAGGAAAACACGATGAAGAGCTGAAGACATTAGTTATTCCGTCATATTATTTTAGTTGCTTGCATGGCTATTAAAGTAACAACATTTTCAGTTCTACCAGTGAGGTGACCAAGCATTCTTTTGCTTTAGACCATCATAAGTAAGTGTGAGTTTAAAATTTTACAAAGAAATCTCTAAATAAATTTATTATCTAGAAACTTTTTTAATAAAACCCGATAAAATTATCACACACCAGACAACACTTTCTTACACAAAATATTAATATATCGTTGATACCGAAATTAATTTTTAATTCCACCCACCGGTAGTTCCCCTCTCATTTTTAATTTAAGTCGATATTAGAAATACGCCAATTTATCGGCTAGTAATCGTTTAGCATGCTGATAATGGGAGGAAAATCGTATAACTTTTATTAAATTGAACGACAGTTAAAGTGTTAATGATCACTTCGTCGGCCATCGATCAATTAATGCTATCTATGTATCTGCACAGAAAAAGTAGATGCTACCCTTTTTAGACACTTTTATGACACTTTACTCTTTTATTTATACAAGTCGTATTAATTTTTAATACACCTAGCATTACTAAAAGCCGTTACTCATCCATTAAACTCTATTATTATGGTCTATCAGCCAGTGTAATAATTAGCCAACGCAGGTAATTTACGACTATCGTAAAATTGGGTACGTTTTGTCTCTCCTATTAAGTCCTTTGAGCATACAGTCATGTGTAAATGTACAATGCATAATATATATTGTGTCGCAGTGACAAAATTTTGACGTTGTATTAGGAAATTTGACGCATAATGTGTACTTTCCTGAAGAAATCCGTTTCTACATTAATGTCGCAAAGAAAAGAAAATCCAGAAGTTGAAAAACGCATCAATATCAGTAAACAAGAAACGTGGTTTAGTTTGCCATAACATTGAAATAATAAATAAATAAATAATCTCGTTTTGTTGGAGTTATAACTTATAAACCATATCATAACTGAAATATCTTGTCCACTAAAATATTGTAGTGCTTTCGTTGTATTCTGCATTTCCTCTTTTAACCTACGTAAAGCTGGTCTTTCAAACAGATATGTGGCCACATATTTTGGATTTAATAAAACTAGGTTGAACACTAAAAAACTATTGAAATCAAACAAGAAAAGACTTCCAATAGAGCTCCATTGTTCATCACGCCAGAAGAAGGATTTAGAATTTTTCCTTATTTTTTAAGATCTCATAATATATACATCTAAAAAAATGCATCTAAAACTTGACGAGATTTCCATAATGTTTTGTGGATTACCACATTTGCTGATTGGTTTGATGCTGCATTATTACCGAAACTCAGAACATTAATTTGAAAAAAGTTATCAATTAGAGAGATAAATTGTGAAAATATTTATATCTTGCCATTTTTGATCGCAGACACCCTCTTCACTGCCACCCCCAACAGCACTCACATCAATTTAGGCATTGAACCAGGCATTTTCCAAGCCCTTGAAAAACTGAGTGGCGTTGTACTGTATTAGAGCGGAAACAAAGATCTAATGACATGATGAGCTTTGGTAGTACAGTGACTGCCAAAGCAAGACTTTCCGCCATTATTGAAAAAGACTTTAGATGCTACGGCATCCAATATTTTTACGAATCTTATAAGTGACTACCAAAAATGTGGTATTGTGCCACGTGATGTATAACATTTGCTTGATCGCATTTCTAACATGTACAGGTAATAACAAGCCACAGCTGATTGAGATTGAGATAACCAATGAAGATGACCAAATTTCAGACATATCAGATCAGCTGGCCCACCAAATTGCATTTTTTGCCGTCCTGATATGTGTTTTTGATCAAATAATTAAGTAAATAGTCTTCTATGTTGTTGCTATTGTATAAAAACTGTGTATACTCAGAAATCATGGCTTCACTTAACGAAGAAAGGGTACCATTAGCACCATGGAGAAAAGAATTCAAAACGGAATTGGAAATTACCAGAGCGCAAAAATGAGGTTTCCTTTTATTGAAAAGATTTCTCATCCCAATCAATAAAAGGGAGTGTGTATTTAATTCAATAATTCCTCAAATTTTCAAAGAAGGAACAATCTTTTTGTAAAAATATAGACAGAAAAACTTTAGATCACAGACCGCTTAATTTCTTTTCGGAATAATCATCTAAACGTTAAAGTTATTTATTGTTAGGTATTTACAAGTTATCACATCAATTTCTAAGGAACATGGGGGGTGGTGGGAATAAGATCAAGATAATTTTGCACAATTTATGGAGTCATGAAACTCGCCCCACTCTCCTCCCAGTTTATTTATTTTCTAACATGTTATCCCATTTTTTTAATTGTGAATGAAGTTGGCTATATTTATCAACCTATACTACCGCTCGAAAGTGTTTAGGCTCTTTTCATAGTTGACTGGAAGATCAAAAGCAACAACATCTGCAGATGAGTGTAGAATAGATGCACAGCAACCCCAGAAATTATCACAGATTTAAATGTTGATCGCCTAAAACCAGTTAGCGATTCCTCTATTAAACGTTGCCTACAGAAAGCCATTACTATGAATGCAAACAAAATAAACAAAAGCAACTTAAATGGGATTGTGAATACCAACATTGGACATAGAAGAGTGGAATAAGGTTTTATGGGCGGATGAGTCCAAATTTGAACCGTTCGGTACTCGAAGACGAATATTCGTGAGAGGATCTGTGGGTGAACCTGCCAGAAACTACTAGTAGGGTACTAGTGTAGGAAATATTGTGAAAATTGTGAAAAACGAGAATACAGCAACATTTTAAGTCTTTTGGGGTCAAATTTTATCTATCAGTAAGATAATGACCCGAAACATTCCTCTAAATTATGTACGGACTATTTACGCCATTCAGAGGAGGACAGAACTCTTAAAATTATGGAATGGCCTCTCCACAGTTCCGACTTGAATCCAATCGGGTTACTGTGGAACAAACTTGGACCTCAATAACGCCAAAAACTCTGACAAAACTTATTGCGGAAATGTCCTGACTGTGCGCTGCAATTGTCAAATCAAAAGGAGGTGTGTACCGAAAAATTAAATAGTTTCACGTTTTTGCTGAGTTTATATGCCTCTTGCTGTTAATCAGATTGCCTAAACACTTTTGAGCGGTAGTGTACATGCAATTTGTAGTAAAATTATGAATGTGGTACTAAGACCGTAAGTTGGCTATTAGAAAAATATAAAATTTTATTTCTAATCATATTTTTTAAAATTTGTGTGGTGTATGGTGGCTACAAGACTATAGTTACGAATTGATTTCGTTTTTGATGAAGTAGCTTTGTTACAATAAAACGAAATGCATTGAATTCTGTTGAGTGACATCCTTAAGAAAGATCTGAATGATTCAACCATGCAATGAAACTTTCCGATTGTAGTATAAACTCAGGTGTGGTGGTTGGTAATTATACTGAAATTTGGTCAATGAAAGAAAGTCCTTCCTTGTCTCGACTATAAATATTACAGAACCAGTAGGTTCTTCTCTCCTTGCTGACAAACTTTGAATTCTGAAGAAGACCTAGAATTTGAAGAAGTAATTCCCAGAAGTAATTGCCAGATAAAATTCAAACAAATCTAGATGTCTAAATAGAAGACCCATTTTGTTACTTTATTTGATGTCGAATTTATTTGTTTGAGACACGACTGTATCTGCAAAGGGTTTTAATGTCTTTAAAAGCGATCTTACCGCAGTCAACAACTTGCGAGATGTGCTGACATGCGATGCTTAGGAAAATAGTACACGATAGAAATAGGATTACCCGTTTTAATGGCCCTGTTGTCACGGCGTTTCCTCAAGCACGTATAGATATATACACTCTATAATAAAATTACCCAAGGAATAACTGAGATCAATTAAGTTACAATATGATAATTGAACATTGATTATCATTCTCTGATTATAAAGTAGAAATATAATGAATATTCATTGTGTTTGTTATATACAGGCACGTGAAAAAAATTATACATGTATACATATAATAATATATCCGTAAAAATACAGTAATTTCCTCTACCAGAATTACATGCACCTGTTAATACATAAATTAGATAACTATGTACGAAAACCTAATTTATGATTCCTGACGTCTTTCGTTGGCGTCAACCGCATTATGCAGCAGTTAGCTTTCAGAGAAATAATGTTTAATCGATAAATAATGAGGACCTGGCCTAAATAGATAATACTGTGGATTTCGTATAATCGATTTATGTAAATGATGTAAATGAAGCATTATCACTGGAAGTACAAATTTATATCTCTGATGTAATGATGTGATAATTTATGGAAATGATTTATGGCTGACATAGATTTCTAAATCGTTATTAGTTGTATAATTTGTCCATATGCCTAATTATACATACATCTATAGATACAACGTTAGAAAAATAATAAACTATTGCTTGCTACCGACTATGTGAGTATTATATTGTCTAAGCAATCGTGACATAAGTTGGTAATGGTATAATTTACCAACGAGGACATTATAATATTAGCCAAGAAAAAACGAAAGAAATAACAAAACTATATGCTGTGTGTGTGGCAAAACGATCAGAACAAGAATATGAAATGGAATTAGATAGAAGCTGTTGGAGTGGTGTTTTAAATGATGGCCAAACATCATCTGCATCTACATATTCAAATAATTCTGTCAATATGTCGAATCAGTTATGTAACTATTTCCCATTACGCATCTATTATACCAATTTAATCCAGATACTGCAAATGATCTATAAACAATGATACTCACAAAGTTTGTATTGGTTAACCCATCGTGTTCAGTTAAATACCTTGTCAGGTGAACGACGTAACCCATGCGCTAGCAAATCCGATTGGGAAAAAGGCAATTTATAAAAGTTACACGTGATTTAGAAATGGACGTGTGCACGTTCTAGATAGTAACAATGCAATCAATATTAAAATTAGGTAAAATCGCAGCTGGAAGCTGCATTCGCGTAATACAAAACAACACATTATACGCAACAGATTGCTACAATTTACAGAGAATTAAATGACAGAATTGATATTTTAAACAAAAACTCTCTAACTAAAAAAATAATAAAGAGAAAATTTAAACAGATGTTGAATTTAGAAACTTCTAAAGCTGAGGAAAATGAAAAGTTAATTCAGTTATCGCTAGGCAACGCGTTGACTTGCTCCAGGGGAGGTTGTAATCGTTAACTCTGTGTGCGAGGAAAAAATTCTATCCAATGAATTTTTTTTTTGTTTTAATGTTTGTTGCTTTATATAACTTTTGCCGACAAATAGGTGGTACTGAAAAATGTAATCAAATATAAATTAATATAATGTAACACATAAAAATTGTAAGAATTAATCTCACAACACCCTGTATATTTAGAAATAATTCCAAGAAGATCGTTCATCATTTCCGTGTTTTCTGTGTGCGCAAATTGAACTTTTTTGATTCCCGTTACGAATATTAAACGCCGTTTTATTTCTTTTCATGTACGTCATATTATAAAATCATATTCATGTTATATCATTGCTTATTGTATGTTAGCAATAAAAAAAAACCTTGCAGGAAATTTTGTTGGATGTGTCTATGCTTATTAATAGAGTTGAGTATAACTCATTCAAGTTAGATCTGTTTAATGCCCGCTAATGTGATTACTAAGAAATATCTAAAAGTATATGCAAAGTCATCACGCAAGTTCGAGGTGAATTAATACAATTACTAAAAATAATGTTAAAAAGCCGTTGATAGGAACAAAAGAGTCATATTCATGGGATTATATAAATTGATAATAAAGGTAATCTATACAACATACCTACTATGAAAAATGTAATAAGTCGAAGGGATCATTTCTGATACTAACTATGTTTATAAAGGGTCTTTCATTAAGCGTTTCCTATCTTTAAATTTAAATAAAACAAAGTGAGTGTGAGATATCATCAAAATTTTGTATTCGTCTGAAAGGCCTATCGATGACAGTTTTTATGGAATATAACATTGGACAAATGTCCGCCGCCGCTTAGCTGGGTGACGAGCATCTGGGATGTCTAATTTTCCATGACTGGTGGATAAATCACGCTGTGGTTTGTGGATTATTCACATAGACCTGTGACTTAAGAAAACCCCACAAGAAACAATCTAACTGGGTCAAATCGCACGATCTCGGTGGCCAGTTCACATCACCTCCACGTGAGATGATCCTCCCCTCAAATCGCTCGAGCTGTGAGACACGTAGCGCCGTCCTGTTGAAACCACATGTTATTGATGTCCATATCATCCAATTTATGCCAAAAGAAGTTGGTAATCATCAAATATAGACCGGTAACGCTGCCAGCCCAAAATCCACACCAAAAAATGACTTTTTCGGGATGTATTGGACGGTCTTGGATCTCATGTGGATTGGTATCTTCTCAAATTCGACAATTTTGTTTGTTGACGTATCCATTCATTAAGAAACGGGCCTCATCGCTGAAGATGATTTTTTGATGAAAAGTTGAATTTTGTACGAGTGCAGGCCCAAGTCACTCCAATTCGCTTTATGTTATAGTTATGGTCTGCGAAGGACCAAGTTCTTGTGGGCGACGCGAAATGGACTACCTCGGATTCTCCTGCACACTCTCACGGACAGCGGCGATATTTTCGGCAGATTTTGAGTTTTGTTGTCGTACAGGTGTTGCTTCCTTGATTACTGAACCAGTAACCTCAAATTTATCCACCACACTGCGAATAGGTCTCTTACGACGACCGTAAAATGATCGGTCGAAGCGCGGGGAATGTTACCGAATAGAACTCCCATTTTGATAAAACAATTTTATCATTTGCACGTGTTGTTGAACGTTATATCCATCTCTGATTGATGATTTAGCAAAACAGAGTGAATGATTCACAGGCAATCTGACAGATGTAGTATCAACAATATGGCCGCTACCATACTGTCAACTGTCAAAGTTCGGAAGACCCGCTACAATACAATGCTTAAAACTATTGCAAAATATTTTGATCCATTAAGCAAGATAAACGTTCTGAATTTTTGAAACCGTTTCGAAGTAGGGGATCCACTCCCCCATCAGTATAGTTAGACATAGTAATACATACTTCAAATTAAAAAAAAACAAGCGTAATTGTAATACTTTAATTGATCAGACTATTAAGTTAGTTTATTCTGATTTTAGAAAAGAGAATTTAACCAAAGTTAGATCAATATTAGGTATAATGGAGGGAACGGAAGAGGGAAACATGTGACGGCATCAATGTGCGATCTCATCAAGTGTGTTAATTGTTATGGCGATTGTGTTAATCATGACTTATTTGTTGAAAAACTTTAATTTTGTAGGATCCGCGATGTTGCTTTGACTTTGCTGATATCGTACTTATCAGAAAGATGCCAAAGTGTGGCAGTTGGGTATTGTAGGTCCAATTCAGCGTTGGTTAGACATGGGGTTCCGCAGGGCTCCTTGCTACTCATAATTTATGTGAAGGACTTTCTTTATTATTTAACGCTTGACGGTCTAATCATGCATGCAATGATTTCTTTGTTTTTAAATATTTTTGTTGGTAGGCATGATTATATGTTTTAATATTATTTGACCTACACTCCAGCAGTGTTTTTACATTTTCTTCTGTTTCTGAGCGTATATATGATGTATACTACATCAACTACCGCTAGGTGCACCCAAAGAGCATAGATGATGATGTGCTGATAACAATAATCCAACCTCCTTCATGACTGTAGTACTATTTGTTGTTACTACGACAATATCTCGTTTGCTTCGGTTTTTTTATCAAGAGCAACCACACAAGACGTTGCTATTTTTTCGATAAGGGGATCTTGGACTGCTGGCAGGGTTTTGACAGATCATGTGGCCCTGAAGTACCACCTACATAAAATCGGAAAAGCTGAAGATCAAATCTGCCGTCTATGCTAAGAAGATCTAGAGACGGCAGAACACGTTTTGCATAAATGTGTTGCTGCCAGTCATACTAGACATCAACCCTTCAGTAGACCGTTTCTAACACCTACTGACATCCAGGACGAAAATCATAGACTAATCCCAAGGTTCATTAAAAGTCTCCAACTAGTCTAACAACCAGAAGAGCAATGTTACAATAGACCCATGTGGGTTGCAGTGACTAAAGGCAAAGACTAAATGTCACTGTCTAATCTAATCTAATCTAACCACACAAGATTCAGTGGATAAGCTATTTGTAATTCTTATTAATGTCAAGTTAAAAATGTTTATAGCTTCAGTGGTAAACTTGTGTAGATTGTTATTTAAATATCGGCAATTTCTTAATGATAATCATTCATTAAATGTTAATGTGAATCGTTATTGAAACCTTTTTAGTGCTTTAAGTTTGTCTAAGATGTTTTTTAGAATCGATGTTTCGTTGGCCATTACAATAGAATCGAACTAGCAGGCAAATCCAATCTGTAGGCTGCTAATTCAAATTGTTCACACAGATAACTCGATGTAATAAATTTAGCAAACGATAGGCATACCGTTCGCTAAAAGGATGGTAATCCTTAGGTACTATTCGAAACACCGTTTTTTTCCACTTGGGAAAAAAATCTGCAGTTTGAATCTGTTATTTCTTGTGCCAAATTCTCAACAGCACTATGGTACTTCTTCGATTTTCTGATGTTGGACAAAAGTTTCTTAGCCCCTTAGTCTCCAAGTAGTCGACTCTTCAAGCTGAGATTGGTTGAGTTTGTTATAGTTTTCTTATGAGGATAAACTGTAGACGATGTTCTTCACTGGATCTCTTGGTGCAGAAGTAGAACACTAAACACATCAACCCGCTAAACACCAACAAGTTTTAACTAAACACCGAAGCGTTTCGGCAGCAACGCTGTCATTATCGCCTTGATATTGACAGCGTTGCTGTCGAAACGCGTTTAGTGAGTTGAAAGGTTTAGTGTTGTAAACGATGTTGTCGTTGAGGAGATAGGTGGTGGCTTTATCTAACTTAAAATCATACCATCGTCAATAGCGGGTGCCCTTCAGATGTTTACCTTGGATGGGGAGGAAGGAGAGGGGTGGTCAGAATCGAGGTTTACTAGCTCGCTCACTAGTGGGTTTCCGTATCTTTCAATTCTTTCCATCGTCTTGTTTGAAAGCTGCATCAGGATGTTCTTGATGGAGGGTACGAACAATACCATTGCTTTTGGTGTTGAGAATCGATACCAATTTTTTAATATTAATACTTGCCGATGTATTAAGACCAACAACTGGAGATTGTATTGTATTGTATTGTATTATTGGTGAGTCTTTCAGGTTCCAAGCACCTCTCCTCACTCCCACCTATTGATCTATTGCGAACAACTCCAGATAGTGCCTTTATCTGTTTAACTACTAAAAAGTTGATTTTGAAATTAGAAAAATATTCCACTCTAGATGTGCGAAAAGAAGTAGCAGTGCATTGAAGTCATCGTAGCTTCGCCTTAGATATGCTTTGTTTGTGAGTGTAAAGACCTTTAGCTGATCAAGTAGACATTTTTTTTGTTACCGCAACATAATTTATATTTTGCTTAAATTGTATATCCTGTCTTCAAAAATATTTCCAAACAAATTATCATGGAAAATTACTGGATCAGGATCTTCTTGATGGAGGATACGTTGAAGTCCTAGTAGCTTCTCTTCCTTCTCGTAGCTAATGGTTGTGTACAAACCACCGGGCGTCAGCAATCAGTCGAAGTACGCGATTCTGGAGCGTCTCAAGGCGTTGCACGTGGATATTGGTCATGCTAGATAATGGTAGACAACCATATGTGATAAGGTGGATTTTAGAAAGGAAAAGCAAATGGCCAGTTTAGTTCCCGACAATACTACTGACACTTAAGTTATGTTTCGTTTGTGAGTGAATGTAAAGGTCTTTAGCTGACCAAGCAGACACTTTTTTGATAGCGAATAAAATTGTGAACAGTCCTTCATTTCTTATTTGCATAGAGTCCGATAACGATATATGAAGGGACAGTTACGCTCCGATATGGAGTCTGAAAGATAAACTAGAAGACATATGTGGATAGAAATATATGGAATAGTTTCAGTAATTGTAATCTAATTTTGTTTAAAGTTTATAATACTCCTACTCAAGTATATAAATACTGCTTTATCTTTGTTATTCATACCAACGCTGCTTTCTTTTAAGGCGAAAACCTACAGTCGTTGTAAGATACACACACATATGTATATTGAAGCGGATAATAGAAAAACAAACGAGTTTCAAATGGAAATTTAAATGTTATTTGGAGATTTTCAGAAGTCCTTTGACTTCCCAAAAAGAAAACAACCTATACATGCATTAAAATCGCTACGGGTGTAATATATACTAAACTAAGGAAGCTAACCTGAATAATAATGAAATGAGCAACAACAAGAATGAAACCATAGAAAGGCGATACGTTATATTATGTATTTTCAGATCATTTATATATTTGAACATATTGAGCTACGCTATGAAATATCTGTACCATCAACCAATATGTGTATTGTATATTCATATTTGAAGGACTTTCTTTTAATCGTTTTAATTCGATTAACTGATATATTTTCAATATCCAGGTATGGTTACTACAACAGAACGATATTAATTATAATAAAAAATTTTAATTCTATGGGTAAACATTGTTTGGAAATGAAATCGTAAACTTCAGTCATGTGAAACGGTTTTTTAATAACAATTAACATTTACCATAAAATACAATATAAAAAAAATAACTACAATATCTTTATATGTGTATACGTAAGCGTAATATCGTTATTCACTGTTAGAAGTTACCAGTTGTTACATAATATTGCATAAAATCTATTAATTGACCCACTATTTACGATAATAGACACGTTTCAATTGTACTCGGTGCTATTTTTAATCTAACAGTGCGTTCATCTTCAATTAATGCTTACATGTCAATTTCGCGAAGCGTCACATCTTACACATAACTGTTAATCATATATTTTTTTTTATATTCGTGTGGTAAATTGCCGGTAACATGATCTCCTAGGGTTCCAGACATATTGTACACAAAAGAGTCATTAAATTTTGACGTAATATATTTATGTGCTTTCCATTAATGGAAGTTAATTGCTCCTAAAAAAAGAAGAAAGGTAAAAGACGCCTTCGATGTCTGTATACTAACTATATAACTCAAAATTATGTCTTTAATTCTTCAAGGAATCGTGAAGAACCGCAATCGTTCCTAGTATCTATTTGTAATAACTACTGTTTTCCCCATTTTTTTTTTGGTAACGTACATACATACCTTAACAGATTGTAAACTATATTTATTTATTAATATATTCTTGAGGGTATGATTTAAATAAAACAATGATAAAACGTAAACGGTATTGTAGTGTTCTACAGTTGAATCCATTAAATTTGGCAGCCCATTTCTCATGAATTTTCTATCGAAATAAATGGAAATTTTGAGTATTTGAGGATAGTCGTAACCAATCAATCAATGCCTTGATACTATCATCGAAGGCAAACAGTTATACAAAAAAATATCTGGATGCTGCAATAGGATTGTTAAAAAATTGCTGAAGGGTACGCATACTCAAAAATTCTTAGATTTCTAGATCGAAGCTACAATGAAGGAGTAGAGATTTTTCTCTACAAGAAGGGGAGAAGTGGGGATTTGGGCTTTTCCAGCAAGAAATGTTTTTAAGACGTAGGTGTTTGTTCGAGTTAATAATCTTTAAACTGTAATCACAGAGCAAGATCAGTTTTTTTTTAAATTTTAAACAAAGACATTGCTTGTGCATAAAAAAGCCACAAAATGTTGGAACCACCAGAAAAAAACTGTCAAGATCCATTTATTATGTAGGACTATTTTGAGTTTCTTAAAAAGACCGTAAATATCCCCGATAAACCAGAAAATATCCTCACTAGCAGCCTACACGCAGAGAAATATTATCTTGAGTTAAAACAGATTGTTTCAGTTCAAAACAATCCCGTATTTGTATATCCGCAAAACTATTTATCACAAGAATATTATTTTCTAAGGAAATTGTTTTGACGCAAAACAAAATTGTTTTAATGTAAGAATATAATGGATTTGTAAGACTTCCGTATGTCGACCACTGAATTGACAATTTATAGACAATTTAACGGAAAGTATAGGTTTTACAGAGTCCGGCCCCCCTTTTCTTGATTAGATTAGTCTAAGATACCTAAAAATCGTTCTAAAAAGTGTTATTTCTAGGTTATGTTTCGCTCATGTGAAAATCCTCGCAGAAATGTCAAAACACTAGCGAAACATAACCTAGAAATAACACTTTTTAGAACGATTTTTAGGTATCTTAGACTGATCTCCGCAAGAAGCGGGGGTCCGTTTTGGACTCAGTAAAACCTGTACTTTCCGTTAAATTGCTTATAAATTGCCAATTCAGTGGTCGACATTCGGAAGTTTAGCCAATGGATTATTTACTTCAAGTACAACGTTTGGTTGAAATTATTCCTCCAATTCCCATGTACCTAAAATACACTTCACATAATCCATTATTAAATATGTACTTTTATTACTGCAAATTTCCACGCCTTAACTATAAAAACTTATATGTTTTTTTTATATTTTAAGGTTTGTGTCTTGGTAATTAGCGGCTTGTCGTTTAATTAAAATTGATAAATTAAAATGACGTTTCTACAATATATATATTGTCTTCCTCAGGTTTAAAAACTAGAACTAAATACAATTGACATTAGTATGTGTATTGTTGGTGTTATTTAGTGTGTTTCTTATTCGTTATTTAAAATTTTTTTAAAACATATGTATCTAATTCTTGCAAAATGGTGCACGCAGATAAAAAGATTGAAGTCGAATGCACGTATAAACGCTTCATATACACATATAATCTCGAACGCAGCTGCTCGAAATTTGCAATTCAGCTATTTCACAAATAGGGAAGTTATTCAGATCAAATACGTATTTTACAACAAATATAGTCTAGATTGTATTAAACGCATTTACTTATTCCAAGAAAATGTGTTTGAATCAAAACAGAAATATTCTAGCATTAAAAATATTTGGGTAAAAGAGTATATTTTCTTAATTCAAGAACATTTTTCTCTGTGTGTAGGTCAAAATATCAGTACATATAGAGTTATGTGCTTGCAGTGTTAGTGGAAAAAAAGTAAAAGGCGGTGATAATATTCAAAGTCAAAGATGTCTATGATCAATAGACTGATGCAGAAAAATCATCTAGAATAAAAGGAGAAAACGTTCGAAAATCTGTGTCTAATTTGACCATTCCATTCACCTCAGTATTGAGTTAATAGAAGAGGTGCTAAAAGATGGAATTGTAATATTGAAACTATCACCGCATTTGAGTCATCTATTTCAGCCTTTAGACGTTTAAATTTTTACTGAAAAATGCATCCCCACCCCATGCGTGGGAGGAGGCGTATGGCAACGTACCAAATTCAAGAAAGAAAATAATCGAAACCATCTCTCAATATTGGAGAGATACTTAGCAAGTCCAACTATTGTTCAGAGTCGCTTTAGAAAAGCGGAGATATATTATTGGTGACGTGGTTTGTAAAGATAAATTTGATCTCTTGACGCACAAAAATTGAATATAAGATAAGAAGCAAAAAGGAAGCTTAACCACGAACTTAATAGCAACAGTGGTGCCAATTAAATAATTGTAGCAACTAATGAATACTCTAGAAATAGTAATAGTGAAGTTTGAAACAAAAACAACAAGAAAAATGTTTTGAAAAGGTTTGCTGAGGTGGAATGTAAGAAAGTAAAAAAGATAAAGGATAATGTAGAAACTGAAAGAAAATGGGAAGTAGATAAGGTTGCAAAATATTGAAAGAAAAGTAAAAAAGCAGGGATAACAAATGAACCAGAAAGCGGAGAAGAGAATATCTATCTAGATGATGAAGAATCCAATAAATCTTTAGGAGCAATGGATAACTGAGCATAGTTCAGGCGGAAATAGACGCTACAGAAAGATGCGTCCGGTTTAACCTCGACATAAATTACCCGAAACAGGAGATTATCATCCTGACCGACAGTCAAGGAGGCTGAGTTCCATACAATCAGCTCACAAATGGGTTGGGATTACCTGTCTAATTTAGCTAAACGAGCTAAGCAAGGAAAATAAAGTCATTCTCATGTGGGTGCCGAGACACACTGGAATAGAATGAAATGGGAAAGCAGACAAACTCGCAAAAAAAGGGAGCGAAAGCATCTTTTTTGAGACCTGAATCTTTTTGCGGGATCAGTCATAGCACAATACTAGAGAAATTAAGAAAAGAAGCTAATCAAAGGAACATGTAGTGGGACAAGCAAAAACAACTCTGGGAACCTAGAACCACGATAGGTTCAATGAACTGACAACAAACTTCGCTTACTGGCAGGAATCCTATCAGGTCGGCTCCAAAAGCTTATGAAAACAATTGGGTTAGCAGAGACAGCAGAATGCCGTTTCTGGGAGGAGGAAAATAAAACTTCTATACATATCATCTCCGAGCGCGCAGCACTACGCAATTCAAGGGCTATGCACCTAAGATCTTATGAAATAGAAGAGCCCAAGTCATCCCACATTCTTTTGCTTTCTAAAGCAGATAGGCTTAGGGCAACGAAGAGATTACCATAACGTTTCCAGATATCTCTGATGGTGATTGAATTATTAAGCATTGCATTGGCCAGGTTCGCTGAAAAAGCTATTCAATATAGCAAAAGCCTGAACACGGAACATAGCATGGAAATACCGACTTTTTTTGAGAATTATCTTTTTTATTCGTTCAATTTAATAATTATTAAGTGTTTTAATACTCTTTTTGTGTTGTATATCATCCAATATATTTTGCATTCAAAAAGGTCGTTACAATATTATTTTGCTTTGAACCCAAATTTTGATTGTTATTTCCATCCACACGTCAATTTTAATTTGTGCAACCTTTCCAGTCAGACATAAACTGCCCTGGTTATAAATATGTAAATGTGCAACCCCTAATCTTCATAAATGAATTCCGTGTTGTATAGAGCTTATTTGTTTCCAAATGTAACTTTTGTGATCCAACCATTTGATTAGAGAGATTCGAAACAAAAAAGTTAGATTCCTTGAATAACTACGCAGTAAATTCTATTAACTACGCAGATAAATTCATTTATAAAAGTTTACGTAAGCAACAAACATCCTTTAAGAGCAATATCAACAAATCTTTGATTGGTCATGGCTATTTTGTTTATTTAGAAAGTATTTATAAAGTTTTATACATCAGCTTGCAGGTACAATGACAAAATTACATAACCGGATGCAAAACCAAAATCCCCAGTACCAAATACAAATCATTATCTTACGCAAATAATATGCAACGACGCCGAATGCTGTGTTAATGTTACCGCGAATTGGCGCTGTAAACTGCGTCAATTTCTTCTATTTTATGGTCTTTGTTGTGTGCGAACGGAAATCTTTGAGCACCTTTGGAATTCGAACGACTGATTTCGATCAATTTTCATTGAAATTTCAATGTGCAAACAACTATTTATATAAAATACATATACATAGAAAATTAAGGATAAACATTGTACGTATGGCATAACCGTAGTTACATTGTGATACAGTTTATAGTTATTGCTTGACGGAGTTGATACAGGATTTAATGTTTACAACATTTTTTAATTAAACTGCTTCAAGGATTACGATTTGTTTACCATCTACTCGCATTTAGCCACGTACTTAGATAGTGTACATCGACATCAAGTTATTTATTCTTGAAATTATCGTTCCCGTGAAATGAAGAATAAAAGATAAAAATACCTGAGACTTTGATTAAGTTTATCTTCAGTTAAATTGATGCGAGTAAAGAGTATCCAATAAATTAGAATCAAAAGAAATATCACGACCAATTTCAATTTTTTTCTAAACAAGGTAGGACCACTTACACTGTCCACATAACTCGATTGGAATTAACTCCCCTAAACTAATCGTGATAATAATTTCGATACTCCCTTTTAGCAATACCTCTCTAGTATCTAAACGTATATAGATAAAATAGTTCCAAGCATAGCAAACTAAAGCTCGCTACCATCATTTAACATTAAATATAAACGTCGTACAAGTGCACAAAGGGTGGCGCGCACAGGAGGTAAATGCCTCTTTATTAAGGTAATAACTCCAGCCTTTGATGTTGGCGAAATCACGCGTATCGTTCTGTTATCCGGAGGCGAGCAAAATTTTTGTATTTTTGCCTGTATGACGGAAAATGGTTCACGCCGTTGTCATTCCAGACTCTGTAACCTTTATTCGCTAACTATCTGGAACATTTAGAGTTTAATAATTATTAAATTTCAGGTGTAATCGTTTGCGAAATCGTGCTGATAAATATAGGTATTTAATGTGGATGAAATATTTTATCAAGTCAAGGCATTTTTGATTCACCTACAGACAATGAACGTCAAAATTTCTATCAAGTTTAGATTTAATGTTTCTATATATTTTTGACTATTTACTAGAATGCAGAACTCGGTGAAAAACTAAAAACAATGTCTTTTAAATAACATGCAAAGAAAGCGAACAAACCACTGGATTAGATGCAAAACTAATAAATGGGAACTCATGGAAACTTCGTTTGAAAGGAATTGCATTAATTAGTTTTTGTGATTGAAAAGTTAAAAAAAAACAATATGGTGCATTTTTTTTTAATAATTTCATGCCAGTTGTTATTTATTTAGTTTTTTACATAGTCTAAGAATTAGAATTAGAAATATGATGATATACGGAGGGGTTGTACAGGAGAAATGGGCACGGGCGGGAGTTGGAAGTATCATAAGCAAAAGTTGGAAAGATAAACTACAGAATAAACAAATTATAAACTGAAGAATTATGACAATAGAGTTGTCCATAGGTTCAAAAGGGCTTACAGTCATTATAGTATACGGCCCGGACGAAAATGAGAAGGTAGAAATTAAAGAATAATTTTGGTACATACTTCACTTAGAAGTAAAAAACGCAAAGGGAGAAATTATGGTAATTGTTGACTTCAATAGCAGAGTTGGCAAGGGGAACAGGATATCACAAGAGGTAGTAGGCAAACATGGCGAAATGGTAAGGAATAGCAATGGAAATAGACTCATAAAGTTCTGCATAGAGAACCAACTAATTGTCACCAATACATTTTAAGAGCATAAGGATATCCATAAATATCCAAACCAGAAGCAAACAGCGTGGTCGCCACCGCAAATTAAGGAAGAAGTTAAGATTAAAAAGAAATTATGGAAAGAATCATTGACTAAGAGAACTGGATAAGTATACAACAATTATAAAAAACAGAGGAACAAGGTGAAAGATCTAGTTAAGCAAGAAAAACAATAAACTTGGGAAGAGTTCGGAAAACGAATGGAAGAAAACAGTAAAGGAAACCAAAAGTTATTCTATAGGACGTTGAATACATTGAGAAGGAAAAAACAAAGACCAACCACGGATATTAAGGGTAGGAATGGACACGTAATAAGAGAAGAAGTAAAAATAAAGAAAAGATGGGTAGAATATTTCAGAGATTTGTTAGGCGTGGAAGGGCAAAGCAATGGAACAGTAGTTAGTGACATCAGAGAGAGTAGGCAGAAAGGGAGCAGAATAGATGGAGTAGACGAAGAGATAAGGGCAGAAGAGATAATTAAAGCCATGGAACGATTAAAAACTGGAAAGGCGACCGGTATAGATAAAATTAAACCGGAAATGCTCAAATTCATAGCAGAAGATGATATTGAAATGTTGCGGAATCTCTTCAATAAGATATGGAAAGAAACTAAAATACCACAGGAATGGGAGGTATTTAAGAAGGTTTACGAACGCATCCTAGAGGAAAAACTCAAAAGCAAAATTGAACAACAACTCGCTAAATCACCGTAGGGGATATGGTATACAGGACCATATATTTACAATAAAACAAGTGTCAGAGAAAATACTCAAACAAAATCTAGAAGCGCATATAGTCTTCATAGATTTAGAAAAGGCTTTCGACAGGATACCCAGGTATGAAGTGTGGAGAGCTTTAGAGGAAAGGCAGGTCGATAGACATTTAATAAATACTATTAAGAGCATGTACAACCAATGCAGAAATAGGATAAGGATGGGAACTATGGAAACAGAAGAATTTAAAACCGAACAGAGCCTAAGGCAGGGGAGTATCCTGAGCCCCACACTGTTTGTAGTTATAATGCATGAAGTCTTCAAGGAAGCCTCACTGACAACAAAGAAATTGGAAATCGGCTACAAAAATTTAGTTGGAATAACGGAGTGTGTGTTCGCCGGCGACCTGGCAGTGTTCGCTAAGAGTGAGAAAGACTTACAATATATATCTATCTGTTGACTCATCATAAACTTCCTGAATATAAGAAGGATCCGCATCAGAATCTCCAAAATCTTCTTCTTCAGCGCCAAGATCCTCGTCGTTATCGCTTGTTCCATAATCCTCGGTTTCGTGCATCTTTGCAATTTCCTCATCATTAACAAATTTTTTCTCCATTGTTCACACCTCAATTTCGCTTCAGTACTTCAGAGTTCAAGAAAGTCTCACTTTCGAAAACAAGGGACACAAACATTTTTACCTTAAAACAAAAGGAAAATTAAAAAGAATACGATAATTTTGCAGTGTATCAATTATGATACACCTGGCCTGGTAGTGTAGAACATATCACCAGACCGGATGTATCATTTTCGATACACAATATAAAAATGTTCAAAAATTAAATGCATTCTAAGAATCGTCATTCAAACACAACAACCGAGGAAGAATCACACTTGGTCTGTGAGCGTAAAAAATGTTTGTTTCCTGTGGCAGCGAGTGTTAAGTAAATCTCAGTCTTCTTCAATTTTTGAAACTCCCAATGGCACAACCTTTGCCTACTGATCTTGTAGTGTCAATTTTTTATGCAGTTAGATTTTATGCAGATGAACGGCACTTCAATACTTTTTAGATAGGACATATATACATATATGAAAATGGTGTCGAGCACAAGGCTATTGCTGAAACCAATACAGTAAACAACTGCCAGGCGAGGTGGAATGGAAATACCAGCATTACGCCGTGGATTAAACGGTTAATACTAAACCTAGTCCCTTGGCTAAACTGCAACTTTAAGAGGGTAGACAGATGTTGGAAAGGTATGGTGTGTTTTGGGCTTGCGCTCTAAGATTCTCACAAGACAACAATGATACTGCGTGTCGAAGATGGATACAGGCACGGACTGTCGCGCTTCTTACACTTGGCACACAAATCTCGCCGGATAATATAACCCATATTATGATATCTTCGGAGGAAAAATGGAAGGTAATACATAAAATGTTAAAGAATATCATGAAAGAAAAGAAAATGGAACAGACGTAATGGTAGGCAACAATGTAACGAAGATCAACGAGGGACAATCCACCCAACTTCCAATCCGCAGCGAGGGACGGGACGGGAGATGTAAGCAGTAGATGGTGGTCCACTGAGACAACCCAAGCGCCGTGACGTTATCTCTGTGTGTGGACCACTTTCCATTTTAAATGTATCTTCTATTTAAATATTTTTCAATGATTGGTTCGACTTGATGTCCTATTCAGCTAGATTTAACCAACCAACTACTTATTTCTAACAATAAGTTTACAGAGAACCAATCTTGATATAATACCGTGTAAATAATATCTCGGTATTAACAGTACATCCTATACTTAGGTAACAATTACTTCACCTACATACATAAAAATAAAGTTGCTGCTATATTATTTTTAAATTTAGATTTACAATCTGAGAGGGTAGTTTATTTCGTAAATTAAAATGTTGAAATCCATACAGAGCTAGTTTTAATGTACTTTTTAAGATGCCCACTATCATTTGTTATGTGTAGGTTTGTTTCCCAAATCTTCTCGAAATGATAACAGCAGAGCAATCTTGGTGAATTATGTCAATATAAATTACTCTCTAATTCAGCCACTTGCCCAACTGAGCGAAAAATAGACTGACTTTCCTTTAGGATTTCGTTTAGACGGATTATTTCTTAATACTATTATAGCATTACTTCACTATCTATTGAATGACAGACATACCACTTTACTTGTTTCGTAATTAACAATTAATTATTAATGATTTTATTAGTTACATATTATGGAATTATTGAGTAATCGTTTAACTTGTTAGCGTTAACTAATTATTGAATAGCAACGATAAATTTTTGATAAAACTATGTTTTGATATCTAACTTCTCAATAATTTTGAGTTTAATGCCTAGAAGGGCGTAGTTTTGAATGTTAAAGAAATAGTTTGGATATTTCAAAAGTTTGTAAATAGTACACTAGCATTTAAAAAATAAGGTGTCTTCTAATCCTGCTTGAAGCTCAGTCTACATTGAGGCTGATATTTATGTATTTAAAGTCATTTTCCATGTTTAAGATATGTTTCTAGCTTTTAGCATCAATTTTCAAATTTATAGCTGAACACTAAACATTTCAACCCACAAAAGACCAAAAAACTTTTTACTAAAAACCGACGCCTTTCGACAGTAAAACTATCATTATCAAGTCGGTTTTGAGTAAACAGTTTTTCGGTGTTTTGTGGGTTGAAGTGTTTAGTGTTCAACTATAAATTTCAAAATTGATGCTATTTATTTTTTTTATAGATCGTATTATCTTTACGAAAAAGAACTACGAAAATTTTGAAAAAATGTGTATTTAAATGGACATACATACAATCCTAATAATTTGTAACATCTTCTACAAAATATCACCTATCAAACCATCAACAACAGAAACAGTTCCAATATGAACGCATTTTTGGGCTTTCTGCAGCCATTAATTAATCCAAACGGGATATAAATTAGATTGAGACTGACATCTTGAGACTCTCATAGACGTCAACCCCTCTAACCTTTGTAACCTTCGTAACCTTTGTAAGACAAAGATCCTTCCTCAGTAACTTAATACTTATCTCAAGACGAGAACCAACATTCAACACAATACGCGAACGTTTGATATCAACCGACCTAACAAACCATCAACAGTAAGACAGAGATCTTTTTAAGTAGCTTAACATTTATGTCAAGACGTGGACCAACATACTGACGCCAACGCAATACCAAAACCTTCGATATGAACCGACCTACCAAACCATTAACAATAAGAACAGTTCTAATATGAACGCTTTTTTTGGCATTCTACAGCCATTAATTAATCCAAACTGGATACAAATTAGATTCAGACTGTCCCTTTTGAGACTCTTCCGGACGTCAAACCTCTCTAATCGGTTGATAGACCCTTACTAAAGTATGTGGTGTCAGCGGAACTATGCCATTAGAGCACCTACCCAGACAGAATCCGAGTGTCAAAACAAAGAGAGAGAATCTGACGAACAAAGGAGCTATAGAGGGACAACTCGCACTAACGTACACCTCGTTGCATCAAAGCAAAATTTGAGTTCGAACGCAATACCCAAACCTTCAATAGGAACAGACCTACCAAACCATCAACAGTAAGTAAAGATCTCTTTAAGTAGCTTTACACTTATCTCAAGACGTGGACCAAAATTCAACGTAATACCCAAACATTCTATCGGAAACGACCTACCAATCCATCAACAATAAGACAAAGATCTCTTTAAGTAACTTAAAACGTATTTCATAACGTTGACCAACATTCAACGCAATACCCGAACCTTCGATATCAACCGACCTACCAAACCACCAACAGTAAGGCAGATATCTGCTGAAGTAGCTTAACATTTATCTCAAGACGTGGACCAACATTCAACGCAATACCAAAACCTTCGATATGAACCGACCTACCAAACCATTAACAATAAAAACAGTTCTAATATGAACGCTTTTTTTTGGCATTCTACAGCCATTAATTAATCCAAACTGGATACAAATTAGATTCAGACTGTTCCTTTTGAGACTCTTACGTACGTCAAACCTCTCTAATCGCTTGATAGACCCTCACGAGAGTATGTGGTGTCAGCAGAACTATGCCATTAGAGCACCCACCCAGACAGAATCCGAGCGTCAAAACAAAGAGAGAGAATCTGACGAACACAGGAGCTGTAGAGGGACAACTCGCTCTAACGTACACCTCGTTGCATTAAAGCAAAATTTGAGTTCGAACTAGCGTTCATATTAGGTAGTTCCTATTGTTACACCGCAGCCATAATCTCCAGTAATAATGCGATTCGAAAATTAACCACCTTCTTCCTTGTATCGACGGAAAAATAGCAACACAACCTATCTTTCGATAACTTCCATTCGTAATTTCACGAGAGATGATTCCCAAAATTTCAGTAAAACTACAAGAATTCAATTCGTCCGATGTAAAATAACACAACCGTCTCTATAGATGTTACCTCTACCGTTGTCGACGGTCAACTAAACCGCTATTCAACGTCATGCGCGAGTTTGTCGACCTTAGGTCATTAAAATGTTATTGTGACGTCAATGTGACGTCAACCGGACGTTATAAAAATGTCATTCAGTCTGTATTGTTGTTATTGCATAATTATGTCATTTTATAATGTATTGTAATGAAAGTGCTTTACTTTTTAAAGGGGACGATAGCTTAAAATTGCTTTCGTTTATACAGGGTGTTTCGTTTATACAGCCTTTAAAATGCAAAAATGCATATGACAGGAATGTCAGTGGTTCTTTAGTTGCAATTAGTATACAATGCAATTTCGGTTTTCCCATAATATAAACTTTCTTTAGCACATTATACACGTTTATATTCAAAAGCACATATGTAAGTAGCTAAATAAGCAATCAGCAACGTTTTAATAACACTTAAGATAAAATTTGATGGTTCGGTAAAGTAATTGACATAACCACTGACATTCCTGTCATATTAATCATTAATTTTAACTCCCACCACCTCTTCCTATCAATAGGCTTTCGTAGTTCAAGACGATCGCGTTAGAAAGTATTTTGGCACAAAGAAAATTCTCCTTATTCCATTTTTACCACACTTTTTATTGCGCTCCCCGTGCAAAAGATTAACCCTCAAAATTAAAGAAAAATATCCGTTTAATGTATCATATCAGAAGATGTTATTTTAGCATCAATTTAATATAACTTTATATCATTTGCATTTTGTCGTATAACATCGCTCTGTACCTTGTCAGTTTCCTTTCCACTGTTATCATTGAAATGATTGTGTCTACTTATTCCAGTTTCCTTCTTTAATTTTTTGCACTTAATTTCCACTGCGACAAAAATTTTCATTTTCAATTTACTCGTATTATTCACTTTAGAAATACAAAAGCATGCCGTTTCAAAGGGCAGCTCTGAGTGTATTTTATCGTCTTTCGTCGATGACGAGGGTTGTCTTTGAAAGTATGTTCGTATCTATCTCTTTATACTACAGTATTGATCGATATTAGTATATTATATTACTGTAATTCAAAATGATATAGGTATGAGGTATGTATATGCAGACTAAAGAAATGGAAATCAATCGCTTTTAACGGTTTAAGCTCTCTTTATCAAGCTCTCATCGATTATTACTTCGCTATAAAGATATAAATATTTTATGAGGAACGTATCGCAATATAAATGAATAAATTATGTGAAACGTCAAACTGAATATTGAAAATGAAAAATGTTTCCTTGTTTTTATTTTCATAAGAAAATAGTTGAAGTTTAATGGTGCCATTCGTATTGCAATCAAAAATTTAATATGGATAAAGCAAAATGAGATTGTTAATTTTAAACGAAATATATGAGAAATTTTATGACTGTACCAAATAATGATATGATACCGTTTCATTGTTCAGGTTTAATGTCGCTAAATTCAGTGCGGAAGGGACTTATTTCTGTAATTATTTATTTCTATAGGATGCTATAAGGTCGTTGACAATATTACGGTCATTTTCTGCCTTGCGAGCTCTCAAACAACTGTGAGTATCATTTTAGAATTGCCAGGAATACTGTCCATGATTTCGATGAAATTCTGCATTAACCTTAGTGTAATATGTACATCCAAAAGCAGGCTATATCTAGTCCCCTATCTATGGACAGACGTAAGGGATTAAAACCTGGGGAAATTAGAGGACATCTTAAAATCCTTGAAGATCACAAGATTAATCCCAACAAGATCCCTATGTAATACAACTTCGATCAACCCTACAAAGTTGTCATCGAAAGCCGTACTAAGTGGGCTTCTGATGAGCCCTCAACTCAAAAGAGAAACCCTCGCATGGTACATGGACGGCTTTAGAATAGAAGGAGTGGCGACGGGTATTGGGGTCAGTGGACCTAACCACTATCTCAAAGTGCCTATGGAAGTCCACTCCAACATATTTCAAGCGGAGCTTTCTGCTATTAGTTTATGCGCCGTAAAGAACTTCGAGTTAGAGATACGTGGCGCAACAATTTGTATATCAACGGATAGTCAAGCGGCTGTTGAAGGCTGTGAGTGCCTACACATACGAGTCCAGTCTGCTGCATGAATGTATACGCAATTTAAGGCAATTGGGACGCAATAACCCCGTAAACATTCAGTGGCTCCCAAGCCATCAAGCGATCTAAGTGATCAAAAAGGCAGATAAGCTTGCCAAAGAAGCAGCGAAAATGCTTTTCATTGGACCTTATCCCTGTTTTGGACTGCAAAAGAATCACCTAAAACAAGCAGTTAACAAATGGGAGGTCAACAGAAAGGCCGTCCACTGGCAGAATACGCCAGGACAAAAGCAGGCGAAGGCACTGTTATCAGGATCGCTTAAGACAGCGCAGTCGTTGCTATCCTTCAGCAAACGGGACCTTAGACTGCTGGCAGGGTTTCTGACAGGTCATGTGGCCCTGAAGTACCATCTACATAAACTCGGACAAGCTGAAGATCAAATCAGCCGTCTATATCAAAAATATTTAGAGACGGCAGAAGACATTTTGTGTTACTGTGTTGCTGCCAGTCATACCCGACGACAACATTTCAATAGGCCGTTTCTAACACCTACTGACATCCAGGACGGAAATCCCAGGCTAATTCTAAGGTTCATCAAAAGCCTCCAACTAGTCTAACAACCAAAAGGGCGATGTTACAGTAGATCCATGCAGGTTGTGGTGACAAAAAGCAGCAGTGCCACTGCCCACATATCTAATATATAATAGTGTAATATGTAACACATTTTCAGACCAGAATTAATACAATTAACTTCAAATCACCACAAATATTCTGCTCGTGCGCTAGATATTGAAACCCTTGTAATATAAATAAAGTTTCCTTAACTTTCTTTCATACTAGGGACAGTGAGACACAGGCACTGATAGACATTCATTGTCATTATGCAGAATTACAACTTTTAAACTAAATTCAGAAGAATTAATGAATTAAACATTGCAAACCTGTTTTTGGATAACTTTAAATCTTGTATAAGATCGTTAAAATCTTATTATGTCGATAAATGAGGCTCAGACTTACAACTTAGTTCAAAATTGATATCTCCAAAATTTATTTCTTTTTGTTCCTTATGTCCATCACAATAATCTAATGTCACATGTTCTGAAGGCTTTGGTATAAGAAATTCTTCCCACTGTGGCATTGTTGTTACAGTGCCATGGTGTAAAGTTTTCATATTTCCGACGGCGACAACGATGAAATAGAAGAAATAAATTTGTATTTCCATGGCGTTTGAAATCTTATTAGAGTTACCGATATATTATTTTTATTACCACTTTATTAATAACGAACTGTACTCTAGTTATTTATACATATATCTCACACAAAGGATTATAGTATGCAAGTTTGACAATAAAGCAGTTGTTATCCTAACTTGCCATTCTCATATCTAAACAGATTACATGAAAATCGGTTTTGTAGTTTCGTTTCAGCAGCAGGGTTCTGTTGACACTGATACGTCTTTAATCACATGCAAACCATTAAAGATTTTTTTACGATAAGAACAGAATGGATCTTAAGTAAAGCTGTGACGACAGGCACGCAATCGTTTACAAAAGCGAAAGAAAATATGAATATTGCATCAGATCTCAACACAGGGAGATGTACATATATCGGTAATTGAGAATTTAAAATGTATCTAACCGAAAGTAGGTAAGTCTCCTCAACAGCGGAGTAAGAATTGGTTCTCGTTGCATCAGCTCGATTTAGCACCACGTGCAGAATTCTTATGTTTGGAACATACTGCAGCTGCAATTATATCGAATTAAAACAAAAGTAAAAGATTCACAAGAATACGGTTAATGAATGTAGTCGTTTGTATAGTTTCAAAACAACATGATAGTAAGACAAAATTAAAAATGTATTCTATTACTTCACCTAAAATTTTCGTTCAGGATTTCAATGGCTGTTTTGTTTACACCTTGAGCTTTATGAAGCAAGTTAGTGCTTGCAAAGATATTTTTTATGAATGTGAATGAATAAGATTGTTAAATTTCTTAATGTTTTTTTATTGAATAGGTGACAGTGAAATTTTTATGTTTAAAAAACGTTAAGCATTATTTTCGACAGATAGATAACACAAGCCTACGACTAAATGACTTTTTCGACTGAAAGGCGATCGTTATTGATTTTTAGGTGCTGAATCCAAAAAAACTAATAAAAAATGTCCATTACTCTCAGTTTTTTCGCAAATTTCTTTTGGATGTCTCACCAATTTGCAGTTGAAAATCAGCATCACGCGTTTTTCTAGAATAATAGACGCGAGGAGTAGAATAATAGGATAATAATTATTTATGAATAAGTCATCCTATCATGAACGAATCATCCTTTATAGTTCACTCGTCTAAGTCATCTCAACACCAGCACACTTTCACCCTGCTCATTTGTGTGTTGTTCCCTTTCTTATCAACATGTCCTCTAGCCGTGGTTTTCGTAATTCTCCCAACAAGTTTTGTTACGTTTGTAGTGAACTTGAACACTAGAGAAACATTACAGACTTTCTTAGGAAAGTATATTACTTCTATTTCGATGTGAGACTTGGGGACCAGGACAAATCGTGAGCTCCTCACAAAGTGTGTTATATTTGTGTAGAAGATCTCAACAAGTAATCATCAGGTAAAAAATCATTCAAATTTGGCATTTCAATGATTTGGAGGAAATCAAAAAATCACCCTAGGAAAGTATTCGCTCCCAGATTCTGGGGTTTGGTTGAGGTATGTGGATGATATTTTCTCTATATTTGACACTAAAAAATGTAATATTGACGATTTTCTCAATAGATTAAATAATCGGTTCGAAACCATAAAGTTCACTTGTGAAAGAGAAGAAAACGGTCAGCTACCCTTTCTAGATACTTTAGTAATTAGAAATAACAATAGATTAGAGTTTGACGTGTATAGAAAGGAAACCAGTACACTTCGCTACATTCCTTCAGACTCCCATCATTGTGTTCAACACAAAATGGCAAGCCTGAATTTTTTGGTCCACAGACTTCTCACTTTTCCCTTGAACAAGGCGAGGTATGAGAAAGAGCTTAAAATTATAAAAGATGCGGCCAAGTGTAATGGTTTCCAGCCTCAGCATATCTATAAGTTAATTAGGAAGTTCAACTATAAGAAAACTGTGAAAGAATCTACGACTTTTCGAGAGGATGTTAAAGCTTCACCCGTTGTGATCCTCCCTTACGCTCCCTTTATCACTAAAGGTTTGAGTAAAATCTTCAAAGAGCTAGATCTCAGAATAGTTTACAGTTCTGGGACTAGTTTACGAAGTCTCATCGGTAACCCTAAAGATAAAATACAACCTCTAGAAAAGTCAGGTATTTACGAAATCAATTGTAAAGATTGTAATCAAAAATATATTGGGCAAACCAGGAGAGCAGTCTCAACTAGATTCAAAGAGCATATGGCTCATCTTAGATTTAATAGAATTGAGAAATCGAGCGTTGCCCAACACATTTTTGAAACAGATCACAACATCGATCATACGAATGTTAAATTAATTAGACAAATAAACAATTGTAAGTTTCTAAATGTTTTCGAAAGTTTAGAAATATTTAAAAATAAGTCATGTGTAATGAATTGTGACAATGGCCCTATACCGTATTCGTCATTGTTTTCGTTAATCGGAAATTAATGATGCGTATCGGATTGACCGTGCATAACTTTTAGGTTACCTGTTTTTGTAGATTTTATTTTAATTTAGTTTTATTATCGCCTTGATACTGACAGCATTGCTGTTGAAACGCGTCGGTGTTTTAGTTAAAACTTGTTTGGTGTTCAGTGAGTTAAAGTGTTTAGTGTTCCAAAAGATGACCACTACATTTTTAGGGAATGAAAAAGACCCTAACTACTTCAGCATTGTCAATGATCTTCTCAAAAAAAATTTTGAAAACTTGACTGTCTAAGGAGCATAAAAAGTCACTTTTTACATTCTTATTTGGATTTTTTCCCTGAAAGCTTGCATACTACCGTCGAAGAGCAGGATGTGGTATGGGTCGCTTCATCGGGGAAATCCAGCTGTTACTCATAAGAGGAAAAGTAACAATCGGAGCTTTTCCGAGAAGAGGAAAAGGAAGTACAGAGCTACTAAAGTGGATTAAATTAATTTAAAGTACATTAACAGTGTCTGTTCTTGTTACTAAACTTAATTTGGATAAATAAAACTTTTGTAAATTTTTTAAAATACATTTTTCCGCTCTCCAAAGCAGTCATATTCACACCTGTTTGGTTAAGATTCTTGTGTTGAGTTGCGGAAAAACGGTGGGTGGTGGGGAAAAGTGTTTACATTTTCGGATTCAGCTCCCTTCAAAACTGTTACATCACCCTAAATAATAAAAAAAACTTTTGTTAAATTAGTTTTTGCAGACCTGTGTAATAGGAGAAGAGTAGGTTTTATCTCTAAATTTCTAAAATATTCAAACTACTTCTAATACATTTAAACATAAATTTGAAACTGGTGGCAATATAAATTAGACAACAAACAAGAAACATAAACAAAATAAGTGGAATAGAACAATGACTAAATATATTATAGAATTAGTATCATGCCGTTACAAAAAGCTCGATAAAAATGGGAAGGAAGAATAGATAAAAATGAATGCACCATGCTATACAGTGGAGAAAATTGACAAGGACATAATAGAATAGTATTTATGATTGATGATAGTATCAGATTTAAATGCAAAACCTAGCAGGAAAGACTATACTAAGAACGTAGTAGGAAAACATACCATCCGTGATACAATTACAGACAAGTACATAAGACTTTGCAATTTAGCAACAATTATAAATATGTTTGTAACGAATAGAATGTTTAAACACAAATAACAATATGAAGTAACTTGAATGGTTCCAGGAAGATCAACAGGAAAATAAATTGAAAACGTACTCAGAAATTGGGGAAAAATAATTCAAGCTGTATGGTCTTAAGGAGCTACAGGTGTTGATACTGATCATCACGTTGTTCTAATAAAAAATAGTTTAAAGATTATAATAAGTAATAAGACTAGAACAACAAGTAAAAGGTGGAAGATGGAAAAATCAAAAGTGAAGACAAAAGAACAGAATACAAATGTAAAATTACTAAATAATTCTGAATCAAAATAAAAGATAAAAACGTTGAAAGAGGTGAGAATCTTATGAATAGAATAATGCAAGCAATAGAAAACAATAAACAAAAAAATCAAATGTGAAAGAAATATTACAAGAAAAAGAAAGCAAGAATGAAGTCGTTAAAAGCTAATGCAGAAATGATTGCGGAATTATAGAAAATCAAAGAAAGAAAAGCATTTTAAAAGAGAAGAAAAATAAGTGGATAGAAAATATGATAGAAGAAATAGAAAATAACAGCAAAGATAATCATATACTATAGCAACACATAAAAAGACAGAACAGGAGATTATCAAAAACATGTTACGAACAAGACATGAACCTACGTTTTCATTACATTTTTATTGATTTCGAGCAAGAGTTCAACACTATTAACATTCCAAAAAAAAAGACAGAAGCACTGAAAGATTCAAACACTGCTGTGCTAACACAATAACAAATATCAAATAAGGTAGCAGTAAATAAAAGGGTAACACAAGGAGATGCATTATCGACAACATTGTCCAATGTGGTTTTAGCAGGGATAATAACTGTGAGTTGAAAGGAACAATAAACCAGAAAGGTATGAAAGTAGTGGCCGACGCTGATGACGTTGCTTTATTAGCAAGAGATAGAAAAAAACCTAGAAGATGCTGCAATAAAAATAAACTATACAGTACATGAGAGTCAGCAAAAGAAAGAGAACAGACAATGAAGAAACAAAAATGGGGCCACCCACTTTCGAAGAAGTAAATAAAAAAACCTTAGAATACCTTAAAACCATGATAAAATGATAAATAGAATATAAGCGAAATACAAGACCTGCTACAGATACAAAACACTAATTAAAAAAAAATAAAGAGTGAGCAAACACACAAAGCTAAGAGTGTACAAGATAACCATAAGACCGTTGGTGACAGACAGGGTAGAGACGACGTGCTTTAAAAACAAAGAGGTGGAGGACCTAACAATATTCGAGAGAAGAGTTAACTGAAGATAGTAAATGTAGAAAAATATAGAAAGCTAATGAATCATGAAATAGACGAAATAATAAAAGAGGAAATATAGTCAAAATAATTAAATTGCAACGATTACGCTGTTATGGGCACACAAACAGGAAGAAAGAAAAATCGATACCTACTAAAAGAATCAGGAAATGAAAACTACAAAAAAACAGATTATTGGAGAATTAGGTAAGGGATTTGGAGAATCAATCTACTACTGACCAACATTAGCAAAAGAGCAAAAATCTGTGGTAAGGATATTGGAAAATCAGGATGGACTAACCAATCACGACTCCCTCGTGTGTCTTCACCTTGACGTAGGCGAACTTGCTTTGCCGGGTGAGGGAGCTTGCGTGCTCTAATGAACCTGAGAGCTAAGCCGGCGGTAGCATTGCTACCGGTAGGGTCACCCATGCCGGACAGGTCGAAGGTGAAGTGCCAGACTAAGAAAGACACCCCTGACCCAGCTGTCGTGTCGTGGCTAAGGGCATACTAAGGGATAAACGGTGCCAGTATCTGTTACACTATATGTGTAAGGTTACTGTTAAACCATACTCCTTCCACTGTGGTCATGTCTCACAGGTGGATGGAGTGGGGGTCTTGGCTTAATCGCCCGGACCGAGAGGAGACAACCTCAATAAAAACCTAAATCCTAAGGCGGGTGGGCAGGCTGACGGGATGCGTGGCTGTCTAGAAGATCAGTCTCTACTGCTCACACTCCTGGAACACCGGGCGACCTTCCGGAGTAACAGCCTTGCGTCTGTGTGGGGGCTCCACAGGCGTCGACCACCCTTTCCCCCATACTCGTGGGAACAAAATGGAAGGAATAAACATGAAACCCAAAACAACCTTAACAGGGGAACCTGCAGACAAGGAAAACCCTGAAACAACAAAAGCAGAGGAAGGCTCATTCAGCCAAGACACTGCTACCCAACTGAAGCTAACTCAGCAAGAGACAGAGGAAGTGGTAATACCACAAGCCCAGCAGATTCTGATGCTGAGATGAAACAGGTAGCTACGGGAATGGATCGCCTGAAGCTAATAAAACCTAAACTCTCCGGTGCACAGAAACGGAGAAGGGCCATACAAGCTGCGATTGCTGCTGGGGAAGCTATAAGACCCAGGAAACAACGGTCAAACCGAAGTTCGAAGGAACAAGAGGGAGAACCGTCAACAAGTCAGCAGAAAACCTCTAAGAGAGTAAGATCGGAGGGAAGTACTCCATCTTCAACGAAGAGTCAGCCGACAAAGATGAAGAAGTCAGATAGCGGCAAACCTCTTAAGGTAAAACCCAGTGCGTCTTGTAGCCAGGACACAGCTGGGGCAACCTTTAGTCAGGCCTTAACCGCTACTAAGATGGCTGTAGTATTGGATAAATACCCAGAGGAAAGATTGTCAGAAGAACAATCTAAAAATCTGCAAATGGCAATAATGGGGGAGATATGGAAGTGCAAGCCACCAACCGCACCCCAATTTAAGAACAGCTATGCAGAGAAGGGAGTCGTCTACTTCACCTGTGGAAACGAGAAATCGAAGACATGGCTGATGGAGACTGTTCCTAAACTCCAACTGTGGGAAGGCGTAATCCTGAGGACTGGCGTTGCGAAGGATATCGTCAAAACCACAAAGGTAGTTGTGTGGGTCCCAACTGAATTCCTGGGGTCTATGGAAGTGGAGAAAGTTTTCCAACTCCTCGAAACCCAGAATGATGGGATAACAACCAAAGACTGGCGCGTCGTATCGAGCAAGGCAGACCCGAAAGGAATAACCTTGGTTCTGAATATCGATGAGGGATCCTTGAAGGTGCTGAATGGCATGGGCCTGAAACCCTATTTTGGATTAAACCAGCTCACCTTCAAGATAATTGGGAGGAAAGAAAAAACCGAAGATGTTGAAGGTAATACAGATAAACCTTCAACATAGCAGGGCGGCCTCTGCTTCCCTATGTAAGCTGCTAGCCTCGGGCAGCATCGACGTGGCCCTAATACAAGAACCCTGGCTGGTTGGGGACCGTGTAGCAGGCCTAGGTGAAGCCAAAGGTAATGTAATATATGATTTACGCTATGGCAGAGTAAGATCTTGCATTTATGTTAAGAAAGAACTACAACCATTAACGCTGCTTAACTTCTGTTCCAGAGATTTAGCGGCCATAAGGCTGAAGTTCTGCACCAGAGGGAGCAGCAAGGAGCTCATTTTCGCTTCTGCTTACCTCCCGTATGATGCACCGAAACCACCGCCAACGGACGAAGTGGAAAACCTGGTGAAGTACTGCGAGGATTCTAACCTCCAGGTCATCATCGGAGCGGATGCCAACTCCCACCACACTGCATGGGGAAGCACCGACACAAATAGTAGAGGTGAGTCACTATTAGAATACATTATCTCTCGAAATCTGGTGGTTTTGAATGATGGTAGTGAACCAACTTTTGTAACACAGAGAAGGCAACAGGTAATTGACATAACGTTCAGCTCCGTGTACATTAGCTCACAGGTTACTAAGTGGTATGTATCTGAGGAACCTTCTCACTCAGATCACAGGTACATCATACTGGAAATCGCGGGAGTCGATAAAACAGTTGAGATGTACAGGAATCCACGGAGAACCGACTGGGCGAAGTACAAAGAGGAGCTGAGCGATAACATCAAGCAGGTCAGACCAGATATAAAAAATGAGCTGGATATTGAGGCTGCCTCCGAACAATTGCAAGAGGCCATAATAACCTCATATGAAATAAGTTGTCCTCAGACAAAACGAAACTCTTCCAGAGCAGTCAGCTGGTGGAATGAGGAATTGTCATTACTGAGGCAGCGAACACGCAAATTATTTAATAAGGCGAAAAAACCAATGAGTGGTCTGATTATCGGAACTCACTCACTGCGTATAACAGAGCCCTAAGAAGGGCTAAGAGAAAGTCATGGAGGAAGCTCTGTGAGGATATAGAAAGTACATCTGAAAGTGCAAGACTCCACAGACTACTTGCGAAAGATCCAACAAATCCTCTGGGAACCATTCGGAAACCCACTGGAGAGTTCACGAACACTGGGACAGAAGCGCTGGAGGTCTTACTAGAAGCGCACTTCCCAGGTTCAAAGAATATTTGCCCGAATAGTGGATTAGGCAGTCAAACTCTTGAATGGCCTTTACGAAGGCCTGGGAGAGAGGACTGGCGATTAGCTAAAGGGTAATAACATACAACAGGATCATTTGGGCGATTAACAGCTTTGAGGCGTACAAGTCCCCTGGTCCTGATGGGATTTTTCCCGCCTTGCTACAACAAGGTGAAGAGGCAATAGCATTAGCGCTTTGCCGAATCTATAGAGCCAGTCTGGCGCTGGGTTACATACCATCTGTTTGGAATAGGGCTAAGGTTGTGTTTATACCTAAACCTGGACGTAGCTCATACGCTGAGGCAAAGGCATACAGACCAATAACCCTATCATCGTTCATTCTGAAAACTATGGAAAAGCTGCTTGAGAAGTACCTTAGGGAAACCTCTCTACTAGAGAGGCCGTTACACCCCAACCAGCATGCATATCAAGCAGGTAAATCATGTGAAAGTGCCTTGCACCAGCTTGTGTCGCGGGTAGAGGCAACTTTAAACAATAAAGAAATTGCATTAGCGGCATTTCTTGACATAGAAGGTGCATTTGATAACACCTCATTTGAATCTCTAATAAGAGCTGTCAAAAGTCGTGGAGTAGAAACTACTATCTGTGAGTGGATGGAAGCCATGCTTCACGGTAGGCAGGTAGAAGCGGCATTGGCGGGAGATAAGATGCAGGTGTCAGTTTCAGGGGATGTCCACAGGGAGGCGTCCTGTCCCCTCTACTGTGGGACATGGTAATTGACGAACTGCTCGCTCTGCTAAACAATGCAGGCTTCTATACACAGGGATATGCTGATGATATAGTGATTCTCACCATTGGTGGGAGTACCAGCATAATTTCAGAACTTATGCAAAGAGCATTAAAGATGGTAGAAGGATGGTGCAAGAGGGAGAACCTTGGAGTAAACCCGGACAAAATTGCACTTGTACCCTTCACCAAAAGAAGGAGACTGGAAGGCCTAAGAGCACCGACTCTATACAATAAGGTTATACAGATTAGTCAGGAGGCCAAGTTCCTGGGGGTGATCTTGGACTCTAAACTAAACTGGAATTCACATTTGGAGAAGATGACTGACAAATGTAAAAGGGTGTTAATAACAACCCGTAGAACAGTTGGAAAAACATGGGGACTCAAACCGCATATGACGTATTGGTTGTATAGTATGGTAGTAAGACCCATGATAACTTATGGCTGCTTGGTCTGGTGGCCAAAAGTTAAGCAGAAGCATGTGATAACTAAACTCTCGAGAATTCAGAGATTAGCGTGCCTATGTATAACTGGGGCTATCAAGAGTATTCCGACGGCTGCTATGGAAACCATGCTAAACTTGCCTCCCTCGATATCTTTATCATGGGAGAGGCTAGAATGGGAGCATACAGACTAAGGAATACTAGCAACTGGAGACCCCACTATGGGTTGGGGCACACCAGAATAGAAGCAATAGTACAAAACCCAATCTTTGATATGGGGAGCGACATATCAATCACCAGGATTTCCTATGACAAACCCTTCAAGATTTTCTTGAATTGGGATGAATGGAAAAATGGTGAGGGAGAAAACCGCACGCCCAAAACTGGTATACAGATGGGTCAAGGGCGGGCACTAATTCTGGCGTTGGTGTATACGAGGAAAACCAGGGTTACAAGGTATGTGAACCACTTGGGCGATACACAACGGTATTTCAAACAGAAATATATGCTATACAAACCTGTGCGATGGAGAGTCTACGCCGCCAACCGCGAGGGCAGGCGATCTGTATTCTCTCTGACAGTCAGGCAGCCTTAAAGGCTCTAGCATCTTATTACATAGCTTCCAAACTAGTATGGGAGTGTCTGCAAAACCTAACTGTCCTGGCCAGAGACAACAAGGTCACCTTGGTGTGGGTGCCGGGACACAGGGGCATAGCAGGCAATGAAACCGCAGACCAGCTAGCGAGGGAAGGTTCCCAAATTAAATTCACCGGGCCGGAGCCAGGTCTGGGTATCACAAAGAGTGCAGTACGTGGTGCAATTAATGAGTGGATTATAAAACAACGCCAACTAAATTGGAACCATGTAGCTGGACAAAGACACAGCAAACGGATGATGGAACGACCGTCACAACGACTAACTGCTGACTTACTTGCATTAAACAGGACTCAACTTAGGGCAGTGACATGTCTATTAACAGGACACGGCTGTCTAAGAGGTCATCTGCACAAGATGGGGATCTATAAAGATGAACCCCTATGCAGACTCTGCAATGAGGAGGAGGAAACAGCCTTTCATATCATTTTCGAATGCGTGGCACTAAGTCAACGTAGGATTACTTTGCAAAGCGCATTTGATCTACCAGTGGAGAAAGATTTACCAAATAGGCTTCTAAACCTGATCGAGGGAACTAACCTGTTTGAGTAAAACGGAATCAAGGCAGGAATAACACAATAGGCTAAGTGGGCCGCAGTGTTAGGGATAATTAGAGACTGCCCTGCCTTGATAGCAATCAAATCAAATCAAATCAAATCAAATCAACCAATCACGACCAATCATCTAAAGTAGTCTATACAGCTAAAAGAAGCAACTTTAATTCCAAAACCAATATACAGCTAAATACATATAAGTTACTTCATAAACAATCTAAAAGCCTAAAACATGTTTTACTCAAAATCCTTGAAATTCAAAAATCTGGATTACATACAACGCTTTTAAACCTAACTGGTGGTTTAAACTGAACTCCCTTGAGCCCTCTGTCGTCCCCTCCCATCCCTCTCTTCTTCCTCAGCTTAAAGGTTAATCAGAAAAACGAAAATTATGACAAAATATCTATGAAATTACATATCTTAAGAAGCTTTCCATGACTGTTTGCTTTGGAGAATGAATATAATGCTACGTACAATTTAAACGCCCACTCTTTAGTAAATAACTTTGCAGAGGTAAGTGCAGTCCATAGTTTTTTTTTTCATCTGGATGTCCAGAAATATTATCCAAACTAAGCAATGCTTTCGAAGACAAATTCAAATATCTCATTTTTTTTTCAGCCAACACATATAAAAATTCATGGAACGATTCTCGAAAAACCATCCATTCAAACCAATTTTTATTTTAAATCTTGAAAGAGGTCCAATGGAATTCACCAAAACTAATTTTATATATATATATATATAAACGTTATTCACATAATAAATTATTGTGTAATAAACCTGTAATAACCACTTCGTTATCTATATTTTTACCTTTCACTAAATAGACAATAAAGTGAATGAGTATCCACTATCAAAATATTATAGCTTTTATCTTTATGAATACAGACTGTACAAAATAGTTTAATAGTGAGTCATTGATTGAGCAAATCTTATACATTATTTCCCTGAATTGCACGAACGTTAATTACGAACCTAATCTTAATCGAACCCGTGCTTGTATAATATTTTTGTGTTAGCAACTGTCATCAATCCATCATAATGTTTTATTGTGTTATTGGAAAGAAAAAAATCCCCACACAGGTAATCTTCGCATCTTATCTCCCCCATTCGCCTATTTTGGTGAAACTGCACGACCACCGTTATTGGTTGCAGTAATTAAAGTGAGGAGGATATTAATGGGTTGTGTGCTGTACCAGCTCGGATATATACCTATACATACATAGATTGTAGTTAAAACCGTAACTGCAACGTGTAATGTTCTGTCTACCTATATTATCACACGGTAAATATTGACGCCGGGCATCATATCTCACTTGTTGAATTTTATTATACATTATTAAGACCTGTGCAAATATTTGATGCCGTATGATTTGGTGGAGTTTGCTCTGTTTGCATGAATGAACATGTACTACGAATGTGTATCTAGTTACGGACTCCAAATGTACCTACTCGTGTATTTTGCAATTAGCAGTTGTTAAAAACAACAAAAAGTACAACAGCTAGGCGCTTGTGTTTGTAATATAGTAAAATATGTAACAGGAACTTATTAGAGGAAATCGGATTAAATACAACAAAAATTATATCAAACAAACTTAACTAACCTAGCTACGTTAGGTAGCTAGAATAATGGAGAAATGGAAAGAATTCACATTGTGAAGATAATACCCCCTCTTGTCATAATTTGAACAACTTTGGATTCCTTGTTCATCTTCCACCATTAGTCTAGTCTTTTCTGAACGATAAATAAAACCATATATGGCGTTTACTAATAAGTAGTGTAGTTGTACGATTTAATATCATTCAGCAGTTAAACGTTTCCGAGTCCCTAATGGGTATGGGAGATGATTATTGAATATATTGACATCTTCTCGCCCTTAATTTGGCCATTCCAGACTTGTTGTCGGATTATAATACCGGTCTGATTCCACTTAGAGGCTAACTTGACTCAGGCCTACACAGAAGTGTTGGTTGGCGTAAATTCGAACAAGACGTACAATATCTCACACCTGAAAATATCAACTCTGTTCCAAAAATCCTTAAAACAGGAAACTCACAAATTAACTGCAGATATCTCTGCATATCTGAACAAAAGCATCCTCCCTAACAAAACCTGTTTTGTGCAGGTGGCTCCGAGGAGAAATAAAAAGCTCCGTGCAAGATAAAGAACTGAGACAATACTTAACCCTGCGGATATGGCTGTGACCAATGCTGTAGCCAACAAAAACAGAAACTCTCATAAAGAATTCCAAGAGGAGAGGTTGTGGAAAAATCCTCGCTCAAGATTGAGGATGGCTCTTTCTGGAGACAGTGATAGCTTTGAAACACAATAAGGTACGCAAAAAAATTAATCCCAATCTCTACGGACCAGGCGGCATTGTTTATCTACCAAAAGAAAAGTGTTTTTGCGAAATACTTATGCTCGATCGCGATTCGCGAGGTGGTGGATGACGACAGTGACTCAGACAACAATACTAAGCACCATAATTGCCTTCCCTCTTTTCAGGGAGAAGCAATTCTCTCTCTAAACAAGGAGAAAGTTAAACTATTTATAAAAACCAGAGAACGAGGAAAAACTCTTGGTCTAGATAACATTACTAATGTTGGGATATCCAGATTAACAAAATTTTTCTTTACAACTGAAACACTTTTCTCTGATCTGGAAATACTCACACAGATACGTCAAGGACTATAGATTTCCTTAGAACTACCAGCCTGAACAGATTAAAGCAGAACTTTTTGCCTTTAACTTTACCCAAGACGAGCAACTTAACTGCCTGGAAGATTTCTTCACGAATTTTAATCTGTTAAGGGTAACAGGCTGTATTTAAAACGCAATGGAAGAGCGCAAAAGCGTAGAAGCGGTTGTTCCTGGATATCGAGCAAGCGTTCAATACTTTTAGGAATCAATGATTTGTTCAAAAGATGGTCAACACAGGAATCAACTCGAAAAGAATCAGAATTGTGTTTTCATATCTTTCAGAGCGGTCTTTTGTTGTGAGGCATAAATCTTGAATATTCTTCACAAAAACCCTGATAGCAGGAGATCTACTACCAATTTACGAAAAGGAAACGACTCGCTTATAACAATATTTTCTTTGGGGATTTTCGACTCCTGTCGAGCCAAATAATATTATACCTGAGTGATCTTAAACCAAAGGCTCTTTTCGGGCATACTATTAGATGGCTTTAAATTTTCTGTAATCATGCTTAATTTATCCTGAAAATCTACGAGTAAACTCTTGCTATATTTTTTGTGAGCTACTGTACCACCCCTGGAACTTTATGATTGTTATAGTTCAAATACAAAACTAGTTCTCTTAACGATGCGGATATAAAGCTGTTAAGACCTATTTTACAATCAGCTATAAACGGAATCATCTGCTCATCTCAGCAATAATTTTTGGTTATTTCAGACAATCAACCCTTCCTAACTTTACTCATAAATAGTTTAACCCTTTAAAGTTAATATCGATTACGATTCATTGATTTTTTGGTAAATGAGTGGTGTATGTAGTTTGTATTGATAATCCTGGATATTTTAGGGAAGACATTAGCCTTGAAATTCCTCAACTTAATAATATACGGCAGCGCATATTTTCAGAATCACTGCTACTGCAATCGAATCGAATTATAGTTTTCATTCCAAGGTAGATTTTGAGCTTGGTGGCTGAAATGGTTATTGAAAAATGTTAAAAAGATTATTAAAATTCGAGCCTAAATCGTCTTCTTTATAAGTATCCATCTTTCCTATATCTAGTATTGGACGCTTCGCTCCTTGATCAGAAGAAGCATCTTTAGTGTTATCTTATCTAAACATTTTTTATTCTCAAAAATAGCTAAAAGCAAAAGATTTTGGTAAATTTTGAGGTTTTACAGATTTTGTAAATTAGAGCGCAGGCCATTTTAATACCAATTGGGGTTTAAAACGACAATTAAACTAAACTAAAATATAAGTATATACAGAAAACGTTCATTAACACAATAATTTTTGTGTTTGAACTTTGCTCTTAATAATGTATGTTTATTAAGTGCGTGCAGGTATCGAAAGAATTTCACACCAGCGGATGGTTTGAACTTCACTCAAAACTTTCTCTAGATCACCTTGAACATTGCACAGCCGTAAATGGTGCGAATTTTATAATTTCATAATAATTGACATTCCACTTATTCATGTTTGACGAATGATTTGATTTATCTTCCGAGAAACAATTCAAAGTTCATTTAAAATTTTAACTTTGATTTTTACTTACATTAAACTTCTATTTTTCATAAACAATGCATAATTTTAAAATAAATCAACTTATGTAGTAATCTACTTCGCATAATCACAATCGTCTCTTATATTCCCAAGAAATTTAAATAACATCAAAACGTTATAACATGTTTCTCGCGTTTATTTATTTTTAGCAAAGAAATCATGAAATTCCCAAACATGATTAAATTTCATATTAAAACTGAAATGAACATTTCAAAAAATTCTGGTGGGTCCGCCGGTACTAGCAAAGGGAACCGTAAACATCAAAGAAATAAATTTCTTCTGTAGTTAGTCAATCACACAGTATTAAGATGTAGACCGTGTAATATCAACAAATAGATTTTTGTTTTCATTTCTTTCATAAAATTTCAGACAAACACTAAATTTATTTTGGCATTCGAGTGATAATTGCTAATTTACATCTTTACATTGTTTTCAACTAAATCTAATGCGCAATTTGTTTCGCTTGGGACATGGTACTAAATTATACAGCTGTATTGATATATCTATGATTTAAACACATTCACAATATCAATAAATTTACTTTCCTAATTAGAACTTACCTAATACGAGCTTGTAACGTGTACAAATTAACATTAACTTCGCAATGTTTATAGATTGCATTATTGTAAAGATACGAAATAGATTTCATTATCGCTATGTTGTTACTTACATTTACGATTCATTTTATATCATTAATAAACATATAACTAATTAGTAATGCAAACATTTTAACGGGAAGTTTTATTATAATCTAAACGTCACATATTATTTTGGATGCCAAATATTACACACATTACAAAGCTTGTTCTGTAACGTTTTATCGTATTTTTAGCTCTCAGGAGGATATTATTTCAAACGGACAACATACAATTTACGTAAGTTTTTAGAATAGAAGACGTCAATAGCTAATTTGTTCTTCTATTATCCCAGAATGATATAAGCGAAGTTGCATTAATAATAATGTTACCCAGAAAAATATGGATGTTTTTCTCTAAAATTAATGAAGTCGTTTAATGGCTCCCAAGCATGTTAAATATTCTGAAAAAGCTTCAATGTTGATTGTTGGGCAACGCTGATAAATATAACCCTAGCCCCCTTCTAGAGGATTTGGACTTTTGTAGATATCATGACTCGACATGTCTCTTACAATACACAATAAAAAGAGTGGGATTTGTTTAAAGAGTGGGTATGTTTGTCAAGAAACCTAGAACTTAATATAAAGTAAATATGATTTTAGGATCGCTTTTATTAAGACTTTGTCTACCAGGTACTGGAACGACTGGAAACTATTAAGTGGAAGGACAAATAAATAGTGACAGTACTGTTCAAGATAAATAATATGATGTTAAGTTATGGGTTACAGCGTATAGTACGGCTAGATGTTTTAGAAACAAGTCCAAAAGGGTGTTTCATTAAACCGCATTTTTTATAAGTACATGAAACATGGAAATAACTCGATACTGGACTATGTTATAACAAACGCAAAAGAAAAAATCACGAAGCTTAAAATAATCGATACAGCTATATCGGATCATAATGCTATTTTGACAGCAGTAAAGTGTGAAGTACAACAGAAAACATACAAAGATAAACACTTCAATGTTACCAAAACTGACTACAGAAAAATAAGTACAGAAATAGAACAAATACCTTCGGATGACATAATAATCTTTGAAGTATTATCCGGAACAATACAAACAATTATAAAACAAAATCAATCATCGGCGGCAGTTCGGAGAAGGCAAGAATGTCCGTGGATCGACGAAAGTATAATTAGACAAATCAAAAAACGAAACAAATTATGCAAGAAACACAGGAGGCATCCAAAAAACGAATCCTATAAAATGGAATATGAAAATCAGAAAGAAATTACAAAAAATTTGATAAAGACTACCAAGAAACAATATTTACAAAACTATATAAAAAACATACTAAAGACTCCTCCAAGATTTGGAAATTCATAAACTACTAAATAAACAAGAACCAAAAAAAAAAACGAAAACTGTTATTAATGAAATTAAAAAACAAGACAAAACAACTACCACAAACAAAAAGGATATTGCTAATGAATTAAATACCTTCTTTGTTGATAGAGGGAAAAGCTTAGCAGAGAAGCAAATAAAAGATTCCAAAAAACAACAAGAGTTCGGTGGGTTGTACTCATTGGTTTTCGCCACAGTGCAACCTGATTATCCCTCTCCTCCGTCCTCCTAAGCTTGCATTTTCTTCTTCTTCTTCTTTTTCTTCTTAATTTTCCTTGGCTTCTGGGTTCACCATTCCAACCAGTCACGTGAGTGGGGGAAATAAAACCTTGATATTGATCACCACGTCCTTCTGGAACCTATTTTCAAACAACGATTTGGAGATCAACACAGAAAAACTATTCTTCTAACCTCTTCTACTCTTGGAAGCAAATAATTAGAAATGCAGGTTAGCTACTGTCTACGATAGTCTACACTCTACACCAAACATGCGCTAGCCACACTACTGCGATACACTAATTAGTTTTTAGCGGTTACTACAAGATCCGCTTATAGGGTAAATGATGGTTGTTACAGATCTCTTCCGGGCAAGAAAGGGCAATTTGGGGATGACTAAACCGATATCATAATAGGGGGACTAACTTACGATGTGAAAAAGTGAGAGGATATGCTAAAGATTTATATTGATATCATGAAGAAAATTCATAAGACTTTGTATCCTGTCTTCGGATAAATTAGCTAAGACTGAAGGCATATCTATTGGGGTAATCAATTTCGAATTTACTAACTCTTGATATAGTTGGTCTGATCTTCTCTTGTGCAAAGGGCATTCGAAAAATATGTATTTTAAGTCTATAAAAAGGTTCCATGAACAATCTCCACTTCTTTTGACATGAATTTTAAAGAGGTGAGCTGGAGTGGAAGCATGATTGAATCTCATTCTGCACATCGTTACTATTTGGGCTCTGACAGGCATCTTGTGAAAATGGCTTTTTGTTTTGGTGTCGGATTGATATTAGCTTTAGTACGACAGAATTCATCCCATTTTTCATTCCCACTTTGACGAGATTTCAACTTTACGCTCCACTAAGATGTCATTGCTTTGGATTTTGTAATTCCTGTTTGATGTTTCTGGAGATGCTGCCTGTCTAGCTAAAGTATCTGCCTTTTCATTTTCTTGAATGCCCTTATTTCCAGGAATCCAGATGAAACAGATATCAAATCCTCGGTTATCCAATTCGTAATAAATTTGTTTGATTTCCAAAGTATAATCATATGAATCTGCTGAGATGCCTACTGATTTAATATTATAAAGTGTGCTCTGGGAATGAGTGAAAATCAAGATCTTCTGTAGATTACTTTCCCTTACTAGTTTTCGCTATAGCTCGCCATTTTCTCTAAAATGGCTATAGTTTCGGCTAGGCATATGTTAATTTTGTTGTCGATCGTGATCTGAATCTCCTGACGATTCACTGGACTGAATATTCCAATGCCCACTCCTTGGACCGATTTAGATGCATCAGCGTATATTGACACATGATTCGGCCAATTCGTTTGACTTAAGGTGTCGAAAATAAAATTGATATAAGTAGTTTCCGTGAATATTCTGTAGGTAGGTTATTTAATTGAATGTCAAATTTTAGGGGACAATTTTTTGGTCCATTTAAAAAGAAAACTTCATATGAACGTATGACCTAAAACTTTTGAGATACAGGGTGGTAAAGTTTTCAAAAATAAATAGTTTTTCATTAATTCCTGTAATACTACTTTAGATATTTTAAGAAGAAATGTGGTATACGTGTAATGTATCAAGAGGCATTATTGAGTAAACGTTTTTTAATTCCACCAGTGGCGTTCGTACGGAATTTCAGCTACTATTTTGAAACGTTTAGGTCATACGTTCATATGAGTAAAATGGACCAAAAAATCGCCCCCCAAAAATATTGACATTCAATTAGAAAACACCCTGTAAGTGACAAATTGCATATTTACTGAGATAGGAAAAATTTCACAAATAATCAAAAAGAAGCAAGGAGGACGAATATTATATGTTAAAAAAATCCACATAACTCCCTAAACGATTGAATTAGCTGCAGGGCCTTTGACCTGCGCCAGATATTGTATCTTCGTTGTGTTGGTACATTTGAGAGCTCTGTGAGGTGGAAAAATAGTAAACTATTCCCAGTCATTGCCTTCAGTACCTATTTATCTGCTTGTAGTTTATATCTCAATTCGAGAGGAAATTCCGAGCATTCTACTAAAAGAGCCTGAGTTGGGCTAGATTTCATTGCTCCTATAAAACGTCTCAAGGCCTGGTATTGGATTCTATTTAAAGCTTGAAGTCCAGTACAATTCAGGGGAAAGATAATTGATCCCGCATAATCAATATGAGAAAGGATGATGGCTTCGTATAGTGTCATTAGTATTACGGGGTCTGATCCCCACCAAGTTCTCCTCAAGGAACGAATAATACTCAATCCTGAAGTACATTTATTAACGATTGATTTGACCTCACTAGGGAACTTCTGATCCAACGTAATTCCTAAAAAGCGTACTTCAGACTGGAATGAAATTTGGATTCCTCCTATGGATAATTCCCCGACATTCTCCCTTAGACGTTTTCTGGTGAAGAAAACGGCTTAGCTTGCATTTTAACTAGAGTTCTAGCTTTGGTATCAGACGTTTAGTCCACTGCAAGTTGCTGGTGTTTCCATTCCGTCTTGTTCGCCAATTACTTACCGTGATGCTTTTAGCAATAGCATTGCACTCGACTCCACTATTTTCACATATCTATGTACTTCATTTTCCGTGCCAGAACGTCTACCAGAGGAATATCGGTGATCGCACAAAGCGCCGCCATAAATGAAATGTTGCTTCAGCTTTACAATTTAAATATTTGTTGTTTCAGAAACAAAGAGAAGCGTACTACAGTATACAACTCGTATTATATTGTATTACTCTATCCTTAAAGCAAAAAACAATGCCCAAAGTTAGAAAAACTTAGCAGCAGTGTTTGTGTTAAGTCAGTTAAAAAATATAACACAGAAATGATGTAATTATAATCTGAGAGGCGACATCTTAGCATTAGCTCTATATAAACACACTCCAACATGTTGTAAATTACAGCATTGGATTTTTACTTCACCTTTACCTTGAAATTTCAGTATTTTTGGCAATTTGATAACTCAAGCCAAAGCAATTGTACAAAGAAGGAACGTTTGCGTGTTTGACAAAATGGCGACTTTTCAGTGTATGCTCTACAGAGCAAGTCGAGATGTTGTGGAGGGTTTTAAAGACGATGGTAAATTTAGAACACAACAAATATAAATTGTAGGTCGTGTCCAATTCCTGTGGTATATTCGTTTTTCAAGGCCACTACTCCAGCTGCCTCAAGTATGGATTTTATGACAATCGTTGTAAGATATGCTGAGGTTATTGGTTTGAAAATTGTTGCTAAAGTTGCATTCCAGGAATAACTAAATTAAAAGTGGTTCAAATGTTAAAAGAGGAAACGAGAAGAAATTTTATATTAAATTATAGAAGAAGGATAGCAAGATGGACCTTTCAGAGTTATGCCGCGGATGTATGTATGTTCTTAGATGAGTCATTTGATTCTTTAAACTTGACAATGCCTTAACGTAAGGAGCACAAGAAACTCCGAATATCGGTACGTAAGAAATCGTAACATGCTTCTCGTTTTGGAATTATCCATTTTTACCTAAAAGTGTTTAATAGTACTGATCAATAAATTAATATTTAAAACACACTCACTCCTTACCATTGCTTTTCGTTTGTGCTGCCGCCGAGATTTCTTTCCATTTTTCCAGTCATGCTTCAAATGACGCTCATATTATTTAATTAATATTTGAATTTGCGATATCGCGAAACTTTTTTAGATGTCATCACGGATGCAGGTATACAATTAACACGAACCAAACGATACCTGTTACCTCCGTACAAATTTGTGACTATACATTGAATATATAGAATAGAATCATGTGCTACTCTATGTATGTAGAAAATTAGTGAAATTGTCATCTCTTTAGAGCAGGTATAGAGCAAGACTTCAATAGAGAGTGAAAAAAAAAACTCAACGATATTTAAAAATCATATCCCAAATTAATTACTTAAACAAATAAATAAATGGCTTCATTATTGAAAACCAACAATACAACAAATAGTCATAAATATTTAACAACCAACATAAGGTGAGCTATAATCTCAAGGCGAATTCAGTAAAACTGAACAATAAAAATAAAATATACATATTTTTGATATACCGTTTGGCATGTGCAAACATTTTTATTTATCAACGATGTACATGGAAAATTGCAATGACATCAATTAATCGTGCTATACTGGTGAATCAATAGACGTTGTTGATTGCTAGCACATCCCAGGCAATTATGTTCAAGCTCACTACTGTACATAATTAATATGTGTCTGCCATCATCAATGTGTGTTCTTAAGAACAAGTTGCTTCAGAAAACCTCAACTTTTCTTTTGTTAAATAGTTACTACATACATACTAACTGGTTTGGCCTCGTTAATGGTTAATTTGATCTCACGTCACCCACACATAAGACTTAATCCATTCCAAGGATGAGCCTTTCAAATTCACTAGGTAGGATTTGTTTACGACAAACTCATGGTGGACACACTCGAAAGCTTTCGCTAAGTCGAACAACACAATCACTACTTCTACATACATACATGTGAACAAATTTATCACAGAATTAATCGCATTCAACGTGAAAGTGTGCAATCCTAAGTAGTTTTACATAAAGTGCACTCTTTCACTACAAGACAAATCTAAGGTTTTGTGGCTTTTTGTAAGCTTTAAGCGTTATGTAAGATATGACCTGAAGCAAGTTAAAACTTCAAAGATATGGTTTCTTGGCACGTGAACAAGATTCATAGAAGGCAAAATTATGCTAATATTTGAAACAAAATCTCAAGATATATCATGAATGGTTGGTTGTAATGAGTACTAGAGAAATACGCATTACACAATGTATTCTTGGTGTTAGCGATTGAAGTACCTTAAATTATATTTCTCCCTTACCTCAGGGTATAATCACTGACAATAGATGTCCTCAATCCTTCCACGATTTATAAAACTTGTAAAAGACACGACATTTAGATTTGACACCTACAAGTTTATCTTATATTCCTTTTCATATTCAAAGATGTTTAGTATCATCCTCCTCAAATCAATTATTATCTACATACCTAAGGAGTTTTGTTTTGATCGCGCATACAAATCTTTTTCTAACAGGCTCAAAAAGCACTATTTCACTCATAAAACATTAAATACTGAACACCGAGCTAGTACAGTTTCCTTATCATCTTGAAAACGGCACCTAGGAAAGTTAAGCTACTTAATTAGCGTAGAGGCATAAGCAACGGACTTCAATAATAAAAAATGCTTATTCTTACGTCTTTGTACGCTATACCTACACATTTTTTTTGTCAAGTAGACATCGAGGCTATTTGCTTGATTGATCTATGTACAGAGATATTCACAGACAAACCAAGTAACGGTTCTGAGCCAATGAAAATATTTCTACTGCCATCTTTGGCAAGTAAATATGTATGTGCTTTCCTTTTGTCTGAATTAATCTGAATAGTTTATACTTTAGTAACCAAAGCAAAATTTCTTTGCTGTTGGTGCTCAGGTCGCAACAAAGAAGTACTACCTTTTGGGGCTTCTGTTTTGGCTAAGCCTGGACTCTTTGTCCTTTAGCCTCCTAAACTCTAAGATGTGGGTACAGTTTAACCGACGGGCTTTGGATGCTCTCTAGAAACGAAGTTTAATTGCAACTATTCGGCCAAGCCGCGACCAGATGTTAATAATTTCCTATCTCCAATATTATATACGAATCAGAACACGAGATGGCGACCTATTGGAGTCAAGCTCCCTCAAGTGCCGGATCGGCGGGTTCTCCGACCTGAAGGCCTTTTGGGGATTCCCATTTTACAGACATTAAGTCTTTTGATTTGTTACGTTTTGGCGCTTGACCAGGTCAGGACACCAAAAGGTAGTATAGGTCGGAGAAACACCTTATATATCAACAGCTTGATACGCAAGCTCAAAGAGCTTTTCTGGCATAAGAGAGGAGCCAGGGCCTCACACGCACACAAGAATTTCGATCGTTAATCGCCACCTTGACGCCCACTCACAAACCTCGCACACCAAAGCATCATTTCAAACAACAAAGAATTTTACATAGACTCTAGACTAGACTATAAACTTTTTCCTACATAAATTTAAATAGCATTAAAGGTTTTTTTTAAACAACAATTAACTTGTTTGCGACCACAAAATTTTGTAACTTATACAATGAAATTACCTATGCGCCACACTATTTGAATAAATGAGAGAAATTTTTACGACAGTATGCAAATGATTGATAATCTAATTTCTGTATTCTAAGCATCACATACTTTGATGTCGTAGATAAACATCTAATAATAACTAGGGCATTATTTCGGCAGTTTCGATATGTAAAATTTTGCTTGAGACACAACTAACGCTTCCAACATTCCATTCATGTAATATTCATATCACGCTACTGATATAGCTCACTTCAAAAGACCAAGAAAACTTGTTACATCCAAACTTACTTTCCAGCTCTTTGTATATGCGTACGTATCTTATGTTGTTTCGCGGTAAAGGGTTGTATGTCACCTATATTTGCTACATATTTTTCACATTCTTGTTACGTAAAATGGGGAATACGGTCTTTTAAAGCAATTTTATCGAGGATCAAAGAGTAGACTTCACCATTACGTACATCCATCAACGGTGGAATATAAATGACGCGAGAAATATGAAATATCTGTAGGCAAGGAGTACTTTGATATGCGAAATATAAACACTCTGTGTCGTAAAGATTACAACAAGATAAGTCGAAGGAAAATATTGTAGTTCATATTGATTCTGTACTTCCTACATGTATTGCATTTCTTTTTCAATTTGCACAGGATAGGAGAGATTTATAAGGTTTTAATAATTAATAAAATCAAGTATTCATTTCAAATCTATCTAAAAACAAAAGTTACAACTTGAAACCAATCCATCATAACAACACCGACGTACATAGATGATAATTGATAAAATAAACAATATTTAAAGACAAATACAATTATAAAGAAAACAGGTGCGTATGAAAGTAGACTGAGTACAAGTATTATTCTGATGTTAGAGCTTAATATTCAAAGATGGTAAGGTGAAATAAGTATAGCATAATTAATATTTCATTTAATCTGAAGTCATGTATTATACATCCAGGTAAACTTTGCTGAAAAGATCATGAAACTTTCACTCTAATATCGTACGATAGAGCTGATTGCGGTATTGATTTAATTTTTTATCCCATATTTACGACCTGTATTATAATTTTTAACTTAGATAATGATTACTAAAGATGTATTAATAGATTTCATACACGCAAAATATTAATGCATGATATCGTTAATAGAAAAAAATACAGATTGTAAACAAACGTAATATTTTATCTTCATTAACATTAATACTACCTATGCGTATTAATTAGTTTCATCTCATAATCTTAATTTTCATCTAAATTCAAGCTTTAAAAATTAAAACTAACTATAAGGAAGTAATTACGTATTTATTAATCCATTAAAAATTATTTGCAACAGTCAATATTTGGCATTGAAACCTCTAAGATGGTTTTTTTAATCGATTTCTATTATGTCATTAATTAGATAATGCATTTTTCTACAACATAACATTGTTTGGATAATTAAAAATTGAAACTGAACGAGAAAGCAATAATTGTAGTAATAATACCACCAGCTGACAATTTTAAACTTTCATTGTAAAAATTAAATAAATAAATTTGGTACAAAGCTGTTCAAATTGTGCACACACATAGAGAGGTAGTGTTCAACTAAAATAGTTTTGAACTTACTGAATAAAGAAAGAAGTCTTTGCGCGGATAACTACTACGCATTAAAAGAAGAATGTTATAACGAAAAAACTCAAGGTTGGGGAAACAATCGCTGATGAAAGCAATTCAGGAATTCTTGTTAAAAAATGGAAGGACAAGAGAGACGTGCTAATGTTGAGCACAAAATACACTGATGAAACGGTGGCCGTGCAGAGAAGACAAGGTGAAGTCAAGAAACCAAAAAATATTATTGAGTACAACAAGTACAAAGTGTTCATTGATATTGCCGCTCAAAAAAAGTTACAGTTCTTCGCTTCTGTTTATGTCGCTTATCGAGACATCGCAAATGGAACCATGTCTGTAACAAAATTCAGAGAAGCAATAAAATTTGATCTACTGCAAGTTGACCCTGAACAAAATAGAGAAATGATTAGAACAAACGACCATAAATTAATCAATCTCGGTACTCAGATGAGAAGGCGCTGTGTAATTGCTATTCACAATATAGTCAAGTGGTGGGCAGGATAGAAGCACTCAAACAGACACCTCAAAGTATGTTGAAATGCGAGGCTTGTGACAAGCATTACTGCCTTGATTATTTTTTTGAAAGCCATGAAGCCAAGTGAAGGAATTATGTGTAAAACGCTCCAAAGCTCCGGGCAGTACTATTATTCTTTTGAAAGTTTTAGTTAGTTGTTTTTTTCGTAAAATTCCTTATATATTGGTTTATGTTTGTTTGTTACGCGTCAATAAATAAAATTCGCAGATATGTGTCTATCTAATTGAAAAAGAAACGAAAACAAATCTAAAATACTGATTAGATACATTTACTAGCCGCGTAGTACCTCATCAGTCTCTCCTATCCATAGGCCAAAAGTTGTCTCTGGTCCGCAATACCACGTTCCTTCGAACGCCATTCATTTCATATTACTGCGAGAGACCGCTTATAAGATAGGCAGCCAAATTCAGTACTAGTGCATGCTAACCACGTTGGTCTCACGCGTCCAGGAAATCAGAAGTATGTGAGAGACCGCATTAGATTCTCATGGCACTCAACCTATAAAGCTATTTCTTCCTTTTATGTTTTTCCATTATTGCAATATCTTAATGGAATCACTCCTCCTGTTCATCACTCATCTTTAACGGAAAAGAAATGAACAACGTTCGGCACCCTACATTTTTATAATTTACTAGTGAAAATGTTTACAAACATTTTTAAAAGAAGTCCATGCTGTCAGCTATAAATCTTTGAAAAGCTTCCTAATTTGTGGACCGATAAATATTCCTTCGCGAACTTTTGCATCAAACAGCTTTGTATGACATCATATCCTTTGTAGTTGCCACTGTCCTTCGCGGAATAGTTGCAAACATGTTCATGCTGCCAAAGTTATTAAATAATTAGTTCAGAAAAGTATACATCGTATCGTCCTAACTTAATTCTAGCTACGATTGGCTCAAGAATTTCAAAAGAATCAGTAGAAATTTTCTAAGATGTTCAAGTTGCCTCACAATTGGGGCTACTTGAATACCTATTTTCAATTCGTATAATGCACGTTAAATTCGCCCCGTATTAATTTACAAACAATTAGTTTTTTTAAAGGAAACTGACATGAATTGAAACTCAATTGCTACACTTGCATTAAAAATTTAACAAAACTCACGGAAGTTCTATGGCACAGCAGAAACTATGACTTTTCCACTGTCATCCAAAATCTTTTCGTCTTGTTAATCTTCTCAACGAGGGTTGTTGTAGTAAAGATCTTGGTTTGCTTCGTTACACCACAAATCCAGTTGTGGCATTTAACACATGTGATCCATTCAACTTGATTTGTTTCTGTTTATACAAATTCCGTAAATAGATGAATCTAGTTTTTGATCTGGTCTTTACTTTACGATATTTGCATGGTTAAGTGTAAAGGAAGTCATAGTAGTTTCTATCGTTACCTCTTCGACGTTCATAGTAGAAGCGTCAGTGCCAAATACTATTACCTTCCCTCTTTTTCGTTTCTACTTTTTACTTTCTCTGTGATCTCCTAATAATTCTCTCAAACTACGAGGGAGCGTTTTTATATTCGCGGAATGAGCGGGTTGTAGGGGGGTGATTAGGCGCATTGGGGGCGTGGCCTGTGCAGCGACTCATAATTAGTATAAATACGAAGTTTCATTGTTATTAGACAGTTAGTCTTTGAGCTATCGCCGAGAATGCTCACGCCGCCGCAAAAACAACAGCGCGTAGAGTGTTCGCGTGCATTTTTGGACCTCTGTAATGAAGACAAGGATGGTGTATTGAGTCGAATTGTTTCTCGAGACGAAACTTGGGTTCAGCATTATGAACCTGAGTCCAAACAAGACCCCATGCAGTGGCATAAAAAGGGCACAGCACCTCTCAAGTAATTTAAAGTGTCACAATCAGCTGGGAAACTCATGGTAACGGTATTTTGGGACTCGGAAGGAATATTGTTGATTGATTATAAAGATAAAGGTGTTTCTATAACCGGAGAATATTACGCTTCAATATTAGAGCGACTAAAAGATGCCAAAGAGAAAAGACGGGGAAAATTGACGAAAGGTGTGCTGCTTTTGCACGACAACGCGGCCGTCCACAAGAGCCGCGTTGCGTTAGCTGCCCTGCATAAGGTGGGCTTCGAAATTGTGAATCACCCACCCTACAGGCCAGACCTGGCCCCGAGTGATTATTACCTGTTTCCGAAAATGAAAAAAGAGCTGCGGGGTAAAAAATTTACTGCCGATGATGAAGTCAAGGAGGCAGTTTCGGCGTATTTTGCAGATAAAAAGAAATCATTTTTTATGAGGGTATAAATAAATTAATTGAAAGATGTGAAAAATGTATCCGTCTTGCATGTGAATATATTGAAAAAGAAAAATAATTTGGTTTTTTTATTTCCACCCCTTATCCCCCATTCCGCGAATATAAAAACGCTTCCTCGTAGCAAGGTTATTTCTCCCAACTTCCTCGCCGTTTCTACCTAGTCCATCGGAAATCCTCTTCAACATGTCTCTATGATTGGAAGGATGCGGGCCTTTTGTTCTAAAGCTTGGCTATCTACTTTCTCGTCTCCACTCACTAGCAACCAAAGTAACGTTCAGTAGTAACACCAAGTCTTCAAGATCGTGAGTCGCTTCAATGTGTGGTACAGCGAATAGATTCAAATCAAATGAAGTACTGGTACTACTGATGTATTTTTTATCAAGTGAACCACCCCCAGCCAGCGCAATTGTCGTAAAGATTCAGGGCTTTATAATACCCACCATAATGCTGATACAAGCCCCATAGTGCTCTTGCACTTTGCTCTTTGACATTTTTAATAACTATAATCTCTCTAACTTCAAGATGATCGGTAATGTTAATGTTGCGTTTAACATTTTGGAAAGCAGAGTCGGCGTCATTGAAGAATTTCAGAATGTCACGATTTACCGACGGTCTAAAGCGCTTTCTATTGGATGCAGTTCAAATGGAGGGAGTGCTCCAAAATATAAAGGAAAAAAAGAAATTCAGACCTGAAATGTTATCTTTGAATGAATCTCCATATGGTAATTATAATAAGTTCTAAGAGACTTTCAAGCAGAAGTAAAATCGTTAGAAAAATGAGCCTGTCAAACTGAATGAACGAATATTCAAGATGTTAGTTTTAAGCCACGAATATTGGAGTTCTGAAGTGGATTTCTGGTCTGATACAGAAGCGGATAAAAGAGTGGGTATTGAAATTTACTATCCGAATGGCAATTTCTCTGAAGATTGAGGGTCATTCCCAAACGATCTTTCAGGCGGAAATGCATCCCGTTGCTGTCTGTCTTCGAAAGCGAATAAGGTAATCATGCTGTTCTAAATATAATATAGTTTCCATGGCATTTCTATGCTAAGAGAAGCATGAAGGCAAATTAACTTACAAACAAGAGAGCCAAAAAGGCATTTCATTGGACTCTTACACGCTTTTAAATTGATCATTCCTCTCTAATTATGATATCCCTCAAAAAGATGGAAAAAACCGTCTGGACAGCCTGTATATTGTTTCATAGTAATCTATGCCGGAGGTGTCAAATTAATGGAAAACTTATTACAGATCAAATTTTTATTTGTAATCAAATATAGGTACAATAATAATAATATTGAGAACAATGCGTTTCTCTTGACTTAAAAATACATTCTAGCGTAAGGTTAATATTATTTAAGACTTTATAAATAAGAAGCAATTTTGTTTCGTATACAATCCTGCAATTTGTTTAAAACGAGAACAATGAGTAATATAAAAATACTCACAATACTTCTAAATAAAGTAAGGCAATAAATTCTATATATGTATTTGAGGAGATATTTGATTGCAGTTGCAATTGTTCTTGAAAATGTCGTTGGCGAAATTTTGTGGCTGTGGGAGGGTCAGTGGATACGATTTAACTATAAGCGTCCTCTAACTTGCTGTTATTAAACTAACAACAATTTAAAAATACTAGTAGCGTCATCTAGAACGACATGTTATCGTTCTAGTTAAATCTAGTTAAATCAGAAGAGTCAATATGATTTTCTTATCTTAAAAATGGATCAAAACTAACCTATCCCACGTTACAACTTAAGTAGGTACCCTTCTTGTGAATTTCCTATACGTCACTAGATATTTATAATAATTTTTTTTAATTTAGAAGTAAACTCATTTCCGGTGAGTTCCTTATCTATAAAATTGTTATTTATTATGTGGTAGCAATTCTACAGTCAAGCTACTACATCATAAACATGAACACTAATTAAACGCGATAACACTAAACAACTGATTAAACATAATCCACACGTATGTATACAGAATTCGTGGACATATTAATTGCACATCTGTCGAAATTTATACATCGCTGGTCATTGTATGACGTTTATATTGCTTTTAACCTACATAGCTGTCATTCCACGATAACTTATTGTATTGTTAGCTTATTGATTTATTTTACTATTATAATTGTTGCTGTATCTACAGGTGATGTGTTACACGTTTACTGCTATACCGTGCGAGCAAGTTGAACTGAAGAAGGTTGGTTGCACCAAAACCCTGCTTTGATACTTTTTCTTGATCGAAAGTTTAAGACCCTGTCTAGTCACTCCTCCTAGTCACACTCACCCTATTTGACACCATTGGACGTTTTCTTGTTTGCATACTCGAAGCAAAACGTTTTTCAACAAAGATTGCACAATATAGACGAGCTAAAAAATGCAATCTCTCAAGCGATTAATAGCATAAGCATCGATACATTACAGAAGATATTTGAAAACATTAAACAACGTGTACAGCTGTGTACTGAGAATGATGGGGGTCATTTTGAACATTTGTTGTAGTGTCAACCACAGTACACTAATCAACTGAAATAAGTGCTTTCATATCTGTGTGTTTTGTGGAGATTCATGTGTGTCTATTGTATTTTATAATGTGTTTGCAGTTTAAAATTTTATTGAAAATAAACTAGTATTACAACCACTAAAATGAAATTAAATCAGAGCAGAATTACACCATTCCAATATATAATTTGTTTTGTTGATATACATGTCCTAGCTCCTCTAGTGAATATTTCATTCCATGGTTTCTGAAGTTTGTTATATGAAAGATTTGTAAAAACGCATCAACAAAAATAAATCTTTAAACGTAGTCAAATATTATTATTACTGGGCGATGTCTTTAATAACACTAAACTTCTGGCTTTCATTTTCAAAAATGTACTATAAAATTCAATTCTCGCATCGATCAATTTTTAAATACTATTTGACAGCAAGACCTTAGGTTACGATAGAATTACTGTTTACTATTAAGTAACCAAATGGTAACCAAACTACTCACTACCAACTACTCAGTGTTGCTAACTGAAAATTTGTGTTGCCAATCTTCTTCGTTTCGACTTGCTCGCACGGTATTATTTATATTTATAAATATACGGAATATTTTGGAGTCGTTAAAGCCGGTTCGCTTTAAAAATACCTTTGTTTGATCCTTAGTTAAATATTTTAATTATACGTATACTAAAACATATTTTTTGAAGATGATGTTATATTTCATCATACATTATTACCTATATTATCTTTATTTATTATTCTGAATTTAGTTCTACGATATTAAAACAATGATTATTTTTTATTATTATGTACAATGATCTAGCAATATTTGGAGCCCGCACAATAAAAACAGCCCTACCTATAGACAACCACCCTTATCTCTGCGGTTATCGGGCTATTTAAATGATCTATTAACTTATAAACTTGTATATACAAAACGAAATAAAATAGAAATAATTGAATAAAAATAACAAAAGTAAAACTAGCTATTTACATCACATTTCTCACTTCTTATGTGATCTAATAAATGGCGGAATCAACCTCAAAAGTTTATTTAGAATGACTAAAATATTTTACATAGAAATGCTTTCTTTGGCATACCACAGGTTCGGCGTAAATAGTTGAGAATGCAATCATAGTTGACGTCTACACCAGCATCTCACAAAGTTTTTCTTAAGAATATAAATTTGAAAACAAGGAATTAATTTTGTGGCGGCCCATAAAGGAACTAGCTCTGTGAAGTGAATCCAAAAAATATGAAACTTATTTTCCGCTGCCCAACATCGCAATTGAACTTCAACGTCACGATCTAGGAATATGTTTTTTTTTTCCAGCTGCTATTTTAGGTTTGGACGATATCTACTTATTGCATCATGCATCGTTGGACTTCAAGAGGACAAACAATTGTTAATTACGTTAAGAAAACCAACTGGTATTGCAAATTTAAAAGGACGAGAGAAAGACTCCACAGAGCTATGTTCTTATTTTGTTCTTATTTTTTCATTTTTAACATTTTCATATTAAATTTGGATTTATAGATGACTGATGCAAGTTGGAAAGTTGGTTGAGTTGGAGGATATAAATCACATCGATCACGATATTGTAACCACGAAAGTGGTTGATGGACCCCAAAGGGGCACCAGCTGCCGACCGACCGTTAGGTATGCGGCAATCAGGGGAAGTGCACACACTCCTCAGGACAAAGAGGCACGAAACCAGTTGCCCGCACGAGACCGACACCTCGCGGAGAGGCCCGGCGAACCGGTGGGCTCCTCTCCCCCGTGCTACCCATGTTAGACAAGTTTTCTTGTCAACGTTGGACGGGTCACCGTTGGAGACGCTTTAGCGAAGTCCTACCTCACATCTAACCCCACGGGGCCTAGGCCTCCTTGCGGATGGCTACTATCGGCCAAGCGTGGGAAACGGAATCTGGCCGTGAGGTACAACCAGCCCGCCCGTGAATTAAGCCTGAACTACGGGGACGGCCGGGCAAAAGCCCTACCCCAAAATGCCAACCGCGCCAACCCTTTCGCCCCTCCGGCGATCAAGTATCCGCGGCAGCTACAGTGAAACCGTAGGGTCCCAGAATCACCGAGTTGTTTTAGGATGAAACCGAAGGTTTCCCAACCAGACAACCAGCGGGCGGACTACTCCTCGGCGAACCGACTTTTATCCTCCCCTACTATCTTCGCCAAATTCTCTCGCCACGCCCGTTTCCCTGAGTGTGGCCACCAAGGATGGGGTAGTGCAGCTGCAGAGTTCTCTAGGTAAGCGCCGTAGGGTGCCTCACTTACCCACCGTATATTCCGACGGTTAGCGGCCGGACACCGGAGCGTATGCCCATGCCTACGCCCAAGCATCCTCCCCTATATACGAAGTCTACTCCCGCCACGCCCGTTACCCTGGAACTATGAAACCAGGGATTGGATAGTGCAGCCGCAGAGTTTTAAGGGTCGACGCTATAGGGTGAACGCCGACCCGACTATAGGGTGAACGCCGACCCGAGATATTGTAACCAATCAACTTTTAATACTTCCAGCCATAATCGACGATTAAAATTAAAGAAAAAAGTAAGAGTAAAGAGGATGCAATACATGAATCGCCTCTAATAATCGCGCTAAAAATAAATTAATTTTTGCACGTTTTAAAGACTCAGTTTTCTCTCATTTATTTTTGTAAATAAACAGCGGTTAAGTACGAACAATGATTGCAAGATATATCAAACTCATTCTATATCTGACAACATAACTTATTTATTCTTATAATAACAACAATAATAATATCATCGCAGTAGTGTTGATTTGACGAGCATTAGTTTACAATGACTAATTTTATCAACATACACCAAAGCTTCTACTTCCATTGTTTTTACTTAATATATATAGAACCACTATAGTTAAACAAATAGTATGGATAATCTATACATCACGATGTAATTAGTTGTAGCATATCATTTGGAACACTTCAACTAATTTCGCATGCAAATCTAATCACAGTATTTATCAACTACTGCTAAAGACTAATGCCAATGTAAATAGTTATTACAGATGATTTTCGTTATTCATTTCTACATAATAATATAAATAAGGCATGGTAAATATCAATATCACGTACAAATACAACATAGTTTAAATTTCAAACTTCGCTAGTGTACATATATCACAATCTAGTAGGCCAATAAAATTAAGTCGAAAAAATCCGTATTGAGAAATTAATTTCCAGCAAGCTGGAAATCGGTTTAGAACCTCTATTTGGTCCTAAATGCGTGTAATCTGAGTTTGCACCATCCCAGGTGGTGAACTTAACTTTTAGTAGCCGCAAAACCGCCAAATTTTTGCACCTTTTTTATTTTTTTGCTTGTAGCTGGATAATGGTACGTCGGACGGAAAATGTCATTCTATTTAGAAATACAGACGACTAAATTCTGCGTCGACTGACTTTTAAAAAATCAAATTCGGTTTAGTGGTATAGCCAAAATCGAATGTTAAAAACTAAAAAAAAATCGTATTTTGGTGCAACCTTACATTAAGCGGCTTTCCAAGACCAACAGAAAACAGATACTACTATTGAAAAATCACGTTGAATAAAAGTTGTAGAGAAGTTCTGAGAAGCTCGGCCGGCGCGGTTGTATATCAAGGTCCTCTTTATCGGGATTATCTTCAACGGGGATTTTCACCAATTTCTGCTTCTACGGCAATATCAGTCACATCCTCATCCACGAAGAATGCTGAATTCCAGCATGACTGGCCGTTGCAGTTGAGGCATATTCTTCTAACATTTCATGCCTACTTTTCGACAGCTGCACTTCCCTGTACACTCCTTTGCACATTTGCAGGAAGCAGTGTTGAGAATTTCAACTGGAGCTTGATCCTTAGTGTTTATGATGGGGAGAAGGCCAAGGTCCGTCCTCCTCCATCCCCAGCTCAAAGGATCGTTTGGTCTATCTTACCAGGCCTGGATTTGAAGGTACACCCGCAGAATATGTTGGGCGGCGGCTGCATTTCTTGGAGATAGAGCAGCCAGCTCGAAAGTTGGTTTTGTTAGTGATCTTGAAAATGTCTCGTAGCGGATTTGGTCCAAGGAGGTCTCTGAGGTGAATAGAGGGCTGCCAAGAACCCTTGACCTGCTGAAATGAGAATCTCAGGATCGGTATCTTCATGATGAAAAACCTTGACAGTCTCTTGTAATGTCGTGTTCTTTTGAAGAAGCTTGACAAACTTCAACTTTCCTTGGCGATAGAATGCAGAGGTTGTATCACATCCACTGATTGCATGTAGGAACAGAATATTCTGTTTGACAACGGACGAGAAGTTGAAGTACTTGGGAGACTAGAAGGTGTTCTGAGAGGTTCCCTTTCCAGGTTTTATGACGTAAATGGTGGATGAATTTGGTGCTTTGGCGGTTAATAGAATCAATAGGTCGGTGTCCTCCCCGATTATGATGACCGTCGCAAAGTTATCTGTCAACTGAATGGCAGTGTTGACAATAAGTGTATCAGCATCAATAACACTTTGCCTTACTTCATACCCATTCTGTACCAATTTCTCACGCAGCATGAAAATCAGCCGTTCTTTGTTATTGTCGTTGGAGGTTGCACCAAAATTCGAATTTTTTTTCATTTTTAACATTCGATTTTGGCTATACCACTCAACCGAATTTGATTTTTTAAATGTCAGTCGACGCAGAATTCAGTCCTCTGAATTTTTAAATAGGATGACATTTTCCGTCCGACGCACCGTTATCCAGCTACAAGCAAAAAAATTTAAAAAAAGGTGCAAAAATTTGGCGGTTTTTCGGCTACTAAAAGTTAAGCTCACCACTTGGAATGGTGCAAACTCAGATTACACGTATTTAGGGCCAAATAGAGGTTTTAAAACGATTTCCAGATTGCTGGAAATTAATTTCTCAAAATATACTAATTTGATTGGCCTATATAGTGATATTTAAAAGTATTAAAAGCGTAATTTCTAATGTCCTCTATTCTGGTTTTTTGGTAAAACAACCTTGTCTTCACCGGTCGGTCCTAATGCTTCTTGTCTCAGCAATACATTCGGAATAAATACAATAACGAAGGTACCTATTACTAAGAATACAACTATCAGCGATAATGCCCAAAAAACTCCAACAATTCGCAAAACTTTTCCCAATAACATGGTGCAGATTACTCCAAAGATCTGGGCCATAGATATTAAAATTCCAGAACTGCTGCTTTCAGGTTGCGGAAATGATAATTCCACACCCCATTCAAATCCAGCAGAATAATATGCGTTTTGGAAAAATCTATCAAACAATTAATAAAATCCAAACAAAACGGAAGAACTTTTGTAGCAATCTATGTATTTACCCGAGACCGCAATCACTAATATACACAAATAGTTTACGCTACAATCCCCAAGATTGTCATCACGTATAGTACAATATTTACTTCCCTAGAAAAATAAATTAAGTTAGAACATATTTAAATATGGAAGACTTCATTACTTACTTATGTCTTTTCGTTTTGTCTAAAATAACTCTGAAAATAACTACTCCTACATCCGATTACAAGCTGTAACAATCCAATAGCTCCAGCATCTGTTTCAGCATTCTACAAAGATAATTAATTTTCTAAATACGTACACATAAAGAAGTGTTTCCATTAAAACCATACCGCAAAATATGACAAAACGATCTGATTAAACATAGTGGCAACTGCAGTAAATACTCCTATATTTATACCGTAAGCAAAAGTTAATACCATAAACGCTTTATTGGACAATAACGATTTGTAGGAACTCAAAAATTCTTTATTAGTAAATAGTGATAGCAGCGCCCACTCCGTAGAAGAGATTGCGATAAATCTCTTCCGGTATCCTCTAAATTATCATGATTTCTAACCACCAATGGAGATACTATGAAACCTAGTGCCCCTCCAACTTGTGATCCGAATACATCAAGTGCACAAGCTGTTGAAACCTTTTGATTTTTTTCTCACCTCGTTTGGTCCAAACCATACGGACGCAATCTTTGGTAGGAGAATAAGAATAAATAATTGTGATACGAGGACAACGGTTTGGCCTATAAAACCCACATAAAACAAATCAGGTTGGGCTGAAAACATTTTGATCCACGTCCCTATAGCTGTTCCGGTTACACCAATTAATACACAGTATCTTAGACCCTACAACATAAGAAAAATGTATTTAATCCAAAATTATACTACATATATTCATATATTAGAGTATGTATAAAGAGAGTTTGGAAGAACGACACAAAAACAGACTTATTAAAGCAGTGGAGTGCTCAAAAACATGATACTGAAGCGAGTAAGCAAATCAAACATGAAGAAAATCAAAAAATCAGTGTGTTAGACATGATACAGGAGATAATATTAGGCGATACATTTAGACATCCAATTAAACTTACTTAAAGCTGATTGGAGCTTCGTAAAGCCGATCAGGCATACGATTAGGTATTCAAATTAAGGCAAATAACTTCGAATATAAAAAAAAAATATGTGGTGTGGTATGTTTATAACAAACAGGATACATCTCGTACTTACTATTCTGTCTAATATATATGATGCCGGTAAGAGGAGAGGTGGATAAGTAACCATTGATATCATAGACGTTCAATCCACAGCAACAGAAGATACCCCATAATATTTCACAATAATGTTGTTTATTATACTATACCAAGCCCATTGCAGAGAATTTACAGCAGAGTATGACATGAAAATTGAAATAATCACCCATCTTATTCTGTATAATTCGATTTCACCTAACTATTCTTTAGCATTTTCCGTTTGTACTGGGTCCGGTTGTTGTAATCCCACCGCGTCCACTGCCATTTTCGTTAATTTGATAATTTTTCACTTACACTACATAAAACGTTAAACACAACAGATGTAACTCAATCTGTTCTTTTTGTACTTATTATATTGCAATTAACAATAAACAAATACTTGAAAGTCTATTTTCTTTACAAATACTTTGTTTGATGCCTACGTATATTTTAATTATACACTACGACATTTTATCATTCAGAATTCATACAGTGTTCCCTTTATTATATTTATTTATTAATCTGAATTTACGCCTACGATGTTAAAACAATGTTAAATAATTTTTATTATTACAACTCGATAACTGCGAAGATAAGAACGGCTGGGGGGAGTACTTGTGGTCAGGTGGCTGATAGTAACACTTGTGCCGCGTTTTCAGTTAATGATATTTGTTTTACTACACTATAGATAGATCTTCCTGTGTAAATTGTGTATGTAAATGTGTTTCATAGTTTTGTTACAACATCACCTCGCCGTGATTAATGTTACGCAGATAGTTATGCCTCTATAGCGAATGGTGCCTAACTGAAACACCGATCTAGCAAAATTTGAAGCCCACACAATAAACAACGCACTCCTACCCATAGGTAATCGCCCAGATCTCTGTCGAGCTATTTAATTAATTTACTAACTGTGAACTTGCATATACAAAACGAAATAAAATAGAAATGATTGAATAAAAATACCAAAAGTAAAACTAGCTATTTACATCACATTTTCTCACTTCTTATGTGATCTAATAAATGGCGGAATCAACCTTAACAGTTTATTTAGAATGACTAAAATATTTTACATAGAAGTGCTTTCTTGCATAACATAGGTTCAGCGTAGATAGTTGAGAATGCAATCATAGTTGACGTCTACACCAGCATCTCACAAAGTTTTTTCTTTAAAAATATAAATTTAAAAACAAGGAAGTAATTTTGTGGCGGCCCATGAAGGAACCAGCTCTGTGAGGTAAATCTAAAAAAATATGAAGCTCATTTGCCGCCGTTAACATCACAATTGAACTTCAACGTCACGATCTAGGAATATCTTTATTTATTGTAATGGGTGCAGTTGTACTAGCTGCTATTTTAGTTTTGGACGATATCTACTTATTGCATCATGCATCTTGGAGTTCAACAAGACAAACAATTGTGAATTACGTCAAGAAAACCAATTGCTATTGCAAATTTAAAAGGAGAGAAAGAATCCACTGAGGTAGGTTTGTTCTTATTTTTTTCATTTTTAACATTTTCATATTAAATTTGGAGTTATAGATGACTGATGAAAGTTAGAAAGTTGGTTGAGTTGGAGGATATAAGTTACTTCGATCATGATATTGTAGCCAATCAAGTTTTAGTGCTTCCAGCCATAATCAACGATTACAATTAAACAAAAAAAAGTGAGAGTAAAGAGGCTGCAATAAATGAATCGCCTCTAATATTTTTAATATATATTTTATTTTTAAAAAATAAACAGCAGTTAAGTACGTACAATCATTGCAAAATACAGTGTGGTCATAAAGTTTGGAACCAAGCTTATAACCGCATTATTTTACATTTTTAGAAAAGACGCTCGGACAGGTAAATTTTCTTTTTTAAAACGCCATCTTGTGACATACAATTTTTTTCTATGACGTCATTGGTTTTTAGAGTAATGACGTCATCAACCTCTTTTTTAAATGGCAACCATATTATTTTTTTATCGTTTTTGGTAGATCTCTATATCCTCCAAATAGTGATATAAAACAATTGGTATGTTGCATCACAATTTTTTTAAAATAATATAAATTTAGAAAAAAAATAAGAAAATTTTATTTTTGTACAAAAATAAAATTATATCAAAAAAAAATACATCTGAAGTTAAATTTATTGTAACAGTTACCGTAAATTTTCAAAATGGACCCCACCAACTGTCCCAGCCGAGTGTAAATGCTTTGCGATCAATAGTAATTTGCGTTATTCGCTCCAGATCAAAACAACAGAAAAAAACAACCAACAAACAAAGCGGATCGTAAAAAGCACATGTTACTATTCAAAAAATTTACAAAAACAAAAACACGCACTTTTTTGCAAGATATTTCTTTATGACATTCTTTCTTCTTTTTATACAAATTATGTAGAACACTAATAAATTGTTTCTCTGGCGACAACATTGTTGAATTCTTGACTTCTATTTTTGACGTTAAATTTGTTAGACATTGCGTAAAAATTGCTCATTTTCGCTAATATAAAAAATGGCACATTTATCTGAGCGAGAAAGAATCGAAATTTTAATTATGGTTGGGTAAGGGGACAGACAAAGAACGCATGCAGAAGCGTGCGAATTGTTTAACCATGAACATCCTGATAGATCTCTAATTGCCAGGTCTACGGTGATAAAACTAGTTGAAAAGTTTACCGAAACTGAATCCGTAAAAGATCGACCACGGCAAGGTAGACCTCAAATAGGAGAAGATATGAAATTAAATGTGCTTCTAGAAGCAGAAGAAAGGCATCATGTTTCCACCAGACAACTTGCGTTAGCCAATCAGGTGGCTTACTCATTTGTCGTCAACTTATTTTAAAAAGAACACTATCATCCTTACAAAGTTCAACTTGTACAGGAATTACATGAGGATGACGAAGATCGTCGACTGCAATCCTGTGAAGACGTAATGTTACGTTGTGACCAAAATGCAAATTTCTTGGAAAACATCATCTTCTCTGATGAAGCTACGTTCTGCCTAAATGGATCTGTTCACCGCCATAATTGCAGATATTGGTCGCAGACCAATCCGTATTGGACTCAAGCGTGTCATACTCAGCCCAGAGGAAAAGTTAACGTATGGGTTGGAATGATTGGACCACGCATTTTAGGACCATATTTTTTTTACGGAAATTTGACTGCTGTGCAATATTTAGAATTTTTAAGATTTAAACTGGTTCAAGCGCTCGCTGTTATTTTCCCAAATCACGAGGATGGTGATGTACCCCATCCAAATACTTGGTTTCAACAAGATGGAGCACCTCCCCATTATGGTGTAGAGGTTCGCCACTATCTTGACGAAATATTTCCTAATAAATGGATTGGACGGAGAGGCGCCATAGAATGGCCACCTCGTTCTCCTGACCTGACTCCGTTAGACTTTTTTTGTGGGGTTATTTGAAATCGAAAGTGTATTTTAACAAACCGAACAATTTAGAAGATTTAAAACAACGAATTTGCGTAGAAATTACACAAATATCCCCAGACATAATTGAGGCAAGTATACGAAGTGTTTACACTCGGCTAGGACAGTGTCAGTTGGTTGGTGGGGTCCATTTTGAAAATTTACGTTAACTGTTGCAATAAATTTAAGTTCAGATGTATTTTTTTAATTTAATTTTAATTTTGTACAAAAATAAAATTTTCTTATTTTTTTTCTAAATTTATATTATTTAAAAAAAATTGTGATGCAACATACCAATTGTTTTATATCACTATTTGGAGGATATAAAGATCCACCAAAAACGATAAAAAAATAATATGGTTGCCATTTAAAAAAAGGGTTGATGACGTCATCACTCTAAAAACCAATGACGTCATAGAAAAAAATTGTATGTCAGAAGATGGCGTTTTAAAAAAAAATTTACCTGTCCGAGCGTTTTTCCTAAAAATGTAAAATAATGCAGTTATAAGCTTGGTTCCAAACTTTATGACCACACTGTATATTAAACTCATTCAAAATCTGAGAACATCATTTATTTATTCTTATAACAACAACAATAATAATATCATCGCAGTAGTGTTGATTTGACGAGTATTAGTTTACAATGACTAATTTTATCAATATACATCAAAGCTTCTACTTCCATGGTTTTTACATAATATATATAGAACTACTATAGTTAAATAAATAGTATGGATAATCCATACATCGCGATGTAATTAGTTGTAACATATCATTTGGAACACTTCAACTAATTTCGCATGCAAATCTAATCACAATATTTATCAACTAGGCACCGTTAAAGGCTAATACCAATGTAAATACTTATTACAGGTGATTTTCGTTAGTCATTTCTACTTCAAATTATAAGTAGGACATGGAAAATAACAATATCACGTATAAATACAACATAATTTAAATTTGTTTAATACTTATTATTCAAACTTCGCTAGTGTACTTATTATAATCTAGCTATACTTAAAAATATCATAACCGCAACTTCTACATTCTTCTATCATTATTTTTTGGTAAGAAAACCTTGTCTTCACCGGTCAGTCCTAATGCTTTCTGTCTCAGCAATATATTCGGAATAAATACAGTAACCAAGATGCCTATTGCTAAGAAGCCAACCATCAGTGATAACGCCCAAAAAGCTCCAACAGTTGCCAAAAGTTTCCCTAATAATAGGGTGAATATTGTTCCACAGATCTGAGACATTGATATTAAAACGCCAGAACTGCTGCTTTCAGGTTGCGGAAATGATAATTCCACACCAAATTCTAATCCAGCAGCATAATATGCATTTTGGAAGAATCTATAAAACAATTTATAAAATCCAAATAAAATGAAAGAATGTCTATTTACCCAAGACCGCAACCACTAATATACACGAGTATTTTACTGTATGTTTCTAAAGCTGCCATGAAGGCTATAATCCCCAAGATCGTCATCACGTATAGTACAATATTCACTTCTCTAGAAGAATAAATTAAATTAGAACATATTTAAATATGGAAGACTTCATTACTTACTTATATCTTTTCGTTTTATCTAAAATAACTCCGAAAACAACTACTCCTAAGCATCCGATTACAACCTGTAATAAACCAATAGTTCCAGCATCTTTTTCAGCATTCTGTAAAGGTAATCAGTTTTCTAGAATAGACTACAAAGGAATATTTATAATAAAACTTTACCGCAAAGTATGATAAAACGAACTGATTAAGCATAGTGCCAAGTGCAGCAAATACTCCTATATTTATACCGTAAGCAAACATTAATACCATAAACGGTTTGTTGGTCAGTAAGGATTTATAGGAATTCAAAAATTCTTTATTGGTAAATTCGCTTTTATTCAGTCTGAGTTTAGCTTGCGCTATGCTGGGTGGTAGAGTCGGTTCCGCTTTAAAAACTGGAATTAAGACAATGTTAGCTTGTTTAACCGATAGTTTAAAGTAAATCTGAAGTTCTTACATATAAACACCAATATGACTACCGGAGTGATAACAGCACCCACTCCATAGAAAAGATGCGATAACTCTCTTCCAATATCTTCTAAATTATCATGATTTCTAACTGCCAATGGAGATACTATGAAACTTAGTGCCGTTCCAAGTTGTGTCCCGAATACACCAAGAGAACAAGCTGTTGAAACCTGTAAAAGTTTTCAGTTAACTGGATTTCAATCATTTTGATTTTTTTTTTCTTACCTCGTTTGGTCCAAACCATACGGACGCAACCTTTGGTGGGAGGCTAAGAATAAATAATTGTGATACGAAGACAACGGTTTGGCCTATAAAACCCACATAAAACAAATCAGGTTGGGCTGAAAACATTTTGATCCACGTGCCTATAGCTGTTCCTGTTACACCGATCAATGCACAGAATCTAAGACCCTACACCATAAGAGAAATGTATTTAATTCAAAAGTATACTACATATATGCTCGTATATTGGAGAATATATAACGAGGACTTATTAAAGCTGTAGAGTGCAAAGGAAAGAGGGGATGTAAACTTAAGCAAAGTACTGATGTCGTGAAAAATTCGAGGGATGATATTGAATCAAGTGAGCAAATCAGGCATCCTTTCACGAGCGATTGAAATTGTACTTATAAATGCAAAAGTTTGTTAAAAATTATTTCTATTCGTACGATTTAAGTGCAAGTTTAATATATTAAAAATAAATATTACAAGTCACACAACTAGGTTGTTATAACAACCTTGAGAAAAAATAGTCTGTACGTTTAAACTGATTTATTATTGTATTATATTATAATTATATATACAGCTATATACATCTTAAACTTACCATTTTGTCTAACATATATGATGCTGGCAACAAGAGAGGTGGATAAGTAACCATTGATATCATAGACGTCCAGTCCACAGCAACAGAAGACACCCCATAATATTTCACTATAATGTTGGTTATTATACTATACTGGACCCATTGCAGAGAGCTGACAGCAGCGTATAAGACAAAGATTGAAATAATCAGCCATCTTATTCTGTATAATTTGATTTCACCTAATTGTTCTTCAGCCTCTTCGTCTTGTACTGGGTCTTCTTGTTGTAACGCACCAGCTTCCATTATTATATCCCTTGTTTAGGTAACAAATTCTCACTTACACTACATAAAACGTTAAATACAACTGATGTAATTTAATCTGTTCTTATTGTACTTATTATGTTGCAATTAACAATAAACAAATACTTGCAAGCCTTTTCTCTTTACAAATACCTTTGTTTGATTCTTAGATAAATATTTTAATTATATACTACGACATATTATTTTGAGATAATGTTACATTTTATTATTCAAAATTTATACAGTGTTACCTTTATTATATTTATTTATTAATCTGAATTTAGTCCTAATATATTAAAACAATATTGAATTATTTATATGTAGGGCAGTGCTTGTGATCAGATAGTTGATGGTGACGCTGCAGATAATAAACCTCCACACTCAAATTCTAAAGAAGAAACAGATTGGCATATTAAAGGGCCAAATGCTTCCAAGAGGAACACTCGCACGATCAAATCATATTTCGATGATGTTTTGGCAGACGAACAGGAAAGGATTAATATAAAAAATTGGGGTGCACACCGACTGATAACGGACAGAAGTTTGCTCCCCGTTAAAAAAAGTTGATTAGATAATCAATACACCTCATCCAATATTTTACAAAACAATTCATACAGAAGGTTTGGTTAAAAGAAATTTCTAAATTTAAGACTAACATCCCTGGATTCACTTTACAGTGTTAGAGTCGACAGTAATCATTGTGATATTTCGAACAAAAGCTGATGAGCAATTTCTGAATTGTTAACACCAAAATTGATAAGAACCTTTGAATCCGACGACTCCAACATATGAAAAGTATTCGATGGTGTATCATTAATTAATTACCTAATTAATATGAAATCCATTTTATCGTTTTTATCTGTTCAAAAACAGGAAATAGAAAAAAAAACATCTCTCAATTTTAAATAAAAGAAAAGGTAAGTGCCTCAAAAAGTTTATCTTGCTGCTTATTTACTATAACAAAAGCATCAGAAAAATATATAACTGATATAGAAAATATGATTACTACTTATCTTTTAATCCCAGATATATTTCCACTTCTAGATTAAATAAAATATCAATTATTATGTTTTTGTTTAAAATACTTCTTCAGTAGAAGAAGTTGACTTTTAATATCTATCAAATAATATTAAAACATATAACAATACCTACCAACAAAAATATCGAAAAATAAAGAAATGATTGATATATCAAATTATGGTTATATTTCCAAACAATTTTAAAGCACTGATTAATGTAATTTTAATATAACTACAATAATAAAAATGATTTGAATTATGCGTATATCAATGTATTGTTTGTCAAGCTATAACAATTTGTTCAAGAACTACATAGTTTAAAGGAACAGTGTGATGGGTATAGTAGAGTGATATATCGCCAACCAGAAAGCCGAACAACTGGTCAAGAATGCTCTTATTGTATCAGGAAAATAAGAAATTTACTTATGTTCAGAAGGTAGCAGGTGCAGAGATCTAAATACTCTGAGCCAATGGGAATACATCCTAGCGTCTTACAGGCGGAGATCAACCGATCAACAGCGTTGGAAGATGTGCCTAATTGAACCTGGACAGGAACTATTGAACGGAAAGCATTGCAATTTTCTCCGATAGTCAAGCAACCATAATGGCGCTGAGTTCTAACATCGTCAGCTCGAAATTAGTCTGAGCGTGCTTTAACAAACTAAATATCCCAGGCAAGGAACACAGCGCTGCATTATGCTGGGTAGTATAGTAGGACATACTGGAATTAGAAGCAACAAAAAAGCTAATCTATTACCTACCTATCTATCACCTACAAAAAAAAAAAACTCAAAGATAGAGAGGGAAGGCTCAGAGTATCCCTATGGAACAGTCTCCCTGGTCTGAGACACTCCAAGATATTCATTTGGAAACTACAACAAGCATAGAGCAAACACCTTGCTAAACCATTGTCACCTTGCTGATAATGACAAGGATAGGTCTAAAACCGAATAGCCACTACAGGTTCTGCGGGGCGAGGGATGAAAATCCGGAACACCTGACAGCTAACTCCACCACTATTACGGAAACCCGAGCCAATTATCTCGGCAAAGACTTCATAAACGAAGAAGAAATACCTTCTCAGAAACCATCACTGTTATTGCAGTTTATTAAAGCTCTTAGACTGGATGGGGAGCTTTGAAAGTGAGTATACCCTCGCGCTTACAGCTCATGCAAGGGGGCACAATAGATCGATAGGTCGCAGTGCAATATCTAAATATATGTTCAGAAGAAAACATCTCATGCGGATAACTGGGATAATAATAACTGAACACCTGCATCTGCAAAAGTACCTGTCTAAGTTGGATATTCTATTTGAACCCACTGACGAAGATTAGGAAACAACTCTCGACATTTGGAAGGTGACACTTACACAGCTGTAAATGGATACAATCACTTTGGCTGCGAAATGCAAGTCAGTAACTGTAAGTACATATATCTGTTTCAGTTCATCTGTTTCTCAGTTTTTCTGCTGTTAATTGTAAGAGTAATTTTGTAGGTGTACTGTAAGGAGAAAAAAACGAATTCATTCCCACCTTAATATAGTAAGTAGAGCTTTAATTAGAAGTTTTAAAAAGAAAACGCAATTTAAATGTCTTACAGTTTTATCTAAATTTTGCTCTTAAACTAAACACTTACAAAATTATCTAGCGACATTTCAATACATTAAAACTGTAGTAAAACCTACAAATGTTACATACAGCTGACACATATATGTATACACGACCATTTCTAATGTCTTCTATTCTTATTCTTTGGTAAAAATGTTTTCTTTTCACCAGTTAATCCTAACGCTTCTTGTCTAAGCAATCTATTTGGAATAATTACAGTAACTAAGGTGCCTATACTCAAGAAAAACGCCATCAGCGATAACGCCCAGAAAGCTCCAAATCTTGCCAAAAATTCCCCCAATAGAATGGTGTATATTACCCCACAAATTTGCGCCATACAAATTAAAAGTCCAGAACTGGTGCTTTCAGGTTGCGGAAACGATAATTCTACACCGAATTCAAATCCAACAGCGTAATATGCATTTTGAAAAAATCTAAAAAAATACTAAGTTAATTCAAAAACAATTGATATTAATCTTTTAAACATCTATTTACCCAAGACCACAAGCACTGATATACACAAGCACTTTACTATATGTTTCTAAAGCTATCATGAACGCTATTATTCCTAAGGTAGTCATGACATATAAGGCTATAGTGACTTCTCTGAAAAACAAATTTATTATTATTTAAACATATTTAAATATAAAATATATCATTGCTTACTTAAATTTTTTTGTTTTATCCAAAATTACTCCGAAAACAACTACTCCTACCATTCCAATTACAACCAGTAGAAGCCCGATAATTCCAGCATCCCTTTCAGCATTCTATAAAGGTAGGTAATCAAATTACACGAATTCACGTAAAATATTTCAGATAGAAGCATACCGGAAAATATGTGAGAATAAACTGGTTCAGCATAGTGCAAACTGCAGCAAACACGCCTATATTCATACCATAAGCGAAACTTAACACCATAAACGCTTTATTCGTCAGTAAGGATTTATACGAATTCAAAAATTCTTTATTAGTAAATTCGCTTTTGTTTAGCCTGAGTTTAGCTTGTGCTATACTGGGTGGTAGAGCAGGTTCAGATTTAAAAACTGGAATTAAAATAATGTTACCCCGTTTAATCAATAATTCAAAATAATTCTTACATATAAATACCAATATTACTATCGGAGTGATAACAGCACCAACACCATAAAAGAGATATGATAAATCTCTTCCAATATCATCCAGATTATCATGATTTCTCACAATTAATGGAGGTAATATGAAACTTAGTGCAGTTCCTAGTTGTGTACCAAATACACCGATTGAACATGCTGTTGAGACCTGCAAACATTTCGACTCGCTTGGTATTAATTAACATTACAGTTTTTAATTTTTTCTTACCTCGTTTGGTCCGAACCATATTGATGCTATCTTCGGGGGAAGACTAAGGATAAATATTTGAGATGAGAAAACAATAGTTTGACCAGTAAAGCCCAGTATGAAGAGATGCGGTTGTACTGAAAACATTTTGATCCATGTGCCTATAGCTGTGCCTACCACACCAATCAAGGCGCAGTATCTAAGTCCCTGCAACACAAACGAAATATCTTCCAAATAAGAGCTACAGATATCGAAAACAATTGAAAATATGGGGTGCCAACTAGTACAAAGTCAGTGCAGTTCAGTTTGTACAATTCGGTTGAATAGTGTCTGAGAAATAGACTACAGAATAAGCTTCTGTTATCGAAAAAATGGAATTATCAGAAGAAGAATTTGGATGAGGTTGCAAGTCGGTGGTACATACATAGAAAAGGAGCTGGAGCGCTCTTTTAACTGCTGTTAACCCCGAAAATATTGCTGCGGTGAAGAAGATGATGGAAGAGGATAACCGCATTATCTCTGCAATGATAGAGTCCAATCTGAAGATAGGATCCTTGCAAGTGAGATCAATATTGTACAAACATTTACGTTTAATCAGTTGATACAATTGCCACTAATTCCAGATGTGCGCGTGTATCATTATGTCAAATGTCGTGGGTTGCTTGGGTTGAAATCTTAGAGCGCCAACTTCTTACAAGGTAAGTGGCAATTGGAGCTAAGGTGTACAGTGTGCTGTGAGCGCCCAATGCAATTCTTAATCCAACTTTCTATTTTAGATAGTTCTTAACAAACTTTTCTAACGTATTCTTGTTGAATTTTGGTCAAAAATGATTCAGATTATTAAAAAATGGCTTTGTCGGAATAATGTTTAAAAAACAAACGACTGACTCTAAATTCGACACTGCCTGTCGAATTTATAAATATGGATTATTTTCAGTTCTTTTTTTCAATTATTTTTTTAATGGAGCTTTTAAAACACAACTGATACAGCAGACAACCATTAAAGACAAAATAAGGCTCTGAACATAAATCCGACACTATTAGGTCGGGATTATATACCAAAAATGTCGAATTTAGAGTCACCAAGCTGTAAATGTATATTCTGTTGTATATTGACGCTAAGAAATAGAACAAAAAACTATAAACGTTTTCTGAGAATTTCATTCTATTACTCAGTTTATTCTTAGGATGCATTAGAGTATAATTTAAATGTCAATGGAAATAACCTATGAAACCATGCTTAATTAGATCACGCTTATCAGAAAGGTACTAAGAGTTATTTTTCAAAAGTAATTCAACTATACTTTTACACTAAAAAAAGGTGGAGTTAGTCAACGTCCAACACTTCAGTTTCAAGATAGCAAATGTGCTAAACGAAAAGAAAAGAGCTGATAAAGACGACAAAAGTGTAAGACAAAAACAAACGAGGAGAAGAATAATATAAGTGAAGATGCGTTGAGTTGAGATAGCTGATAAAGAGGACATGATAAATAATGAAAACCATAACCAGGGGAAAGCAGCTCAAAATAATAAAAATGTTGCAAACAAAAATGATGAAACTCCAGAGAAACCTGAATTAGTAGGAGAATTAAATATTCCATCACCGTTCAAACGTGTTATTCTATGGCCTTCAGATTTGAATGTCCAAAAAAGCTCTAAAAGACAGAAAAAAGAGAAAGTTCCATCTGTAACCGCCTCTGAAGCCTGGAAGAATAATTGAAGAAGAAAAATTGAAGAGAAAAAACGAGAGATCAGAAACGAGAAGAAGAAGCTAAAAAGAAAATAAAGAGGAAAGAGACTGTGAAAGCTAAATCAGAACAGGCCCACACAAATCCAAATAAATGACTAAAAATAAAAAAGGTGAGAAACAATCAGAAAGTGTCAGGGACGAAAATGATTCTACTGTGCTCAGAGATTGGAAATCCGGAGATCCAGGAAAAATAACGGGCGTACACAACGGAAGGTTTTCCGTTAATGCAATATGGAAAAGAGCACAGAGAGTAAATGGAAGTGGCCCAGTCCCCGGATGAGATTTTTTATGAAAAAAAAAATACTGTAAGAAAAATAGAGCCTCCAGAAGAAGTAAGCAAGAGAAGATTTTTCATTGTTAAGGAGATGGAAGCTTTCCAAAGTTTTATGTATGACTGAACCCTTGTATTTAATGTAAGGCAATAAAACGTTAGTTTTCTACTTTTCATTTTATATATCAAAAAGGTCCTAAGTCACTACAAAAAACGCTTTTCTACAAGTGTCGAAATTAGCGACCAAATTTGTTGAAATTATGTTTGAAAATTAAATCCGGTGTGTGGAATTTATGTTCAAAAACATGTTTTTCTAAAACTGAATTGTTGATAGGTTCTCTGAGTTTTTATCAAAGAATCTATGTTTTACTGAACAGGAAAACCGCTTATACTGTCTGAAATATGCACACTTACCTTACGGGTTTGGTGGCCGCAATTAAATTAGAAGATCAGAAGACAGTTACCGCTAAATGGTATGTTGAAAATTGTTTGTCTACTGTTTTCAGTAAAGTGCCAAGAAAGGAAATCATGCTACTTACTCACCGGATTTGGCGATGTGTGACTTCTAGCTATTTTTTGAGCTGAAATAACATTTGAGAGGAAAAAGATTCCAGTCAAAAGAAGAGATTGACCTCGCCATTAAGTGGTTTTATTTATAGTATCCCTAAAGACAGCTGGTTGAACTCTTTTAAACTATGAAAGGATAGAATGGTTAAGTGCACTAATGTAAATGGCAATTACTTTGAACATATTTAAAACAAAAATTCTAAAAACTTTTCTATGCTAATGGCTAATTGTAGTTTGTCCCTCGTATTAGGGCAGGTCTTAATTTTACCCTGAGAGGAAACGATAAATATAAATCAAATGGAAAGAAAGGCGTTGAAGACAAAATCTAGTCGAATCGGTAAGAGTGCGATGCAAAAATTACGAAACGCCACCGTACGAAACCTCCAATAACACCAGAGTCGATGAGGTTGCTATGAGTTTCTAACTAAAAAATTGTGACCTATTTCTGTTTTTTTTTTTAATTTTTGAAGATAACATGAGAATTTGTTGTTCTTTCTGCAATTCTCACGATTTAAAGCTATATATTTGCTTATTGGTTTCTGCAACTCTTTAAGTTCATATTCAACGATTTAGAAAATTGACTCGTACAGTAACAGCAGCTTTTGGTTCGTCAGATAGCTTTGACTACACGAATAGCGCAAAATCTCAGAAATTGAAGCTCGTGTAACTACTAAAATATTAATGACATATTTCAATGAATTGTTAAGAAAATATGTGGCCTTAAAATATATTTAATTATGACCACATGAATACTAGCAACGACCTTGGCAAGAAAAGTTAAAAACTTCTGTAGTAGGTTGTCATGGTATAATTCCAAGGATTACCCTACTAGGAAATATTACGATCAGGGTCAACAAGGATATTAGAAGCGAAACTCAGCTAACTGGATCTTGTTAATCCTATTCCTATTCTATTCAAACTTCAACGAGTTATGTATAAGGGAGTTTCCCGGGCGTTTACAGCGAGAAGAGATTCGTAACACCGAAGAACATTTTATACTCATATTATAGTTTTTTTTAACTGATAGAATGGTGAAATTTCAATAACATTAACATTACAACAGTAAAGATCTCCGGGAATTAATTTTATATTCTATGTGCTCAAGTAAGTAGAAATACAGCCATTCAGTTCATTATGATAATATTGTACTGTTAATTAAGCTGCAGATTTAAATTTGGCGGATGCGCTGGATCTAAATGTTTATTTAAGGGTATTGTATTAATAGTATTAATAAAATTAATATTTTGAATAACTTTGAAGTCAATACTTTTATTGCGTTCTATTAAAAAATGCACTCGAATTTGATTTATATTCGATATGATTTATTAATATGGATAATGGAAACTTACAATTCTGTCTATCATATACGATCCTGGTAGCAACAGTGGCGGATATGTGATCATCGAAATCATAGACGTCCAATCAACGGCAATTGAAGTAACGCCATAATATCTCACTATAATGTTGGTGATTATACTGTACTGAACCCATTGCACAGCACTTACAGCAGCGTATAATACAAAAATTCCAATAATTACCCATCTGATTTTGTACAATTTAATTTCACCTAATTTTTCTTCAACCTCCTCCGCTTCTACTGGATCCTTTCGATTTAATGATACCGCTTCCACTGTCATCTTTGTTGTTTAGGAAACAACAGCACTCAAATTTCGCCAGCAATTTTTCACTTAAACTAAATTTGCCGTTACTCTGCGTGAGATATTTAAAATAAGGCATTAAATATAAGTGATGTAATTTAATCTATTCTTATTTTAAACGAAGTTGATTGCATTGTAAATATATAAGAGCTTTTTGCAAATACCTTTGTTTGATCTTTGGATAAATATTTTAATTACATACTAGCACACATTTTTGTAGATTGTGTTAAATTTCATCATTTCAAATACAAACAATACAGAGGTTACCTTTATTATATTTATAAATAATTTTACGTGTTAGTGTAACGTTAATTTATCAAAAATTAGTTTAATTTCATCATGATTTCATGATTATGTTTATTATTTCAATAGGAAATAATGTCCTTCAAATAAATTTTCAGATATTTTAAGTCTGTCAAAATTAATTAAGGTTAGTGGCGGCTATATTGAACGAAATTGATTAAAATATAATTCATTTACAATCAATTAAAACAAAATTAAATATCACAATCTTTATAACTTGTAGAATGGACAAATGCACACCAGAATTTTACTACATTTATATGAATCAAATTTGCTTCAAATAGATCCAAGGATCGTTATAAATGCATCCGTACACAAAAGAATATGAAAGTAAATTATACGAATTGATTAATGGAAGCATGTTCGTTCTTAGAGAATGGGATTGAAAAAGAGTGCATCATGAAATTTAGGAAAAATAGGAGAAAAGGATAATCAATTGCGTTAACTAATTTTCATATAAAATGATAAATGATGACCAGGTTGCGGACTTCTTTGTCCGAGTGCAATCTGGTTAAGATGACTAAAACGGCACGGGGGCACAATAGGTCTCTCTAATGGCCGAGCTTGCCTTTACGGTTCTCCCGCTCGTACAGTCGCAAAAAAGGCACCCACCACTTATAAAAACAGGAATATAAAATAAGAAAAGGAGTAATATAATCATTTTGAGAAAGATCTAGAAGAAATGTTGAGCTAACACTGTACATAAATGAAAAATGATTGCATTTCGTACACAGTTGTGTTGTTTAAAATCCAGTCAGCTGCAGAGTGTGGGGCATCTGGAACAAAATTTGGGAGTACTTCCATATATATAGGGATTGATCGAGTAATAAGATATAAAGGAATTCACAAAAATCATGTTGATTCATAAAAAGTAGTTAACACACAAATTGGTGCAATGAAAATGGAAATAATTGAACTCGCATCAATAACTTCATAATTAATCGCATCTGCGAGAACAATCAAAACATCCACAAGTAGAACTGTTAATCAAAGTACAGGTGATACTATTATAATTCAAAAATAACAAGTCAGAACAGTTTGTGGAATCATCAGCCATGATTCTGTGATAACTGGCATGTTATAAGAGCTTCCATAAGCAGCAAGAAAAACAAATACGTCTTAATGGACGTATTAGACCGAGAGCTGTTGGACTATCTCAGGTTAAAGTACAAAGAGCAGAAAATTTTAGATTAGATTTAAGTCTACTTATGTTGAGTATAATATCCAAAACAAAAAATTCGTTTGAAAAAGCAATCTTAATTGGACAGGTACTTGATGTTTTGCTTGAATAAAATGTTCTAAATCTGCAGACTTTAGAAACAGTTTTGGAGATTTGAATTGACTTACCTACATACGAGGAAGCGTTTTTATATTCGCGGAATGGGGGATAAGGGGTGGAAATAAAAAAACCAAATTATTTTTCTTTTTCAATATATTCACCTGCAAGACGGATACATTTTTCACATCTTTCAATTAATTTATTTATACCCTTCATAAAAAATGATTTCTCTTTATCTGCAAACTGCCGAAACTGCCTCCTTGACTTCATCATCGGCAGTAAATTTTTTACCCCGCAGCTCTTTTTTCATTTTCGGAAACGGGTAATAATCACTCGGGGCCAGGTCTGGGCTCTAGAGTGGGTGATTCACAATTTCGAAGCCCACCCTATGCAGGGCAGCTAACGCAACGCGGCTCTTGTGGACGGGCGCGTTGTCGTGCAAAAGCAGCACACCTCTCGTCAATTTTCACCGTCTTTTCTCTTTAATGGCTTCTTTTAGTCGCTCTAATATTGAAGCGTAATATTCTCCGGTTATATATATAACACCTTTATCTTTATAATCAATCAACAATATTCCTTCCGAGTCCCAAAATACCGTTGCCATGAGTTTCCCAGCTGATTGTGACACTTTAAATTTCTTGGGAGGTGCTGTGTCCTTTTTATGCCACTGCATGGTGTCTTGTTTGGACTCAGGTTCATAATGATGAACCCAAGTTTCGTCTCCAGTAACAATTCGACTCAATACACCATCCTTGTCTTCATTACAGAGGTGCAAAAATGCACGCGAACACTCTACGCGCTGTTGTTACTTGGTTGGTTACTTGGTTTATGTTACTTGGTTGACGATAGCTCAAAGACTAACTGTCTAATAACAATGAAACTTCGTATTTATACTAATTATGAGTCGCTGCACAGGCCACGCCCCCGTTGCGCCTAATCACCCCCCTATAACCCGCTCATTCCGCGAATATAAAAACGCTCCCTCGTATATCCAAGTGAATGTAAGTGAATTCTACGGACTTCAACGTGCGTCATAAAAAGTAAAATGATAAGCAAGACGACAAAACTAAGACTATATAAAACTGCAATAAGACCAGTGGTAGTTTATTCAGCTGAAGCAATGTTAACAACAACAGTTAAAAGTGAGCGAAAAATAATTAGAAAAAGAAGACGATGAACAGTATAGAAGACTGATGAACTTCGAGATAGTGAAAATTCTAAAGGGAGAAGATATAGTAAGAACAATAAAATCAAAACCAATAAGATGGTATGGACATATAAATAGAAAGAACAAAGAGACAATAATAAGAAGGATAATGAATTGGAAACCAAAGGATTCCAGACCCAGGGAAAGACCAAAGACCAGATGGGGAGATCAAGTAGTGAGTGATTTACAAAAGATGGGCGTAACCGGATGGAAAAAAGTCGCGGATGAAGCAAAGAATCATAGCAGCCTATAAATAGAAAATACGAACAAAAATTATAAGCGAAGTGACCCACCGCTTTAAAAACGATTGGGGTCTGAAAAGCTCTCATGAGCGGTTTCAGTTCCGAGAGGAATGTATAACCTAATATACATACAAGGTGAGGCATTAGTGCGTCAAAGCTCAATATATCCATTCATATTAAAGATATCACAAAATGTTATATACATACAAAAATGAGAGAGATGAGAAAATAATGCATTTACGTGTTGAATCGCTCTGTACACAGTTTTCGCAATATTGGCAAAATATCACTTTGCTATGAAACTGTAATAATATAAAAAAGTCATTCCAGTACAAAAACAATTTCAGGTTGTTTCGTGTGGAATACACAGGACGTTGAACACGTAATGATTTTCAGACAAAATTGACCATAACTTCTGAAATACTCGGTATAACTCAATGAAACCTTATATAGAAGAAATGAGGAAGATATGTTTAATCTAAATTTGAAATAATATATAGTGTGTACCATTTAAGAAAATATATCTTTGGTTCACCCTGGCAATATGAAACATCCTGTATATACGAAAATAATTTTAAAATTTGTAGCTTAAGACTATCTATGATTTTTGTGTATAACATTTTGTGATATCTTTAGTATTAATGGATATATTGAGCTTTGACGCAATAATGCCTCACCCTGTATATATACACAGTGCACCAACGACAGCTAAAGCATGTACACATAATTAATAATAACGACCAATTATCGGGACAGATCCATACTTCACGTCTGCGGTGTCCATAAACTTAATAGATCTCCGACATGCACACACAAACATTCCAGTTGCAACAAAAAATCAAATCGACAAGCAACAAATGAATATAACCACAAAACTTACCCGTACAAATTAAATTAAGTACACTGAATCAATTACACAAAAATTTGAAAATTGTAGAATTCGGTTTGGAAAATGCTATTTATTTAAATGTATTTCGTATTATTACGTTTAGTTTGCTAAAAAATACCAGCAATTGCGCAAAAACAATTTTCTATTAGTAATATTTTAATTGTTGTTATTACAGTTCATCTCAACCACATTGTTATACAAAGTGATGCGTTTTCTAAAAAGATTAATTCCATCTGTATCACTTGGAACTACATTAAGAGTAGCAGAAGTTGGCTATAAGAAAGAAAGAAGTTTTTGTATTCAAATGCAACAATTAGTGAGAAAATATTCAGATTTCACAAGCACTAGATATCTAAATTTTCAAAATCAACACTCTATAAAAGTGTGGCACATTTGAAAACTTTAAAAATATATTAGCTACTGCGACAGAGAACAGAATTCAAATATCAATTTCTTTTTTACGTAAATTACAAATATATTTACATTTAAAATGATACAACTTTACAAAAGTTATAATTATTCTCGTTTCCAAGTTTTAAAAATACTAGTTTAGACACAGCACTTTGTTAACCAAATGCATCACCATTTGTTTCTACTATCGGCAAGAAACTTTTACGTTCAGCTGATTCCTTCAAAGCTTCCTGCCTGAGTAATTTATTCGGTATGATTAGCGTTATTATTCCACCAAATATTAGGAACCCAATCATGGGGACCAATGCCCAAAACGTACCGAAAGAAGCTATGAGTTGGCCAAGTAATAGAGTAAAGCCAACTCCGAATAGTTGGACAACAGCTACCAATATTCCAACGCTAGTACTTTCAGGTTGAGGATAAGTTAATTCCACTCCAAATTCAACACCAACTCCATAATAAGATGTTTGGAAGACTCTATTTGGACAAAGATAATTGAATAAATTTATGAATTTTATATTTAGTAATATATACTTACCCTAACAAACATACACTTATATAGACTAAGATTTTGTTGCGACTTTCCAATGCTACAATAAAACCTATTGTACTCAAGATTGCCAAACCATATAATCCCACAGCAGTCTCTCTAGTATTGAAAACAAATTTATTCTTACAATTCTACTGCTTAATTTTTCAAATTAAAATCACTTACTTATATTTTTTGGTTTTATCTAAAATGATTCCAAAAATAATGAGTCCAACCATACCGGTTACAACCAAAAGTAGTCCAATTAAACCAGCATCTTTTTCAGCATTCTGCAATAAAATGGACGAAAAATTAAACCTAATTCTTATTATGAGATCTAGGGATTCTTACTGCAAAATATTCCAATATAATTTGGTTTAACATTGTGCAGAGCGATATATAGATGCCCAGATTTATGCTGTATGAAGTTGTTAGTAACAAAAAATTTTTGTCGGTCATAAGAATCTTGTAGGACTTCCAAAATTCTTCTGTAGAATATGGCACTTTGTTTGCTCTTAGTTCTGCTTGAACCTTGCTGGGAGGTAGCGGTGGTTCTGACTTGAAAACTGAGAATATAAAAGATATGGCTTATAGATATATGATAGATTTCATTGAACAGGCTGCTAAGATCTGGAAAAACGTGGAATAATGCAGTCACAAGAATAGGTATTGTAGAAAAAAATATATATAAAGGATGGATTGAAGCTATACAAGTAGGATGACAGAAAGGAATGGGAGAAATTTCTTACACCATAATATAAGAAAAAAATAAGTTCATACTTACATATGAAAACTAAAATCGTTGTTACTGTACAGAAAACAGCAATACCATAGAAGAGATATGATAATTCTTGTCCAATTTCATCTAAATTGTCATGGTTCTTCACTATCAGTGGTGGTAAAACGAAACTCAAGGCTGTACCCAATTGTGTGCCAAATATACCTATGAAGCAAGCGGTAGATATCTAAAACATATTATTAGTTTACAGTTTAACAAATATTAAAATAGCACCATTAAAATACAGATGTGTCCACAGTTTTTCTCTACAATAAGAAGCGTCTTTCTATTTTACGTTTTTTGTAAAGACATTATTTGTATCTATATTATGGCATGCAAGTTGCAACTAGTATGTTGAAAACAATAAAATAGTCGAAAATAATTAGTTGTGTAGCTATTTATTCATTTATTCTGTGATTTTTACACATGACGCACACGATGTGGCGCACAGATTGCCTAGCTGCCCCACAATCACAGTTTGGGGACGGAGCCTTAGCCTTTATATGTCCATACCCCATCTGTGCAGAGAGTCCGTGCATCTTCCATGGTAGGTGCGTACTGCGTTAATAATTGTCGATATTTTTCGTGATTGGTCGATGATGAGAGGTTTCCTTCTAATGTAGGGCAATTTTTAATTGAGAGGGGGTCGAGTATCTGTCCACTCACGTTCCCATGAATCGATCAATCTGAACTGTGGTGTGTGCACTTCCGAGGCATTTTTTATGGTTGGTTTTCTAGATCGGAGCCTATTTCTTTCAATGGAGGGTGGGCATTTTGGACGTTTTGACTAGGTGGGTATGTTCTATAATAGAACATACATAGGTAGCGACTCCATAATTGTGATGGTATGTGGCTACGATCAAATCATATCCTGGTATCATTCGTCTTTTATTTAGTTCATCTACATTCTCAGTAGTAGTGGGTTTGTGTAGCTAACCACATGATAAAAGGAAAATGCAATGAGAATGGTATTCTAACATGACTAAAGAGTTCAGTAGATGAAGTTTTGAAAGTAAAATTGAGAATTATCTTAATGCTTCTAAACTGGAAGACATGTTATAGACAATCGACTTTTTGCTTATAAAAGTTCTTTTCTAGATGAAAACAGATGTAACGATATGTAAAAGTTGCGGGTATTCTAAAATGTAGTCCACGACCTAGAAGATTATCAATGATTAAGTAAGGGCAACACATCTGGTTACCTTTAATCGGATATAACGGCATAATATTTGGATAAGGTTCAAATGAATTGTAAGATATATCTTGGATCAAATATCTGTTGGTAATGCTCTAAAATTGCGTTTGAAATAGAAGAACATAGAATAACTGAAAGGAAACTCTTTTGGCACAAGAAAAGGATGTATGCATTCTTAAGGAATGTTTCTGGAGTTTGTCAACAGTAAAAAATGATTATCAGTTTAATGCTTATCAGTCTAATGACAGTGAATAACTGTAATATGTTAGTAGCTCACTTATCATATACAAAACATGAGCTATGACTGATGAAGATTGAAAAAAATTCTCTATATTTTTGTTAAAAAACGGTTTGCTGATTTGGGTAAGTATTATTGGAATATTTTGAGGATTTATAGAAGAATTGTAAGGGTCCAAATTTCCCAAGTTGTACTCTATGCTAGGAACCACAATTTGTATGAAATGTAAATATTCCGAAAGATGTTGTTTCGAGTTACTTAAAAGAGATAAAAGACCACAAAAAATATTTATCAATAATAATAATTAATATTTCATATAATGAAAGTCCGATAAAGTGTCGTATCTAGTTCAATACCAAAGGATATTTGCTTTTATGTTAGTTTACTAGAGGATTAAGAATCCACAGCAAATTATATTCGAGCAACGTTAATAATAAGAATAAACTATCTTCATTGAGATGGACAAGATACAAAGGGGGGACTGTAATTATATAGAATAACAAAAGAGCAAAATTAATCATTAATGGGATGATTATAAATAAAAACAAACCAATAATCAATAAGAAATTAATTAATTGACTACACAGCATTACCTACTGCAGTGGTAGTATTTAGTTATACAACTTGACAGCATTGTAACTAAGTCATCGGTTGAAAAGTATTAAGCACATAATAATTAACAAATAAATTGTCGAGGTATAAGAAAACCCGTGAGTAGAACAGACATGGCAGCAGAACTAAGTAGATTGTGAACTAATTTTTCTAGATGCAAGGCTCTTCCATTCCTCCTGTTTAACCGACCCAAGCTGGTAATTCTTCTCGATACATGATCAAATTTACGAAGGTTACAAATTAGTCTACAGCAGAAGTTCTGTAGTTTCTGAACCATTTATTTTTCAATTGAAGTTAAACAAGGACCATATGTAGATGAAATCACAATAATCGAATAGAGTAAAAATAAGAGTTTCACAAAGTCGTATCCTTAACGCTCGATTCAAAATGTGTTTGTTAGTGCACACTATTCTTAAAATTCCATAAGCCTTTTTAAATAAATAAGATATGATCCTTAAAAAGCAAATTAGTATCGACAACTAGACCAAGATTGCTCGCTTCGATTGTTCACTTCAATTTACAATACGCAATGCTGCAAATACGGAGGCAGATGAATACAAGCTTTGTTTTAATTGTATAATTTTATAGAATAGATATTTTAATGAAAAACACGAGTAATATATACACAGGCAGCCTTAAAGGCTCTAGCATCTTATTATATAGCCTCCAAACTAGTATGGGAATGTCTGCAAAACCTAACTGTTCTGGCCAGAAACAACAAGGTCACCTTGGTGTGGGTGACGGGACACAGGGGTATAGTGGGCAATAAAACTGCAGACCAGCTAGCGAAGGAGGATTCCCAAATGAAATTTACCGGACCGGAACCAGATCTAAGTAACACAAAGAGTGCAGTACGTGTTGCATTTAATGAGTGGCTTATAAAAGAACACGAACTAAATTGGAACCATGTAGCTGGATAAAGGCATAGCAAACGGATGATGAAACGACCGTCAAAACGATTAACTGCTGACTTACTTGCATTAAACAGGACTCAGCTTAGGCCAGTTTTGCTTGATTATTATTACCATTATGTCAAACGTATGAAAAGATAGAAAGTGATCACAGATCTCCTAACTTAAAATGCAATGCTGAGAATTTAGGTTGTGGAGAACTTCTAGCTTGCTCGTTGGACTTTTGTTGATGGTTTCTGAGTCATTATCTGCCCTTTGAATTAATGGTATTTGACCAATCAGCATTTTAATTGTTCTATTTCCTAATCTATGGATTCTTTGATAGATACGTTTAGTTCATTCTTCTTACAATTACAGAACGGGCTCGGCAAAACTGTATATTCTTCATATTTTATAGCTTATCATTATTAACACTTTCAGTGCCCATAGCAAACTAGTTATACCCCTTCAGTTTTACAAATACACATTTTTATTACACCTATTACACAGGAAATAAAATCTGTAGTTTTAGAGCTGCAGCTATCAAAAAAGAATCATATCATTTACGTACTGTAAGTGATGCAAAAAATTTCATTCATTTATACCAAATTCCGAAAGTGTTTTAAATAAAAAATAAAATTTTACCAAAGAAGATGAAGTTGAAAAACGTCGTTCCAGAGATTATTTCATTTATACGAAGATTAAGTTTCTAAATCGTATTTAAATCTATACCTATCTGTATAAACCTATATCTACAATCTATTTAAAGATGTTCTAATCTTGTTTATTTATGAAATTACATTGAAAATTACAAAGTTTTTTAATCTTAATCTTGTCATTGGCTTTCCTATTTTTTATGTTCGATTAAAATATGAGTATAATAGAAATTTAAGACACACACAAAACACAAATTACTAGGTAGAAAATTATTGTGGACAAACAAGATTAACGAGCAACTTCATCAAATTAATAATAATATATTGATGATATCATAATCCTTACCTCATTTGGTCCAAACCAAACGGCAGCTATTTTCGGCGGTAAGCTCAATATAAACGTTTGGAAAGTAAACACAACAACTTGACCCATAAAACTCACCCAAAACAAATCAGGTCGTACAGAAAATATCTTGATCCAAGCACCAATGGTCGTTCCAATTATCCCTGCTAAAACACAAAACCGAAGACCCTACAATACGCACAACACATCAATTAAAACCGGAAAGGAAATCAATGATTAGAACTTACACCTTTATTTATTAAATACATTGCTGGTAGCATGCATAATGGATATAACCCCATCGCGATCATAGAAGTCCAATCAACGGCTACAGAAGTTACTCCGTAATATTTTATGATGATATTTGTTATTATACTGTATTCCAACCATTGTATACCATTGGCAGCTGCATACAGACTAGCTACACCCATCACAATCCATCGAATTGGGTAGAGTTTAATCTGGACATGTTCGCTTTTATCCAATTCAAATTCTTGAACATTTTTCGTTTCCAAATCCATGATTATAAGCACCGGTTCACTTAAAATTTTCGCTGAAAATCTTTCGATTACATTTGACTATTACATAGTTGCGATGTCGTTTTATATTTATGTCACATATACTCAATAGGATATTATTTAATGTAATTTTTTTATTTGCAGAGATATCTAAATTTATAATAGCTATTAATGAAAGCAGTCCCCACTGCTTTCAGTCGAATGTCTGAGATAAGATACTTTTTTAGTATCTAAGATTCCGGTAGTATTAGATAATGTATGTGTACATAATACTGGAACAATAATACTAACAAAATGAAATACTTGCACGCATAATACGTGACTAGCAAGTTACTAAAAACGTAGCGTTTAAATAGCCCCAATCAACAGAATAAATGAATTTTGTATACAGTTATTCGCAAGATTGTGGGCACACTTTACACTTTCTGTAAGTAATGAAAAAAGGTGAAGCAATTCGTAACGAGCACAGACGGAAACACTACTTCGAAAAATTATTTCCACTTGACGCAAAAGAAAAGAGAAGAAGAAATCATAAAATTAAAAACCAACGTAGTAGAGTAAGTTTTGACAAAGTTAGGGAAGCCTAGCACATAGTCGTCCACAGCCACCAAATGAGATGACGTTTCAGATGCTTTTGCAATTGTCTAAAGACGTCATTACGACTTTACCGTATAATAATCAATTGAATTTTGTCTATCTGCACGCAAGCACTGTCATAAAGCATTGTTAACGATTTTGATCAAGCAGTTCTTGTTTGAAAGTCAGCAACCCAAGTAATCCTGTGGAATTACCACTTTCAAACGAATCTCATCATGCAATTCGAATTAATTAAATATTAACGACTGTACTAACTAATATTTAATTTATTTAAACGAAGAGAGATCCAAACTCAATATATTTACATTTAATAACTACTTATCTTATTCCGAGACAAAAATTTTCTAAACTCATACTGAAAAGAGCACAGCACGTTCGTTAACCGAGTGCATCACCATTTTTTTCTATCACCGGCAAGAAGGTAGTACGTTCAGGCGATTCCTGCAAAGCCTCCTGCCTAAGCAATTGATTCGGTATAATTAGTGTTATTATCCCACCAAATATTAGAAACCCAACCATAGGGATTAATGCCCAAAACGTGCCGAAATATGCTATCAATTGGCCAAGTAGTAGAGTAAAACCAATTCCGAATACTTGGACAATAGCTATCAAAATTCCAATGCTGGTACTTTCAGGTTGCGGATAAGTTAATTCCAGTCCAAATTCGAAACCCACTCCATAATAAGCGGTTTGGAAGATCCTATTTGGAAAAAGATAGTGAAAGAATTGCTGAATTTTATATTTAGTAATATTTACCCTAACAAACATCCACTTACATAAACCAAGATTTTGCTGCGTCTTTCCAATGCTACAATAAAACCTATAATACTCAAGATTGACAATCCATATACTCCCACAGCAGTCTCTCTAGTATCGAAAATAAATTTATTCTTACAGTTCTACTAATTAACTTTTCAAATTAAAATCACTTACTTATATTTTTTAGTTTTATCTAAAATAATTCCAAAAATAATGAGTCCAACCATACCGGTTACAACCAAAAGTAGTCCAATTAAACCAGCATCTTTTTCAGCATTCTGCAATAAAATGGACGAAAAATTAAACCAAATTGTTAGTATCAGATCTATTGATTCTTACAGCAAAATATTCCAAGATAATTTGATTCAACATTGTGCAGAATGATATATAAACACCTAGATTGATGCCAAATGAAATTGTTAGTAACCAAAAATTTTTGTTCATCATAAGAACCTTATAGGACTTCCAAAATTCTTCCATAGAGAATGGGACTTTGTTTGCTCTTAGTTCGGCTTGAACTTTACTTGGAGGAAGTGGTGGTTCAGACTTGAAAACTGAAAATAAAAGGAAATATAAAAAAAAGTTTCGATTGTATTCGGGTTTATTAATTCATTCGACTTTAAGAACACAGACATGAAGAAGACATAACGATAATGTTTACAAAGAAAATAGTCGTATTCCGGGAAGAATGTTTCACGATGACAGTTTATTTGACGACCCACAATCTATAGTCAACACATTTGCAGACCACTTTATTAGTGTGTTTATCAAACGTACATCACAGCCCACACACCAATTTATCACCAGTGTAGATCAGATCCCTGCCTTTGTAGTCAATAAATTTTCAATCTTATATTAACAACCTGATTTTCTTGATGAATGGAAGAACACCAAAATAACACCTATTTTGAAAAGTAAATAATTCTCGTCCTATAGCCATCTTATCTAATTTTGGAAAAGTATTTAAAGTAGTAATTTATCGAAAACGAGGAGAAGACGAAATATATGGAATGGTCTGATAAAGAATTTAGAAGAGGAGGGTAGAATAGAGACGGAGAATAGGAGCGATATTTGCAAGAAAGGCGGGTTTGGAAATGGAAGTTCAAGCTAGATTAATGTCAGGAGATAGATGTATTGCAGCACTTAATGGGATGCTAAGGAAGAGAGGTGTAACGACGAAACTGAAGATAAAGATATATAAAATCGCAGTAAAATCAGTAGTTTTGTATGCTTGTGAGACCTGGACCATAAGCGACATGCAGCAAGCAAGGCTAGCAATATGGGAGCGGAACGTTTGGAGAGAAGTGGGAGGGAGAGATATGGGTGAGAAGGACTAACCAAGATCTGAGTGAACTTTGTGGAGAAGCAAATATAGTGGGAGTGATGAAGGCGGAGAGGCTGAGATGGGCGGGGCATATGGAAAGAATGCTGGAGTCAAGAATGCCGAAAATGATAATGGCAAGGACAGTTGGGGGAAAGAGAAGGAGGGGACGGCCAAAGAGAAGGTGGACGATAGAAGTGGAAAAAGATATAAACACGTTAAGGATAACAAGATGGAAAGAAGTAGCGAAAGATAGAAACCGATGGAGAAAAATTATCAATGAAGCCATAGGATATATAACTAATCGAAAAAAAAATCTACCACAACAAATCTAGCAGTTTTCACTCAGTTTACTGTTCAAGTTATGGATTCTGGGAGCCAAGTCGATGTACTATACACCGACTTTGCCAAAGCTTTTGATCGAGTTGATCATGTTCTAATTCCGTCGAAGCTGGAGACATTCGACTTTAGTGAGTCACTGATTAATCTTACTGATTAATCTTACTCGAATAATAGACCCCAATATGTAATTTTCAATGCTTATTTATCGAAAACATACTTTCCCTCATTTGGCGTACCCCAGGGGTTTAACCTGGTGCCACTACTTTTCATAATTTTTATAGAAGACTTGCCTCAACACGTTCTATCAGAGAAAATTCTGTTTGCGGATGATCTAAAAGTTTATCGCTCTATTAACGACCAGAATGATTATGAAATTCTGCATATGTGCCTGGTGCGATCAAAACAATCTGCTGTTGAATCCGGCAAAAGGTACAGTTATGAATTTTACAAAGAAAATTATTATTATTATTCTTATTATTATTATTATTAAAATAGTTGAAGTCGTGGAAAAGCCCTCTCAAAACGAAAACCAACCAACCAACCAGCATAAATCGCAATCAAAACGTATTGTTATGACCTCTCAGTACCTCTAAACACAATTTGTCACAAATTATGAAAAGTTTTATAAAAAATAAATAGCAAAGAACAATATTTGCGCTATAGCAATAAAAATAAAGAACTTTATTGCATTATTAAGCAAGCTTATATCATAACCTTCAATTTTATTATATTGCTGTAGAATTGTACTAATTTGAAATTAAATATATTTATTTAAGACAGAAGTAATTATAATATGCTTGACTGCGACTGTTAACTATGATAATAATAGGGTATTAAATTTAATCAGTTATATCACATTTATTACTGAAAAAAATTCGAGAACGTCATATATTATTTCAAGAACTCCTAAATTATTTTACTCGCCCATTACTCGATTTGAATGTTTGGCAATTTTTTTTTGTTTTATATTGGATTGGTTATCTATTTCTCATGTTGATGTGTTTTAATTCAGCTGTTTCTAATTTATGCCAGTATTATTATATTACCCTATTGTAAATAATCCATTTTATTATTTTGAAACCAGCACTTACGCTAGTAAGCAATCTGATGTAATTTCATCAGGGATCACACACTTTAACTAAAACATACTTACATATGAAAACTAAGATCGTTGTCACTGTACAAAAAACAGCAATACCATAGAAGAGATATGATAATTCTTGTCCAATTTCATCTAAATTGTCATGGTTCTTCACTATTAGTGGTGGTAAAACGAAACTCAAAGCTGTGCCTAATTGTGTGCCAAATATACCTATGAAGCAAGCGGTGGATATCTAAAATATAATATTAATTTACAGTTTATGCATCATATAAATTGTGTCCACAAATTTTCTGCATCCCTGCTTTTGTAAAAACAGTAAAATAGTTTAGAGACACTAGTTGTCTACGTTGGTTTAAACATCCATTTTAAATATATTCAATTATTAAATTTTTTTAGATCAGTTTGAAACACTTTCTCTTCTACAACACACTATATACAAAAATAAAACTTATATACAAGTAGATGATTAGATAATGAATGTGGTAAATATAAAAGAAACCTTGTCATCGTATAAATGAAGAAGCGGTTGCTATTCATTACTTGAAAGATCAGTGTTTGGTTAAGGCAGAGAAATTTGAGTAGGAAATATCTATGTCTGGTAACACTAAAATTGTGTTTAAATAGAACATGGAATAACTAAAACTAATGGAAAATTTGGGCTTGGAAATTGACGAAACTGCCACAAATGTCTGCTCACTTTTACCAGATCAATCAAAACCAAAAAAAAATGCCTGTAATAGGCGCTCATGGTACATTGTTGGAATTCACCCTGCGGACGAATGCAATGAAAATAGATTAAGCATTAGAAGCGGACCACGTGGTTTTGACCTTCCAGGTCTCATCAGCGCAACTTCGAATGCAAGATCTAATTTCATCGCCTTTCACCTCTCAACTTATTTGCATAATACCTCCGACAATGGACTAATTCCAATTCCATGCCCTCTAATGAGCAAAGTGGGAAGTAGCACACCGCAAGGCATTACAGCGGATACCGATCTAGCTCAGACAATTCGTGGATTGTCATTCCGCAGGGTAAATTTCAACAATATACCATGAGCGCCTATTACAGGCATTTTTTTTGGTTTTTATATTGACATTTCTCGACGTTTCCATAGATCAATCAAAATTTTAATATAAACAGATTTTATAAAAACTACATTGATTTAAAAAATATTGCTGGCATTTTTTAAAGATTTATCGAATTATTAAATTAGAAATGCTCGAGTTTTTGGACTTTGTATAATATGTTGAAATTAGTTTAGTTAATCATGCAATTGCTTTTTTGAAAAAGCAATCGGTGGGACTCCAGCTGAATGAATCGATGATACTAACAAGAGCACATTTTAAATATTTTATTCAATTAAACTAATAAATTCTTATTGAAGGTTAGATTGATGGCTGTACTTGGAAGTGCTGCCTTGCTCCTAAATCCGTGAAAGAAGAGAGATATATTTTTCATATATTACCATACTATTCATGAAAGCTTTCTCGTCGGTTAGCTTAGCTAACCCTTTCATTTTACCACAGACTCAGGAATACACGGTGCATTGCTTTCAAAGCTTATCTACTCCTACTTTTAAAAGATATTGTTAGTAAAAATGCAAAGCAATATACTTCATCATTAGTGATAGGTGTTACATTAATGCTTTTGTTACGTAGTCCTAGATAAAAGTTATTACACTCGCCATTTATTTGATTTAACTTTGAGAGCGATAACTGCATATTTATATATAATATTGGTAAAAAGAAATATAAGAAAAAAACATTGTCTAACTTTGATAGCCAACATTAAAAGCTTCACAATGGTAAAGGAAGGTAAAATCAAATACAGGTGACAATGCTCAGCATTACCTCAGTTATCTGTCTAAATTTATTCTTATTTCCTATTTGATAAATTTTCAAGTAAATCGACAAAGTGGTGTTCAGGAGCTCAGACGTGTTTAACAGTATTTTCCGATCGTATATAAGTTTCTAAAAGACCTCATGGGATGTCAGTGTATCTGGATTCAGATCTAGTTCTATTCAAATCACACAATTTATTTGATAATCTTTTAATTTAAATTTAATGGCGCAAAAGTGATTTAGTTTGTGACAAACTTTGACACAATTGTTTGTGACACAATTTTTACTGAAAGTTGTCGAGTTTAGTTAGCGTTGCATTGCATGATTTGGAATTGTAATCGAAATCTATAAACAAACTACTGTGCAGCGATGGCAGAAAAGTGTTGCCTCGATGTCAGCCTCGCATACAGAGTTATGCCGAGATACTAAACGTGAGTTTCCCACTGCAGTCTCTGACCACCAATGGTGATCTTTGCAGGTGGAGAATTACGTTTCCTAGAGAATCTTATGGCAAAACATGTATCCGCATTAATTGTTAGACGCGACTTGGACGGCCACTCACAGATCTCGTCAATTAAACTATTGTCTAGCTTGTAGAAGATTCCGAAAATCACTATTATATTGATGATATCATATAATCCTTACCTCATTTGGTCCAAACCAAACGGCAGCTATTTTCGGCGGTAAGCTCAGTATGAACGTTTGAAAAGCGAACACAACAACTTGACCCATAAAACTAACCCAAAACAAATCGGGTCGTATAGAGAATATTTTGATCCAAGCACCGATGGTCGTCCCAATTATCCCAACTAAGACACAAAACCGAAGACCCTACAATACGCCCAACACATCCATCAAAAACCAGAAAGGAAATCAATAAGTAGAACTTACACCTTTATTTATTAAATACATTGCTGGTAGCATGCATACTGGATATAACCCCATCGCGATCATAGAAGTCCAATCAACGGTTACAGAACTCACGCCATAATATTTTACGATAATGTTTGTTATTATACTGTATTCTAACCATTGTATAGCATTCGAAGCTGCGTACAGACTAGCTACACCCATCACAATCCATCGAATTGCATACAGTTTAATTTCGGCATGTTCACTCTTATCTAATTCAAATTTTTCAATATTTTTCTTTTCCGCGTCCATAACTTTAAGCACTGGTTCACTTCAAACTGTCGTCGAAAATCTTTCAGTTGCATTTGGGTATTAGTTGCGAAGTCACTTTATATTTATGTTCCATATACTTAATGGGAAATTATAACCCATTATTTAATGTAACTCTTTTGTTTGCAGAGATATCTAAATTTATAATAGCTATTTGTGGACTCAATGGAGTCAGCCGAATGTATGAGATAAGATAGTTTTTGGTATCTGGCATTCAAGTACTACATAATATACTGTATGTAAATAATACTGGAACAATTACAAATATAATGCATGACGAGCAATTTAGTAAAAAACGTAACGATTAAATAGCCCCAATAAACACAATGAAAAACTTTGGTATATGTACAGTTATCCATAGAATTGTGTGTACCTACAGCTTTAGATATCTATATAGCCAGGTCTAAAGTCACTCTGGTGAGAAAGAAACGGATTATATAAATCATGGTACTACCGATCCATAATTTATTAAAAAAATTTTGGAAAAAATAAGCGGAAAACTTTTTGGACGTTTTGGGAATGTACTATATCAATCCTTATATGGGCCAGAAGGTAGAGTAAAATTTAACATTTAAATAACTTTGATAGTTATTTCTGCACGAATATTGTCCGTGAACTGTTCAAATGTATGCGGTTTGTTCACGTACACACATTCCTTAAGGTATCCCCACAGGAAGTAATCGGGAGCCGTAAGGTTGGTTGCTGCTTGGTGCTCATCGAACAGTTGCCTCAAGAGGTTCATTGTGAATTTGGGCGTATGGGGGTTGACCCATTTTGCTGAAACCATATGTTGGAACGATTTTCTACTGCAAGACTTAAACCCTTATCAGTTTCAAAGAAGTAAGGTCCGATAACTTCCTGCGAGGTCATCCCACACCAAACCGTGCATTTCAGAGGGTACAGTTGGCGTCGATGAATTGTCTTTGGATTTGCCATGCCCCATAACCGACAGTTTTATTTATTGACGAAACCATTCACCTGAAAATGAGCTTCGTCAAATATGATGAGTTGATTAATAAATTCGTTGTTTTCTCTGGCTGGTTCTTAGATTCGAATCGCATAATTTCTGCGCAGTTCATGTTCCACAGGTTTCAGTTCCTGCACTAACTGTATTTTGTGTGGAAACATCTTTAATTCATTTTTTAGTTCTTCTTAAGGATTCTTAAGGATATTCCCAATTTCCCAGAACGTCTTCTTGTTGATGTTTCTGGTTCTTCTTCAACACTGGCTCTAACTCTTTCAATTTTCCTCTAATCGTGCCATATTTTTAGCCGTTCTTCCTTTATTGCAATTCATCATGCCCAATCTCCAAGAAATCACTTATGACATGCACATGTAAGTAAAGAAATAAAACCGTTAGCAAAGAAGATATTTGCATGTCAAATCCTGTATAACCATAATAAAAAAAAACCTGTTTCCCGCGCTTAGCCATGCGGTCTAATTCTTGTGAATTGTCACCGCATTTTTATTAATTTCACAATGCATTTTGTGTTTTAATATGTTGTGTTTAGTTTAAAAAAGCGCCTAGTATGACTAATTAGTTTTAATGGTGCGTTTTATGATGTTTTGTTCTGTGACTGCTAGCTTCTTACTCTAATCAATTACCTTCTGAAGAAGATTTTAATAAAAAATCGAAAGCTTAAGGTTTAGATAAATGAGTCTTATTTCCTTTTAATAAGGATTTTTCCATTCGCTGCTAACCCCACTAGCTCCACGATCATCTTAATTACGTTTAGTTAACGTTGTGACAGCCGTTACTTCCCCTCTAACCATAATAAAATGTTTAAACTTTGACTTACTTCTAGTGTCTCGCAAGGATCAATTATGACTTAGACTCATAATATATTAAAAAAGGGGGTTGTCGCTAAATAAATATAGCGATGATGACATGTCTTCTACAGGAATGTATGCATTCATTTTAAATAAAAAATAGGTGAATAAAAATACAATTTCATAGGTTCGAGGGTTTTTCCCAAAAGTTATTCTTTTATATTTTAACGCATTAATGAACTACATTATATAATAAAACTAAGGCTCATCCGTTGAACCCGTTTCAAAATGTATGAAATTAAAAATTTGCAATTCAAATAATTGCGAATAAATTTCAATAATTGAATGAAATGAATGAAAAATAGAATTTGCGCGCGTCATATAAAAATTAATACATAAAATTATTTCATGAATGGAACAAATTAGCAGTCAATATGTGTCAAATAATATTAAAAAGTATAGGTTATCAACAGAAACGTCTAAGAACGTCTTACGAAAAAAAAGCAATTCGGTAATCCATATATTCTTTGGCCTAGTAATTAGATTTTCCTTATGTCACTTTCTATTTTTTTCAATATATGTACAAAATGTCAAAGTGATTTTTTTTTATGTACATTTATTCGTCAATAGATAGTGCCTAGGTAAAAAAAATAAATTCTTTAAAAATGCAAATTCAATAAGTAAAAGTATCTCGTAAAGAAAGTATCGAACTCAAATTTGACAAGACGAGCAAAAATGTTAAATAAACCATCAATCTACTATACTACAAAAAATGGGTATCAACACCATCAGCGTTCACCAGAAAAAAATAGGAGGTCACAGGTTACCACTCTCCTCTATTTACTTTATTAGTTTTTTTTTTATATACAGGGTCCTGCAGCGGAACTCCGGTCTTTGATTGCTCGTTGACTATTAAAGTGAAACGTTTCACTTTGCACATGCTGAAACTAGATATTAAGAAGTATATCTGAAAATTATTTTTCACTATACAGGATGTTCCAAAAATCATGGGCACAATCACAGGAGGTTTTTTTAAATGGAACACCCGGCTTTTTTTTGCATATTTAGCAGTAGCTGACCATTATCTATACGTACCTATTTCGGATTTTTTCTTTGATGCGCATGTTCAGTGCAATGAATATTTCTGTTAAAAAATTAATATTTACATAGTACCATTAAAAATAACAGTACTGCCACAAATGTGAAGTTTAAAATGAAATAATTGGGGATTCTTTGATCAACAAATAGAGGATGCTTTAGTCAAAATTTGGAACTTTATCGGTATACAGAGTGTTCAAAATTTACTGTCCAATTTTGGAAACTTTGAGCAACATTTTTAGAGTTTTTTAAATAGAATACCCTGTATATTTTTAAACAAACGGTTAATTGTGAACAATTTTTGTTTCTGGGACCTCTTTTGTTCACTCTTTACACATCCAAGCTGCATAAGTCCCTTAAGCATTGTTCTTATCACCTATACGCAGATAATAGTCAAATATATTTCTCATTTAATCGTGAACGCATAGTTGCTGCCAGTGCCACCATAAATTCTGATCTTGCCAACATTGTCAAAATGTCAACCCAATATTTTTTATACATCAATGCTAAGACAACTGCTGTTATTGTTTTTGGTAAGAAGGCTGACATTGACTTTGCAACACAAAACTTACATCTTGAAATTAATAACTTACCTCTGCAGTATAACAGTACGGTCAGAAATCTGGGGTTGTATATGGATTCAGAACTTAGATTTAAAGAAAACGTGGGACATTGTATCAGGAAAGCTTATTCCAATTTGAAGAAGCTTTATTCTCATAAAGATTGTTTGTCGGTGGATACCAAAAAGCTTATATGCGACGCTGTGGTGCTGTCGCATTTCAATTACTGTGATGTTGTCTATGGTCCTTGCATAGACGTTTGCACGGCACATAGAATATAAAAATGCAGAATAATTGCGTTAGGTTTATATGCGGAATTAAAAAGTATGGCCATGTTTCTTATAAGTATAGTGATCTACAGTTTTAGAGATCGTCGGAGTCTACTGGTGTGGATGGATCCATATTGACACCCTGACGAAAAACGCACATATAATGAAGCATCTGCTTGCAAGTCAATTGGTCTCTAGAATGTTGAGTTTTTATAAATATATTCAATACCGCCAAAGCTGTTCCAATATTCAACAATGGAGATCCGATACAGGTAACCATAATTATAGGTCTATATTAAACAATATATCTGAAGTTTTTGAAAAAAATAATATTTTAGATCCTGCATTGCATGGCTTTATCCAGGGCAAATCCACACACACAGCAATAGCATCGTTTATGAGGAAGATATAATATATGACTATATATAAATGACAACAAGAAGTGTGTGGGCTTGTTTAGGGACCTCTCAAAGACATTTAATCTTGTTAATCATGATTTGCTATTACAAAAGCTGCAATACTATGACCTAAGGGGCGTTATACATGATTGGCTGTCAACATAGTTAACTAACCGAAAACAAATTGTATTATGTTTGGAGAAAATAGCTTTCATGAGCGAAATATTAAATCCGGTGTGCCGCAGAGCTTAATCCTGGGACCTCTGTTGTTCATACTTTTCATTAATGATCTCCCGTACGTGATTGGAGCACAAAGAGACCCGGTCTGCGTGACATTACATGTGTAACTGATTATTACCACCTCTGGTCTTCGTAACAAAACCTCATGTATTGCCTTTTAATATTTATTTTTCCATTGGACGCTACATTATCAAAAATAAGAAAAAACACAAACTGATATAAATTGTTTTTTTTATTTACTTTAAAAATACACGATATATTTTTGTAAATATATTAAGATCTTTGTCTTTTATCACTAACTACACCAAGTGTAGAATTAATGACTGTGCATCACTTCTGTGCCGAACTGTATGTTATATAGATATATTTACGATCAGCGTACAGTATAAAATGTATAAGAAACAATAAAACATAGATTAAGTGCAATTCTAACTGCACATTTTAAAATATTTACATACCTTTATTTGACTAAAATAGAGTAGCAGTTCCTAACGTCCTACTAAAGTTACGAAGTATTTAATAGTGAATAAAATAATTTAAAAGCAAATACTAAAATCAAATCCAATTCAACAGCATTCCAAGAATTTCTGTCACGAAGGAGAAACATGATAAGTTATGTATACCCAAATAGAAATTAAAAAAAAATTGAAATCTCTTTTGAAAAGCAATTTTTTATACTATTTTTTGCGAATTGAATCGGGTTTGTTAACCCTCTTCCCCCTCCCGATTTTTTTCTGGCGGTTGGGCAATAATTAGCAAGTCGAGAAATTTTGGTCAGGCGTTAGACGTGCAATGTTTCGAGTTTTGACATTTGTCGGGCCAAAGGAGCCACATTTCTAAATATGTAGCAGCATACATACCATATTCTAAAAGCTGAGAAAATTTGCTATGGGATAAAGGAATTGTCGCGGAGTTTCGGCCGTTTTTGCCTTAAGATTTATATGCTGGACATATTGGAGTTTTGACGTAGTCACCTTTCAGTTAGTTACTTTTAGTATCACTTCACTGTTAGTGTATTGTTTGGATTAATTTGTTTATGTGTGGCCGAAGTTTTAATTTAGTTTAGTAGCTTTAGCAATTGTTTTTATTAAATGCTCGACCATTTCCTCACTCTACCTTTCCTTTGAGCTTACTTCTCATTTTGATTCTAGAAGAGGTGAGTGCATTCTTTTGTTTACAGTAAAGAAAATTGCATATTTCTGTTTACCTATCCCCTAGTTAAAAAATAGCTCCCGAATAGACTTCGATTTGTTTTCACGATTTCGATGTTCACTCGAAGCCAAATCATATAATGAGTCCAACCATATTTCGTAATTCCACCCGAAGTCTCCGCAAACGAATAGAAAAATGTCATCTTAATATCGTGTTGAACAACTCAATTTAAAGCGTCAACATTTTTTAACCAAAACTCAAAAATGAGCACTTCTTAAGCAGCGGTTTGTAATGGGACAAGTCAGATAATATTTTGCTTCCATAATACAGTTAGTAGATGTAATAAATTCTGTTCTGCTATTCTAATTTGCAGCCACAACTAGCAGCCACTTTAAACTTAGTTCTCATAGAAAATTCAATCATTTGAGATCATGTGACAAAATCAAAATCTTGTATTGTAATTCACCAGTTAATTATAGATAATTTATAGTTTTGTATTCTTCCACATTCCTATTTTCCTTTAGAAACAGCTTTCTACTTGAAGCTTAAGTTACGAATTATTGGCTCATTAGTACATTATTCTGTGCGATATATTTTACATATTCAAGAGGTACATATTTAAAAAAAAATAATAGTAGGATACCCGTATAGGTAGTTGGTAATTACTGACAAGTTGTTTATCATTTATCTAATGACTTAATAACGTCTTGGAAAATGTTGGCGTACGAAATTTATCGAGTGAAACCCAATTATTCTGGTTAAAATATACAAAATATTATCGTAACAATATTTAAACATAAGTACTATACAATAGCGACATCTGTAAATAGAAAGGTAAATTACTGATAATGATACCTTTATCATGCTCGTAATACGAACAGAAGCTTACTAAACATATCACTATTCCTCCGAAAATAGAACATTTCAGATTTTAGTATTGTTTCATAGATAGCACACCATCTACTTGCGGAATTTATTTTAGTTATTGTTTAATTTTAACAATTTCGCTACGAATTTTCTGCGTAATTAGTAAAATCTGATACTATTCATTAACTATTAAATTTATTTTATGAAGTCAATGCTACATTCTGGATAAAATCTGAATTATTGCTTTAACGATAGTAGTTTTTTCCATATTTTCTCTAGAAATTATATAAGAAAGCGCTTGTCATTTTTCTCAAAAAATTATTTGATGTTTCATATGTTAGTGCGTATTACACGAAAATGCAACTAAGGCACTTTAATTCTTTAGAAAATGTAATTTTCAGCTTACAGAAATTAAATCAAACAATTTTGTTTCCAAATTTTAATCCAAAAAATATCAAAATCGCTGGATTTTCCAAAATAAACTTAATACAGTTAACATTTGGCAGTGTTCATACTTTTGATAGGGGATAAATAAAAACATTTATTTTACCCATATAAAGCAGATATGTAATACAAGCCGTAGCTGTGCTATATCCTTTTCGAAATCCAGACTGAGAATTAATTATTGTCTCAAGTACCTTGGATAGAAAAGGTAGGATAATTGTAGATCTAAGGATAATCCGATAAAGAAGAATATTTGGCCATTTTAGGTAATGGATTAACCTAGGCTTCCTTCCAACCAGTGGAGGACACTAACAGTGTGAAGACATTTTTATTAATAAAGAACTTAACAGCGTCACGCAATTTTCTTGTTTAAATGTTTTCTATTATACAGTAGAGGTGGGTTTCCCTTTGTACGGTGACAACACCTTAAGTCGTACTAGTGTATTTGATTGGTTTAAGCGATTTAAAGATGAGCGTGAAAGTGTAGAAGACGACGCTAGAGCTGGACGTCCATCGGTTTCTCGAAATGCAGATTCGATCGCAAAAGTGCTCTTGTGGCACAAGATCGACGAATGACCCTTCGATTGTTGGCAGAAGAGTTGAACATCAATAAGGAGACGATTCGACAAATTTTGCATGAAGATTTTGGAATGAGGAAGATTTGTGCCACACAATCTGACGGCTGAACAAAAACAGAGAAGAGTTGCAGCGTGGAAAGACTTTGTTCAGAATTGTCGTGACAATGCAAATTTTCTTAACTGTCTTGTCAGTGGTGTTGAATCATGGGTGTTCCAATACAATCCTGAGACAAAACGCCAAGCATGCACTGGCCTGGAAAACATCTCCAAGATCCAAAAAGTTTCGGTTGCGAAAATCCAGAATCAAAACCATGCTGATTGTGTTTTTTTTAATACGCAGGGTATAATCAATAAAGAATAAGAATTGCCGGAAGGACAATCAGTTAATGGTGCATCTATCTTGAAGTGATGAAGAGATTACTGAAGTGCATATCTCGAGTACGACCACAATTTGGAGAAAAGGGTAGTTATTTCTTGTTACATGACAGTGCACCTGCACATTCTTCACTAATTATGAAGTCATTTTTCATGAAACACGCAGTTGTTGAGATTAATCATCCACCCTATACACCAGACTTGGCACCAGCGGATTTTTTGTTGTTTTCCTAAAGAAAAAACCGTGGTCAAAGTGAAACGATTTACCGACGTAGAAGACATTAAGAAAAATGTAACCGCCGAATTAAACACTGTTTCTCCAGATGCATTTGTTGACTGTTTTCAAAAACATGTAGAACGTCACAATAAGTGTATTAATGTCAATGGAGATTACTTTGAATAAATATCCAACACTTTTTGTATTACTTCAATTGTGTTCTTCTATCCAAAAGATCAATGAGAAAATGAATTGGTTTTTCAATTTTTTTGGATAGCACTTAATAGGTGCACAATAAGGAATTGATAAAACTCGAAAATTCTGTCCACTCTTAGATACCTTTGAGCCTATTTCAAAGCTTCCGTTTCACCACATAGATCTTCTTTTTCATCAATAAGCACCTTTTCAACGTCTACAGAACTTGTCTGTTTCTCTTCTTCTTGTTCTTCACTTGCATGTGATATTCCCATCAAGTAATTCAACGTGTTCTAAGAGTACACAGAATTAGCACATATAAAGAGCATGGGACTCCCATGCCAGCCTCTACTCCATGATAGAAAATATTTAAGCATGAAAATCTCGTGTTCATGTTAAACGATATACGACGTAAATGGATCTGCTTTCGCGCACAACCCCCTTCAATGAAAACACCTCTACCAACAGTTTTCGACGCGTAGTAGGAAAAGAAGCATCTCTGGTAAACGCTAAACCAGTTTTATTGATCATATCAATTCGTACAATTAATAAAGAAGATAATATATTTTGTTATATGAGGTATCCATAGATGCAGCGTCGTTCGTTAGTAACCCATCCACACCGGTGGCTCGAATCGTCGATGATGTAATAATATTCTCCATTGGATCTCCAAAACCAACTCAAACCCAAACGTAGAAGCATTTTTAAATTTATTAGAACCATAGAATCTGACTAAATGATCAGATGGAGTTAGGCTCTCAGCAAATATGAATGAGAAGAAGTAATTGCTACAAAGCTCCTCGGAAAGTAAGTTTAAAATCCTGTAAAGTTTCATCACTCTCAGACATCAAAATTTTCAAAATACTATAGTCACCTTCCTCTTTTTCGACTTCTATATCAGTATCAAACAAACTTCTGGATATTGAAAAGCGGTTTCTTCTGTTATGAGTTGGAACATTGTTTTTGAACAATGGGATCGTCTTTCATTTTCCAAATGTAAATAATTCATTAAATGCTCTGGAACTAAAGTCTCAGTATTGACTCTTGGGGGTACTCCTGATATACATATATACTATCCACAAAATCTAAATGCTGACTGGTAATCATGCCTTTATCATGTCTACATTTGATTTGGTTGTACTTGGTATGTAAATAAATTGAAAATTGCAATTGTTGAGTCAATCTGAATTAATTTTATCATTATGATTATTTGCGGGTATCAATTGTTCTACAGATAAAATGTATTTTTGATTATTACTAACGGTAATGGAAGTTCTTATTGCCTAATTATTACTCTTTAGAAAAACTGAGTTATTGTATAATTCCATTTCAATTTAAAAGGTACATACGTTCGTATTTTGAAATATATCCAACGATAAAGATCTATCTATGTATGTATGTATGTACTATCGTGAGCACTTTAAACGACTCTAACTGCCATAAAACGTATCTATTGTAGGCTTTCCTTACTTAGAGCAATATTCAGGTAAATATAACCGCGCAACTGTAATAAACCGTATAGCCGCAGGTCGGAGGGTAGACACTATTTAAAAGAAATCTAAGCGAAAAGAATTATGAATATATTTGACATGAATAAGATGCGAAGGAAGACCGTACTCAAATTAATTGAGTAAGAGAAAATGTCATCATTTTTCTCAGGGAAAATATTGATCTAACAACAATTATTGCAAAAATTATAAACTTACAGATTAGGTCACGTAATTATGGAAAGAATTTAATATTATTTTATTAGTGGTTAGAGTATTAGGGTCAATGTTTTAATTGAAACAGGCGATAATAGATAACGTATAGAAATATTATGTGATTAACGTCTTTTTACAAGAAGTCTCAAATTAAACAAGGTATACTTCTAATACTAAAATATCTATTATTTCTTAGCCTTTTGTGAATCCCTAATTACAGTCGCCCAGTGCTACTTTTCAAATGTTTCGAGTAGCTGTATACGGCCATAACGCTTGAAGTTTGAGTCGTTTAAAATGCTCGCGATAGTACATACATGTTGTACGTACAGTAAGCAATGATAATGGTTGGACAGTCCTGTCACAATATGATAACACCCAAGCCGCGCCGAAGATATCCGATGTATTAGATGCAATACTCCCTAACTTTCATTTAAGACCATACACCTACAGGTAAAATCGTAACGATAAGAGTTTCTACATTTCAGGGTGATTTAAAAGCTATTTACACATGCAAATTTACGGTTTAATATAATGCACACAAGGTCACTAATCTTTATGTGACTATTTCAATATTTTTAATTTAATTTGTCTTACGCTGTTGAAATGCATATACCATTATGTGCAATAGAACTGGAAAATAGCGGCAACAGCAACACATTTCTAATTAGTAGAACTCTAAAACTATAACAGTTAAAAATGAGTTCTCGTATAAAAAAATCCTTAATTTGAATCGCTCTTTCCATATTTGATATTCGGATCCGGATTGATGTATGTATTTTACCATCATATTGGAATACCCCTACGAAACTATCAAAGTCACGCAAACGACATATAGATACTATACGATACCTGTTTTCAATATTTTAATCATTCACTCAAGTAATCTTGATAAATAATACTTACTAAACTCGTAATTTATTCATTCTTATTTCTCCACGAGTCTAAAATTAAATCTTAATATTACGCTAATGATGTCTAGTTTATAATCATTCTTGATGACACTTGACTTATAATCTTTAATAAGAATTATAGAGGAAGCAGATAAATGAATTCTATTAGGATCTATTAGGATATATTAGAATAATTTGTTTAGTAATTTAATATTGTATTAACAATCAAATTTCCTTCGAAGCATTACAGTCTCATACGCCGAATATTTAAACCAAATTTATTAATCCATGAATACCATAAACTGTAAAGTAGGGATTAGACCACAATAAATATAAGCTATTGTATGCAAAACAAATTACTGTTTAATATTATCCTAATAATTAAATCTTGCTTGATGATCTGCACTGTGATCTCTTAACTGGAACTCAGATTCCAAATATTGAAATACATAATCCTAAATTTTAAGAATTGTTAATTTCAATGAGGAGTGTTTTTGTAACGAATTCTCAGAAAGTTCTTATTTTCTTAATATAAACTTATGTATAATGATTAGCTAAACCAATTATGAGCACCGTTTGAATATGTTTTAATTACGTTATTACATTAAAGCCAAAGAGGGGGCGAAAAATAATTTTTATATTGCCTTATTCGTTCTCAATATAAAAGCCTCTCGTCTTGAGAGTATTTAGTTTGCTGTAATCGTCGTAAAAATGCCCGCAACAACAATAGAAACGCGAGCAAAAATAGTTACCCTTTGGGAGCGTGATTTGTCCTACAGGCAAGTTGCTGCAGAAGTTGGTGTATCGGTAAGTATATAATCTATTTTTATTGTTCTATATGAATTCTTTGAGTGCATTGCACAGATACTATTTTATTCTATTTTTTGTACTTTAGTGTATTGGTGTTGGTTCATTGATGTTCTGGCTTGATGACTTAGCGTAAAACGGTTATTTGACTAATAAATAGAAATTGAAAGTCAGTGATATCAACACCAAAAAAACTTGATTCTAGAGTTTTCAAATCAAATGTACCTTACGCACACACATTAAATATTAATTGAAAGATAAATAAATGTTAAGTTGATTGTAACTACATTTCACTCATCATTAGATAACGTTTAGTTCTTCTATTAACAAACAAAATATGCCAACGAGTAGGTATTCATTTGTTTTATGATATCCCTCGTTGGTCTAAATTTTTAGTAACCGTTACTTCTGTGGAACTCTATAAAACTGTATCTTTTCTTTTTTTTTCTCTAACTGTACTTCAACATAACGCTGGCGAACCGAAAACGAAGATGTAGCTCTACGAAATAAATCGAGGCCTGGACAACCACCCAAAATTAATCCAGAAGATGGTAATAGAATTTTGAACTACGTTCAACAAAATCCAGTCACCCATCATCCATTTTTTGTTTTTATTTATTTTTCCATAAGTAAACACTTTAATGAAAATTATGTGTATATAGCTGTGAAATAATTATATTCAGCGAATAAAATCCTATTTAACTCGAAAGATTTTTTTTCTTGTACTTCATATAACCAACACGTATAAAAAGAAGGTGTAGATGTTTCTCCGGTTGACTGTACTATTAAATTTATTAGATTCAAAAATTTAGTTGCTTAACCACTGATGACATTAAAAAAAGGTTTTTTATATTGTTATACCCCTGGGAATTGAAAACACAATTTGTGGAATACCAAAAAGGTGTGTTTCGAACTCTTTCGTATTCGGTAGTGATATATGAAAAAAGACAATACATGTATTTAAATCTGCTTTCAATATCACTATAAATTTCTATTATAACTTTTACTAAATACATATAACATTAATAATAATTCAATAATGATAGAATACATCAATACATATGATAATCTTATATTATTATTGTAACGTGACTACGACCCAAATATCAAATACGGAAAGAATGATTTTAATTAAAGTTCTTTTGTAAGAGAACTCTCCTCTAACTGCTACAGTTTTCCAGTTGTACCAATTAGAAGTGTGTTACTGTTGCCGATATTTGTCAACTCTATTGATACTGTAGGAGAATCTAAAATATTTAAATAGTCACATGAATATTAGTGACCTTGTGTGCATTATATTATACCGTGTTTGCATGCTAAATGGGTTTTAAATCACCCTGCAATGTAGAAACTCTTGTCGTTACGATTTTACCTGTATGTGTACGGCCTTGAGCGAAAGCGAAGAGTTATTGCGAGGGTATCAATAGCTTCGGTATTTCTCGTATTATTATACTGTGACAGGACTGTCCAACCATTATCATTGCTTACTGTACAATAGAAACGTAAATCCGTAATAATACACGATAACAGCGACCTACATTTAAACAAAATTTGATTGATGATTTAATTAGTTTCTTTACATACCTTCCTAATTCGCTCTAATTAATTATAATTTACACAATTTGTACCTTGACCTCTAATGTGACCTTTCCCCTGGTTGAAAATTTTGTTAATATTTACTTTATTGATATAATAAGAAAAAGCTTTAGATGAAACGCAAAAGTAACTGTTATTTTAAAATATGTAAAGCAAACTACAACAAGGTAAATGATATTTTACAATTGTCACGAAATTCCTATAATAAGTGTGTTAGCAAATTATAACAACACGTAGAATGATCCAAGGGCATCTCAAATAAAAACACATTTTCATGAGTTCGTATCTCTATTTGTATGTTTCGTTAAGACGGTGATTTTTTTCACCGATTTTAAAAATTGATATTTATATGTGTACTTAATATGCAATATAATGATGCAATTTCACATGAGATTTATAATGCTAGTGATAAATGTTATTTCAAAGCGTGTGTAATAAAGAAGGCAATACCCAACGAAGATATATCCATTTTTTTTTAAATTGTAACGTTAGATATTTTCTATTATAAAAATTAATACGCGCGTGAGAGATTTCTTAACCGCCTTTGGCAAGAAATAAATTGATAAATTGATGAAAATAAATGTGAGGCATCATATTGCATAGCTGCCGTTTTGCTGAAGAAAAAATTAGATTTTCTATTACAAAATCAAGTCCTTTGTCTTTGCATGGAGAAAAAATGTTTCTTAAATATAACATGATTATTTTAAATCTCACAACAAACGTGAGTAATTATTTAGATAACAATTTATTAATAGCTAATAGAAAATCTAAAACCCTTAAATCTATGATATGTGTTAAAAATAACTTTAAGAACATGCATTAAATTTGCCAAAGATAATTAAATATTAACAAAATTCTTCTTCTGCTCATAACTGCTGAATTTTGAGATCGAAGTAATAGGCAATATCTTTATTGAAGCAGAAGCCAGGTTTAACTTTTAATTGTTGAAAGACTGCACAAAAAAAAAACTTTTCAAGTGATCTTTGAAATTTTGGAACATGTTTTGAGTTACAGTTATCTTACATCTCTATCTTAGCGATTCCTGATTTCAACTCAGTTCTATTATCATTAGTGGAGTAGCTGTATCTGCTGACCATTTCAGCAAGATTAGCATCACTTAATAGCTGATCGTGGAACTGCAGATTGTACAGGGTGGGCAAATAAGCGAGGTAAGCGGCTGTATCTCAGAAACTAATGATCGTAGAGAGTTACGGTAAAAATTTTTATAAGTAAAGTGGGCAAGGGAAAATGCTGGAAATTATTTTCAAGTTTCCAAGATGGCCGCCAGTGGGCGTTTCCACCATTTTGAATTACATAAAGTTACGTTTCTCGCGATTTTCTCCAATCAATATAACAATAAAGTACTTGCGTTTTAATGTTAACTTAAACTCAAAAATTTTTTGTAAAAACAATTTTTCTCTATCTTTGGAAATAAAGTGGTGGGGGGTATTTGAATGTTGTTTTAAATAAATGCCTGTAACTTCGAAACGGCTTAATGGATTTTGATAAATTTGGTATCATTGGAAAGAGCATTTCTTGGGCTTTTAGGTTTCTTATAATCATGACAGTTGTGACCTACACGGCCGCCGATGGAGGGCGTTATTCGATATTATAACCAAAATATTGGCTTTTCTCAAAAAATTTAAATGCGATGTTATGACTTTTTTTAGACTAGAAAATAGACAAATGACCAACCAATAAGCCTGCGCAAGCCGCATCTTAATATCTTTTTCCTAACTCAAATTATTAAAAAAAATACTAAACCAGGAAAATTCATATATCCCCATTTAAAAATGCATCGCTTGCTTTCGATAAGAAGGCAAGTAGTAGGCCATGGACACGACAATCGCCTAACAAAAATATTGCCAATTAACGTCAAACTTTTGTCACACGCAGCCAGTTCGAGTTGAGTAGTCATTTTCAGAACGTCTATAGTGATGGTTTCCTATCTTGTCACATCCTTCGACATCATCTACTAAGGACAACAATTTTTTGCAGCAAGTTTCGTCCTTGCTTTTCTTATGTTTTTGGCCACCATACTAATGATGCGTATGTGACCATGGCTCTGACTATAGGATCATTTTAGGTTTAAGACCCCAGGACCCCGTGAAGGGATTCCCATCATCGGAATGTGGTCGGTTCGCATTTCCAAAAACCCTCTCCCACATGCTCGGTTATCGACATATGTTTTGTTTTGACCACTTACGGAGTCGTTGTGTATTGCAGCCTGTATTCCCCTATCCTTGCTTCCCCCTGTATAACCAGATGCAACGGTGGCAAGTTCAAGAGTGCCTTCATAGCTGCAGTCGGCGTCAACCGCATCGCTCCCGTTATTCCTAAGCAGACAACTCTTTGCACCTTGCTCAGCTTCTGAATGGCGTTTCTTTGATGCGTCCGGCATACCAAAGCCGAGTACGTCATTGTCGGCTTTACCACCATGCTGTATATCCAATTCATCATGTCTGGTCTTAGTCCCCATTTCTTCCCATATGTTAGTGCTATCGGCGCTCTTTTGGTAATTCTATCCAAATGTTGATTCCAGGTAAGTTTGGAATCTAGTGTTACTCTGAGGTACTTGACCTCCTCACCCCCTTCAACATAAGCGGATTTAGGCCATCTTGCTTTCGTTGGCGGGTAACATAACAGGCGCACTTAGAACCGGCTGACATCAGAGCCATAGTCCCCAAGAATATCCTGAACTTCTTTAGAAGTTTGGAGATCAATTGGGACTAAAAGATCAAGGATATTCACCATAGATCTCACTGGTCGCAGTGAAAAGGGGTAGAAATGCCTTAACGACCCGCCATTAATCTCATCCATTCCTCCGGGTTTCAGCTTATAATCTTCAGATGTGTTATTTTCTAGTAAGAGAGTAAGTTGAGTAAGTAAGTAAGTAAGACCAGAAATAATTAAATTGCTAACTTTAAATATAAATATGTTCAAAACAACATTTTTCAATCTCTCTGCATCACCGTCTCAGCAAGAAACCAGCCTCAGACGCTTTAAAAGGTATTCAAGTTATATTGGTTTAAAAAGAAATCTAATCATTAAATCCATTAATAATTTGGCTTATAAAGAAATGCAATAACAATATTGTACGTAGAAATATATTTAAACGAATTGTGTTACTTTGACATTGATAAGCAATCATACGTTAACGGACAATCACCTGTTCCCATCACATGTTACAATTGTTGATCGACTCATTTCAAATAACTGCAGTATCCATGGCGTTACAGATCACATCGGTAGAATTCTTCGTAAGCAAGATATCCAACCCATCTTTAAACCTTTAAACAAGATCTCCCAAATTCTTCCTTCGCCCAAGGACACTCGCCCTGCTCTCTCCCATAAAGGTATTTACAAAATTCCCTGTGACTGTGGCTCAGTGTACATTGGCGAAACTGGACGTTCTATTCAAACTAGAATCAAGGAACACCAACGGTACGTTAAGTCACGTTCCTCAACACACTCAGCCTTAGCCGAACACTTCATAGATACGGGCCATAAAATTTGTTTTGATCAGGTATCTGTTGTAAGCAAGTCTCATCGCTATTTTCCACGAAAGGTAAGGGAAGCTATCGAGATCCAGAGACATCCTCAAAATCTCAATCGCGATATTGGTTACCCACTCTCCAGCATTTGGAAACCCGTCCTTTCCGCTTCTTCGAGCCGTGCTCACTGTTCCGCATTGTTGCCTCGCGCTCACCGTTCCGCTTCCCTGCACAATGGTATATATACCCCTGCACGTCCATCTTCTCCTTGTCAGAAGGTTTTCGCCTCTAGCGTGGTTGACACGTCGAGTTACCGTGACCTTCTGGCGCCCCTCACCTAGTTTTGCTCCTGAAGAAGCCACTTACATTAGTGGCGAAACGTCGAGTTTGAGTAAGTTGTATATATATATTTTTGTAATTTTTCTTTTTCATTTTTGCTTTATTTTATTTTGTATTGTATATATGTACTTTACTATGACGCGGTCAAAACCCGGAAGCCCTCATAACAGAGACTCAGACCGTGGAAGCCTTCGATATCATTTAACTGCAGTATTTTCTATCATTTATTCCATACAAACACGACTTAATTTTAGTAATATTATCAGATATAATAACAAAGGAAATTTGCTAATGTTTTCGTGCGATAACGATTTATTAACGTTATACCTTATAAACGATAATCGTGTGCGTAGATTTGACGTAGTACTTACTTAATTGTTATAAATTTGAATTCTAAATCTCCCTACTCGCAGTTGATCGGGCATAATTTATCTGGATACAGTTATGTGTGATTTATAATGATCTATTTATAGAAACTTTTTGGAATTTTACCGATCTTTTCGAAATATTGTGTAATTTTATTATTATTTATATAACAGAAACAGCACGGGAACAAACATGTCTGCAATCTAGATGATTCTACATACAACATATGTATGCATGTATTACATGCATACTTCAAATAATATCAGAATTACGTGTGTTTCATTTCGATATGTAACCATGCCAATTTATTTAGGTGTTCTAACATACTAGGTACTCATCATATAACTGATATGAGTTTTATCGGTTACACGTACAATGCATGACAAAACTAATAGCACAGATATGTGTTTATATTTACACATGTCTACATACTGGTCGCCATAAATAAATTAAATTAAATTTTCAAGAAATATGTTTTTTTTTTATATTAATAAACGATAACAATTTCAACACGATATTATAACAAATTTTATAAACATTAACAGACATTTTTCTAAACCAGCTTGATATTTTATCGACAATTTATTAGCGTAAGGCTCATATTACTTAACTTCTGCTGAGATTGTAGACAATTTTGCAACTTCTGGCTCCTCTGAAAACAGGTTGTTTATTTACTTCAGGTTTTTCGAACGATGGGTCACTAATTCTGCCTTTATTTCAAAAGTTAAAGTTGCTATCTATTTAAGCAATGTCTGTTACATCAGTAGTTTCACTTGATGAATGAAAAAAAAAATTAGTACCAAATTTTTTTATGTCTCTAATAGCAATACTAAAAGAGGAGAACTGTTCTGAGCAAAAACCTAGTGTTGCAGTTGGAGAGATAGATTATCGATTGGCAGATTCTCGACAGGAAAAGTGTACGCTCTCACCAGCATTTTTTTTTTCGAATACGTCTTTCCCACCTCAAGACACATTGGCAATTGAGGAAGAACTGAGCAAGGCAAGAAGGCAAAGAGTACAAAATGAGAACATGCATAAACTGTTGATGGAAGCTGGTAAGATAATACGGTCGAATTCTTACCAACCTGCCATTGCAAAAGATTTAACTAACTATATAACCCAGGCATGTAATAACACCTTCCGCAAGAAAAGAAAACCAACTCTAGGAAACTTGTATACTGGTGGTACGAAGAAGTAGCAGAAATAAGGCGACACTGCCTAAAAAGCAACAGACTCTTTCTAGATGTAACAAAGGTGTGGATGGCAAAGGTGTGGCCATCCAAAACGGTAAACGAGATGCGTCGAAAAGTTTTGTTGAAGAAGTGGGTGCAGACATTTCGGGCAAAATTGTTTGTAAGAAGTTTAAGGTAACTATCACAAAAACCGTTTTCCATTCACATTCGCCGAGAAGACAAGATAAGCAAAACTTCTAACAAGAGGATATCCCCTCCATGACGGCTTCCCATTGGAGGTTATTGTGGCAGTAATCCTTGAACGTCACGAACGAGCTTCTGTCACAAGGAAGGTTTTCGGAGATATGGAAAAAGGGCAGACTTATGTTGATTCCAAAAAGCTAGAAGGCAGGGCTACAGAGCAACTCCTACTGTCCCTTACGCGCACTACACTTCTTGGGAAAGCTGCTGGAACAACTTTTGAGATTGAGAAAGCAAATTGATAACAAAGAAAGACTATCTCAAGAATAGCATGGCTTCCGAGAAGAAAAATCCATGATGACTACAATGAGGAAAGTTTAACTTGCACAAGACAACATACAGTGGACCGTATACATCAGGCAGTTATGCGTACTAATTACAACAGACATTGAAAATGCCTTTAACTTAGAAAGAGAGCAAACGGCCAGACGATCAGAGGCCAAAGCGAGTTGCAAGTTACGTTTGGCGTAGCGCAGGGACAGGTAGTAGGTCCACTACCGTGGAAAGCGTACTATGACGACATACTTAAGCTGCCAGTACCAACAGGAGTATGCCTAATAGGGCATGCGGACGGTCTGGTAGTGCTAGTATCAGAAAGAAATGCTGAAGCACGTCAAACGCTAGCTACTTAGAGATTGGACAGTGGGGTGGCTGACAGCGAAATAACTCCAATTTATCGGCCAAAAAAACAGAAGCAGAAGAAATGTTAATCAAATAGCCATGAGAGTGAAGAAGACAAGACAGTAATACAAGACTGTAAGAGCCTGCGATATCTTGGTGTCAAAAAAAATAATTCTATCTACATTTCTCTATGCAAACATTTCTTAACAAACACTTACCTTAAATGCCCTATTTATCTCCGAGTTTTGTTTATGCGCTTGGTTACATCTAAAACCCATTCCAAATGAAATTTTCAACGTACCTAACACTAATCACAGATTGATCGAAACTTGCTCGATTATGATGGATCTACACATTTTTGACAGTGTATGTAGTAGTTTTGCAACTCCTCAGTACTAACGTCAACTTCTCAAGGCCTCTAATACCTTTGAATAACTCACAATAACATCAAGCATGAAGAAGTGCTTCTTAATTTATCTAACATCCTCAGCAAGCGAAATCAAATAGACGGTCCAAGTGACAAAAGTGTTTTCTGAGATGGCAGTGCCTCGTTATTATCTTGGTAACCTGCCTCAGATTCTTTTTACTACAGGTAAGCCGATGCTGCTGGCTTTTCACCTGTAGTTACAATGTTCTTGCCTTAAACTTACTGTCACCTATTTTACTAAAAGACATGCCCTGATTTTCTTGTCAAAACTACTCACTGCAGCTCTTGCTGTGTAGATTGTGTCTGTTAAAGTGTTTATATGGCTTTACCACAACATTTCTTCTCCGTAAATAATGTCACGGTGTTAATTATGTCCTAATAGCGAATAGTAGTTCAATCTGAGTACCAATCTAGTAAGAGGCCAGATTATTCCCCATAGTTACAAGATTTTTTATAAAAAGTACAACACCAGATGAATAGAAGTAAGTAACTCAGACGCATGACCTCCTAAGTCTCTTGAGCTAACACCTATCAACTTCTATCATTGGAAGAATTCAGATAACGAATTGTAAATTGTCCTGGAAAACTTAGAAGAATTATTTCATAAGGTCAAGTGGAGCATGTGTGTGGATGAACAGTATAAATGTAAAACAAATTCCTTAGTTTAAATTATCATTTTTCTTCGTCAACAAAACTTCTTTGTAATTGCTATCCTAAAAAAAATGTTCAATCCATGTGTCAGACACAGTTCTTTTGCAGGCCTATATTGACTCAGCCTTTTTTGGTTGTATCTATGTCGAAGAAGGCAAGTTTTGTGCTGCTTTTGTATTCAAGATATTTGATTTTGAAAAAATGTTAGTGATCAACAGATATTTATTATACAAAAACCGAGTTAGAAAACGAACACAATTTTTCAACGTAAGAATCATTAATATTAACACAGTTATTACAACATTTCTTCAATAAGGCTATGTTTTCGAAAACGAATTCTTTTGGTAATTCCACAAAATATGACGTACACCACTTGCCGCGCTTTCATTCGATAAGATTCGAGATACTAGTCACATCGGAATTATAGTGTGGAAGTTGTAATTGCTCAAAGCCGCATTAATTAATTATATATGATGGTTAAACACTCCATTGCGGGGCAACAATGCTTCGGAAAGCTTGGTTCCCATTGTAAAATCTTTATATCTTCTGGCTTATTTCATTCCAGAGTTTCCTATTCCTTGTTTTTTTTCCTATCAGTTATTAACGCCTGCCCTTCTTAGATCTTCCACTACTTCTTCCAACCACTTCGATCTAGGTCTATCCAGTTCAATAATAAATGGATTACAGCGTCTTCTCCTGCCCTCCAAACATGCCCCAGGCACTTTATTCTTTATCGTTTTATTGTTTTGTTACATTATCTTCTCCCTTGATTGCTTCTTGTAGTTCGATGTTTGTTCTCAATCTAAATTTATTATCTGCGAGCTTGATTGGACCCATTATTATTCTTAGTATTTGCCGTACGAATATTCTTATATTTTCTTCATCTTTCTTAGTCATCGTCATCGTTTCCCCTGAATACATTAGTGCTGGCCTTATTCTTGTCTTTTTAGCAAAATTCCTACTTTTCAAAAGCTCCTTATTGGCATAAAATGCTCTATTTGCTGCCATATTTTTTTCTTTTATTTCAACATATCTGCTTACGTCGCTCGATATAACAACACCTAAATATTTGAATTTTTCGACCTCTTCAAATACATAATTCTCTATTGCAATACTTTTATTTTCTTTGTCCTTGTTCCCAACTCTCATCAGTTTCGTTTTTGTGTCGTTGATTTTTAAACCTAACTCCTCTCCTTCTTTAATTATTTCTTGTATCAGTTTGACCATTATTTCTTTACTTTTTGTTATGACCACTACATCGGCCGTATATGCTACTATTTGACTACCTCTTCTTCTTAGCGTTCCTTTGTTTATTTTTCATCAAGCATATTCTAGAGCTAGGTTTAAATAAAGACGCTGATAGTGCATCACCCTGTCTAACACCTTTATTTGTTTCGAGTTCGTTTGTTTCTCCCTTCGATGTTTTAACACTAACCCTTGTTGATTTCAAGGTCATTACTACAAGCCTTCTCAGTTTTGCTGGTAATTGCTGGCACTTATTAATAATTGCTTGCATAATAGTGAATAGTTGTCATGCAGAATCAAAGTTTTCTGAGCAAAATTCTGTGGTCTTTTTCTCATATAGCCACATTCAATTTCTTAATTGTATGTTTGTAGATATTTCCTATTGTAGGAGGATGCCAGTGGTATAAGTTTCCTCTCCAGTTACAGTTCTATTTACACAATTTGTGTTCAGAACTGAACTGTCTGATAATCCATCTTGCCAATACTTTGCTCATTCGCAAATCTTCATGCAGAATACAAAAGCACTCGTTTCTGATATTCCTGTTTCTCTCGAATTATATTCCTTGATGATTTCTTCAAGTCGTGCTTCTAAAGATTTTCCACGCATTGAATGATCATGACTTGGAAATAGGATGAACTATTTTGTCCACGACAGTGTGGAATGGCTAGCTAGGTAGATAATATAAAAACTCCCCTCGTAGCAATATAAATATACTGCTGATTCATTCACACATAAGTGTTTTAGTTAATTAGATAAACATTAGCAACCTTCGTAACTTCGTCTGAATCAAACTAAACCGATCATTGACCTCTGATTTGCCAGGTTTAACCTTAACTTAAAATTTTAACAACGTTTGCAAATGAACATATGAATGATTGACTATTTGCAGCTACCACTTTGATTACATTATCATATTGTGTAAGATTTTTCAAAAACGTAGATAGACCAGATTTCAAATTGATATTTTTACGATTATGCAACAAAATGAGCTACAAAATCATAAAAATACTTATCAAATGAATACCATTCATTGTCATTAAATTTCACTATTAGTTTGTTAATGTTTCAGATAATTAATTAAAGAATTAAAATACTGTGTAGACCGAAATAAATGTTCATTGACCCTTGTAGTTGCTATGTCTGATTTATGCTTTATAAATTAAAAATGTAATTAGAAATCAAACTAACTACTACTACATATACATACATCTTATTTTTAATGTATTATTAAATTGTATTAGTAACCTTAGAGACCTTGAATGAAACAATAATAAACAAACGGTAGCAGTTACGATCTTGTTGCCGTGATGTGTTAATCCCATCAATAAATAATTACTAAGACAAAGGAAAACAGTAACAATTGTTTAAACAATTCTAAAATAATTTGCAGCGCATTTATGAATAACGCACATGCTATTCACAATAATATATTTTTAAAATTCAACTTCCTTCCTAATTTGAATATCTCTCAAATGAATTGGTACTAATCATTTAATCATCCGTCAACATCGTGCCGTGATAACGGGATTTTTGAAATTCCACTTGACACACATCAAACGCATTGCGCGTAATATTCGCGTGTATTGTGTGTTATAATCATTTTATCTACCAAGACGCCTCCGTTATCCATTTAAACGCGTGACTAACGATTACTTAATGTTTGATTTTCAGGAAAGAGGCGGTGAAATTTTCAGAAAAGACATAATATCGGCATTCTTATACTGTTGTCACTTTCGTATGGGATCTAAAAATAGATTCTGGGTATTCACATTGTCTATAATAAGTTTGTTTTCGCGTTTGCCGGCTACAACAGGCAATACCAAGTGCGTAAGATTTCGCAATAAATGCTGTGTTTATACACTGCCGGCCAAAAAAATGAGACGTAGATTAGATACATAATATCAAGATAAACTAGTAAGTTAATATTGGAGGTTTAAAATATAACATTTTGTAGCAGATTTTAACCGGTATATACCAAGTGATAAGGGAATGAAGTAACAGATTACATTTTTTTATCGCATAATAGATTTACTTGACTTTTAAAATTGAGATATGCTGTGTAAGCACACACCTTCTAGAACTTCAGTGCCCTTTTTTTTTTCCTTTCCAGATTAATCGAAAATGATATGAACATTTTTATTTTTAAACACAACTATGTTTGCTTTTTATTATATTATGATTCGAGTTACAGTTCGTAGTAAATCTTTAATGAATGATATTGCAACTAATTTAGACGTTTCCAATTATACTTACAATGTTATAAAAAGAGATGTATCTAATCATTATTCTGCAGCAAAATTATTAAGCACCCCTAGAAAATTCCTATTTCGAAATAATCTCGTATTTTTTGAGGGACTACCCCTCAGTTCTAGGAACTACATATTTGGTTTATTAAAAAAGCCGTAAGTTACGATCTTGCGGCAAACTGTGACGAAGTTTTACCCCTTTAACCTGCTCATCTGCTAGTTTTATACTTATGTTTAGGCGATACGGTCGGATAAAGTATGTAGAATTTATTCAAATCGGATACTGCTGCTCGTGGAAGGAGTATTGTAAGTTGCAATTGCAAAGAGGCGTGTAAATGAGATAGCGTGTTAATGACACAGAACAACTAAAAAGTAGACCAGGTACCTAGAGATAAAAAACGAATCACTACTGATAGAGAAGATCGTTGGCTATATGCTATATGCACAAGTTCCATCTCCAAAATGCTCGAAATTTATCTGATGCGTTATAAAGCGCCCATAATGTTAATTTATCAGCGAGAAAAATTACCAACGGTTAGGTGAAGTTGGCTTTAACAGCACGAAGGCCGTGAAAGAAAGCTTACCCCTCCGAAATAAATAAAGGAAAAACGTTTAGCTTGAGCGCAAACATAGAAAAACTGGACATCAGAATAGCCATCTCCCTACTTTTTAGCTATTTGGTACACCTGGTGCCGTTTCGGTATGCTGCCAAGTAGATGAGGAACATGATCCACAATGTGTTTTTCCCGCAATAAAGGGCGGAGAAGAGGAGTATTATGATCTAGGGTTGCATGGCGGCAAAAGGATTGGGAAATGTCTTTATATGCACAGGACAAATAAACTCGGCGTCCTACATAGACATGTTGGAACAGATTTTGGACCCGTTCATTATCAAAATATTTAAAGAAGATTGGGGCAACGTTATATTTCAACAAGACAACGCACCGTGTCATACATCACGATCTTCTACAGCATGATTTCGTGATCACGAGATAAGAGTTTTGAATTAGCCTCAACATAGTCCGAACTTAAACCCGATTGAACGTTTGTGGTCATTATTAAAGAAAAGAGTGCACGATCGGAAATGCTCATCAAAACAGGATCTGGAGACCATTATTCTGGAAGAATGGAACTAACAAAACGGGTCGGTAAATGGCTGACTATCGTTGTGGCGGGGCGATAGGAGCCGGATTTCAATTCTCTGGAGCGACGGTGACATTTTTTCAGAGAGTTTAATCCCGGATCGACTTACCATTCGCTGTTGGGAGCAAAATGATTAACAGCGCGGCATTATAAAAAGCGATATGATACTGTCACATTTGAAGACAATTTACACACACAAAACTACACCGCGAGAGTTGCTGTGATAGCCAAACAAGCGATACAGCCTACGAAGTCACTGCAACTAGGCACCAACCACGCATAAAAAGTATGCAGCATGTGATCACATACATAAAAATAATAAAAATTTTGTAAAAACTAAAAAAAACAATATCTCAGCAATTATTAATTTGGATTAACAAATATTCAAAATAAATTAAATTCATTTTAATAATAATAATAATAATATGTTTATTTCAAAGTATGCATAATACATGCAAAAGTAACTTAATGTATAAAAAGAAACAAGTCAAGAAACGAGATGCCATACATGTAGATGTTGGATATTATAATATTCTTCCAAAGAATATACAGGGTGTTAGTAAATAAGTGCGACAAACTTCAGGGAGTGATTCTGTATGCAAAAATAATAACAGTTTGCAATATAAACGTCCGTCCGCAAATGCTTAGTTTCAGAGTTATAGGCTGTTAAAATTTTTCTTAAAAACGGACGATTTATTTATTGCTCTGAAACCGGTCGAGATAGGCAAATGAAATTTAGTGGGTTTTAAGAGATGGTTATTGCGCATTTCTTGACATCCAACCAAGAATTTTATATTCATCATTGGCGTGCATACGGGTAATGATCTTAATTTTTTTAAGAAAAAAAATGGTACGCCACTGAGATATTTCAAATTAAAAATCATTTTTGAATTTGCCATTCAATTTGTGATAAAAAACCTATCCTTTTTTTCGTGTGAGGCGCCGTTTTTATGCAAAAAATAAAACATCTTAACGTGTATTTTTTATTTCTTTAATACACTATCTAGTAGGCTACTGTCGACATTCAATATCAATGCATTGTTAAATACAAATATTTTAACGAAGTGTCAAAATAGCAACTCATCATTATTAAGCTTTTAGTTAACTATAAAATTATTGTTAATAAGTAATTAATTTTTCTTTTATTGAAAATAAGTTGTATCCAGGACGTAGGATACCTCATCACACAATATTTGCTCGTCTTCACCAACGCTTGCACGAAAATGGTACATTTAGGAAACAAACGGCTGACTGCGGGCGCCCTCGAGAAGTACGAACTGTGCAACTAGAACAAGAAGTTCTCGAGTTAATTGCGGAGTCACCTGAAACAAGTACTCGAAAAATCGCCAACATATTGAATGTAAGCCAGTTCACTGTATTCAAAATTCTTAAAGAACAGCAATTGTATCCGTCTCATATTGAACGTGTACAAGCTCTACTACCTAGAGACTTTTTTCCCGCCTATTTTTTTGCCAGTGGATCCTTCATCAAATCGCTCAAATTCCTAATTTTTTAAATGGCGTTTTGTTTACTGACGAGGCTAATTTTGGACGACAGCGCATACGAAATTTCCATAATAATCACCTATGGGCTGAGGAAAATCCACATGGAATTTTTGAAGCTCATTTTCAGCATCACTTTTCAGTCAATGTATGGCTTGGGGTAATTGATGCTCATTTAATCGGTCCATATTTCCTCCCACTACGACTAACAGGCGAATCTTACCTTAATTTCCTACAGCAAGAGTTACCTGGTCTTCTTGAAGATATTCCTCTACAGCTGAGATAACACTTATGGTTCATGCATGATGCCGCACCAGTTCATTTTAGCATTAATGTACGTAATCACTTAGATACAGTGTATTCAAATCGTTGGATAGGTAGGGGAAGTACGGAACATTGGCCTGCTCGATCACCGGAGTTAAATCCTTTAGATTTTTGCATTTGGGGTTTTCTTAAGTCATTAGTTTATTCCACTCCCGTCGAAAATGTTGATGACCTTAGGAATCGAATTATAGCCGGCTGTGAGACAAGAAATACACCAGGAATTTTTGCGCGAATACAACAATCAATGAGGCGAAGAGTTGAAAGTTGTGTCATGTCTGAGGGAGGTCATTTTCAACATTTGTTGTAGCTTTGCGCTTACTTAACATTTTTTAAGTGTTATTTTCTGATATTGTTCTAGTTTAATGTTATTGTATTAAAGAGTGCAGTAGTTCAGTAGCCTACTAGATAATGTATTAAAGAAATGAAAAATACACGTTAAGATGTTTTATTTTTTTGCATAAAAACGGCGCCCCACACGAAACAAAGGCAAGAGAGGTTTTTTATCACAAATTGAATGGCAAATTCAAAAATGATTTTTAATTTGAAATATCTCAGTGGCGTACCATTTTTTTTCTTAAAAAAATTAAGATCATTACCCGTATGCACGCCAATGATGAATATAAAATTCTTGGTTGGATGTCAAGAAATGCGCAATAACCATCTCTTAAAACCCACTAAATTTCATTTGCCTATCTCGACCGGTTTCAGAGCAATAAATAAATCGGACATTTATATAGCAAACTGTCATTATTTTTGCATGCAGAATCACCCCCTGAAGTTTGTCGCACTTATTTACTAACACCCTGTATGTAGTTCTGTGTTGGTTAAGTATCTATTGACATTATATTTAAAACTGGTGTTATCGCAGTTTCTTATACTCAAAGGCAAATAATGGTATAATTTAATACAAGAGTAATAAAGACCTTTTTGAATAACAGTGAGCCTATGTTTCGGGTAGCGGTAATTAACTGCTTTTAGTCTAGTATCGTAGTCATAGCAGAAGTGACTATTGTTGAAGTAGTTTATATGTTTATGCTTAAACATTATGAATTCAAATATGTATGTGGCCAACTAAGAATGTCGCTCGACCATATCTCAGGAACGGTTTACAGTAGCGCTGTGGGAAAAAAAATATTACTGACTAAAATGACTCCGACAAACATCTGGAAATTATTTAGAAAAGCGTAGGATGACCGCTAGAGGGCGTAACTGATCACCAAAAATTTTAATTCTAATGCATCATAAATACGAAAATCAGAATCTACTGAAAATGTCGCATATTCTCCATCGGAAAACTTTTTCGTATTTTGTCAAATAAGGGGAAAGGAGGAGGAGAAATTTTGTATTGAAGGAACGCTTATAAGTCCGGTTCTATTGAACCGAATTTTGCAAACATAGTCTCGTTGAAAACAGTATTACTCCTCCAATCTAATGCTTACAAATTGGAACCAATCTAATAAGTGACGTGCATGCTAGAGGGCGCTGTTTAATTTTTTCGGAAATTTTGCTTTTTCTCGAAAATATTAAATTGAAACGTATATTTTTGACGACAAATTAAAAAAGTAGACTAAATGACCAACAAGTCAGCGAAAACCGGACATCGCTATCTTTTACCAATCCGAAGATGTCTTCAGAAACGTGTGGGTGGTAAAAATTTCTTCTATAAATTTAAATTATTCTGCTTCCCGTGAACGGAATTTAGCAAATTTGGTCTTATTGGAAAGGACTTTGATTATCCGATGTTTAGAGATTGAAGCTGTTTAATATTGTTTGTCCATTACCGCTAGAGGGCGTTAAAGAGATTTAAATATATAAATTTTATGATTTTTGAAAAGAACAGTGCGTGGAAGGCTATATTTATGCTCATACTCTAAAATAATGAATTGAAAGCTTAACATTTTAATGAAAAGCACAACGGAATAATTCAAATAAACAATGCAGAAAAATAACTGCATATAATAGCATAATAAAGTTAATATTAGTGGCGGCCTGAATCTTGAAGTTCTCTCCTATTATTTTCCATGCAAACTTTCACTTTACAACGAGTGGATAGAACTAAAGTCTCTATATCTGCCTTAGAAATACTTTGAACGATATTCCCACAACCAAATTGTTACGAGTGGTAGATCACGTTGCAAAAATAAGATATGTTTTCACCCCCACAAATAAAAATCTAAACAAGTCAAATTTGGGGTCCTGGGTTGCCATGAAAATAGACATCCAAATACATCCATCTATCAAGGGCCAGAAAATTGCGAATATTTACGGAGAAATGCAGCACACTCATCATATTCAAAAGCAGATTGTTGCAAATTGCTAACGACATGTCTTCTATTCTGTTCTCTTTAAGACAATATTAAACAACAATCACTAGCAGTAGGTTTAGGAAAACCCATGATAGTCTATTTTTTTGGCCGCCAAGCATTCCACGCACTGTTCTTTTCAAAAATCATAAAGTTTACCTATTTAAATTTCTTTATTGCCCTCTAGCGGTGATGGACAAGATAAGCTTCAATACTAAACATATGACAATAAAAATCCTTTCTATTAAGACCAAATTGCTAAATTCCGTTCACTAAAAGCAGAATAATTTAAATTTATAGAAGAACTTTTTACCATTCATACGTTTTTGAAGATATCTTCGGATTAGTAAAAGATAGCGATACCCGGTTTTCGCTGATAGAGAATAAAAGCCACCGTAGTACAGAGTTTTCAAGTCAGGAATGTCCAAAAGTTTTTTCAGGTTGAGAAGACCATAGCATGCATGATTAAGTTTCAAACACAAGTTGTTAATGTGCGAAACCCATTTTAACTGATTATCAATATACTAGTCTATACTAGGAATCTAGTCGCGTTTGTTATACCGAAAGTATGACTATGTAAATTCATACGCACAGGAGTAGTAACCGATGCCGAACTCTTAAAGATCATGCATACAGTTTTATCCTGATTCATCTGTAAATTATTGTTGGAGAACCAGTTCTCGAGAGAATAGAAATAGATATTATATTCATTGACAATTCTAGCATATCATTTTACAACGATATTAAAACGTAGTGGCCCTAATATGCTACCCTAAGGTATACCCCTTTCCACTGTAGTGAACTTGGAGTACCGAGCCTTTTCATTCCTTCTTACCGTTACTATCTGCTTCCTGTTAGCAAGATGAGACCTCAAGAAGTTGTTTGCTATGCCTCTAATTCCGTATTGCTCTAGTTTCGCAATTAATATTGGATGATCAACGCTGTCAAAAGCTTTACTTATGTCGAGAAATAAACCGCATGCTAGTTCCCTATTCTCGAGCACTGATAGTGTTCCCTCTGTATATTCAAATATAGCTGTTTCAGTTGATTTGTTTTTGGTAAAACCGTGTTGGAATTTATTGAAGATATTGGACTTAGTGAAAAATTTAGTCAGTCTTACTAATACTAAATACTCAGATATTTTGGCAAAATTGTTCAAAAGTATAATTGGCCTATAGTTTCCGTAATCACCGGGTCATCAACGGGTGTTTATTATTGGCATTCGTAGGTTTATGTTGGATATGGGCATAGTAGTCATTGAAACCATTTGCAACATTTAGTAAGTTTTTATTGTCTGGTAATTTATTGTTGTGTGCGTTTTGTGTTAATTGTGTGTCAGTGATAGCCAGATAAGTGATACAGCTTACGGAGTTATTGCAACGAAGCACCCACCACACAAAAAAAATGCCTTCGTTTACTTACCATAAATTAGTGCAAACTACAGACACTTCAAATTTTAATATTATCGTTAATTAAAAACGGGTCGATGGCCGCAGTGGTTAGGCGGCTGACTATTGTTGTGAGAGGACGATAGGCGCCGGGGTTCAGTTCTCTGGAGGGACGGTGACATTTTTTCAGAGAGTTTAATCCCGGATCGACTTGCCATTCGCTGTTGGGAGCAAAGTGATTAACAGCGCGGCATCATAAAAGGCGATATGATGCTGTCACAAAGCCAATTGAACACAACATACACACACAAAAACTACACCGCGAGAGTTGCAGTGATAGTCAGACAAGCGATACAGTTTACGGAGTCACTGCAACTAAGCACCCACCACATAAAAAAAAAAAAATTCTTCTCTCAAGAGTTTTGGGAAGTGTTTGAAGTCATGTGAAAAGGTACGTTTTATCTATGGCTGACTACTGCCAAAGCAATGGTCTGGTTTTAAATGCTAATAAATCCTTGATTTTGTGTTTTGGCCCTTTAAAAAGGAATATTAACGTGTCTCCTTTGATAGAGTTTAATGGTCGATCTTTAGCGTTATCTACCGACTCAAAGTTTTTGGGTTACTACCATTTTACGGTGTTTCACATATTAGGTATAGTTTGATTTTTTGCGGTAATCTTTCTGTGGCTACCAGTGCTTTAATAATTCAAAAGAATATTATTAGAATAACATTAAATCTTCTAATACTTTTGCAATACTTAAAAACCAAATTGACGAAATATTTAACGTAAAAATTTTTTTCGTTCATGTGTTTATAAGTATCTGAAGTGCATTAATATTGCAAAAACCAAAGATGATTATATTTAAGAATAAAATGTTGTTCCGATTAAATCGGTGGCGAAGTTTTAGAAGGTATGCGGTTACACACAGTGATACATCTCCACTTTAAATAACAACTAAATCTTACATATTATACAATAAAGAAAAGCTATAATCTGTTACCTCATTTCCTTGCCCGGTAAATATGCTAACATGGTAACACGATAGGTGGGTACAACATACGTCAATGGTTCTGTGTTTACGTGCTTTTAAAAAAGGAAAATTACTTAGTAGTAATATGTTACATAACCATAATAAATATAACAAAACCAAAATTAATGAATGGAAAATGTATATAAGAATGTTAATGTCAGAATGCACATAAATACATGTAATTGACGTTAGTGGGAATCCTCGAATCCAAAAATGGTAAAATAATTTATTCGCTTACATCTTACGAAACTATTATTCGGAAATTTTTCTGTCTAAAAATTATAGTGTAGACGAAATGTATAATTATCGCGTTCCAAATATCATTATAATGTCTCAAAAAATGTACGTATACATTCATTCAAAACAAACCCTTACAATCACTTCATTTTTCACCTACTTCGAAACAAAAAGAAAATCTATGGAATCAAGTTTTTGTTGAATATCGATGACTTGGTTTTCCAAAACTACCGTCAGGTCCTTCGCAATTATTACAGTATTCAAGGAAGAAGCTACACAGTGCTACACGAAAAACCGTTTACATGTACATATATGATTATAATAGCTAAGTTCTTCACTGGATCTCTTGGTGTGCAGAAGTTGAACACTAAATATTTCAACCCACTAAACATCAAAAACTTTTAACTAAACATCGACGCGTTTCGACAACAAATCTGCCATTTTCGCACTTTTACTATCGCCTTGATAATGACCGGTTTGCTGTCGAAACGCGTCGGTGTTTAGCTAAAAGTTTTTGGTGTTTAGTGGGTTGAAGTGTTTACTGAGCTATCACAGCATCAATATACCTAGGAACAATTTAAAACAAAAGAACTAAAATACATTACTGACGTATTTTTGTCAAAATCTTGAAGTTCTTCACTGGATCTCTTGGTGCAGAAGTAGAACACTAAACACTTTAACCCACTGAACATCAAACAAGTTTTAACTAAAACACCGACGCGTTTCAACAGCAATGCTGTCATTATCAAGGCGATAATAAAACTCAGTTTTATTATCGCTTATTTGGTGTTCAGTGGGTTAAAGTGTTTAGTGTTCAAAATCTTGAAAACGGTCATGAGCTAAAGTGGAACATGTTGTGTATCTTCAGAACTGAAAAATCTAATACAACAGTAATTATGACTATTTATAAGGCAGGTTACAATAAGAATAATGTCCCTTTGCATCCCATTGTCAGTTGAATCCAGTCACCAACTTACAACCAAAATATTTAAATTCCATTCTATTATGATTAGAAATGTAAGCCTAAGCAACATCACACCAAACAAAAAATGCATGGAAATTTTTATAATTCATTAAACAAAAGATATCCAATAATTACAAATTAAGCGGTCTTGATCTAATATCATTAGGTATACAAAAATATTCTCAGAAATTAATTAACTATTAAAGGAATTAATGAATTCTTTAAACGACCGGGCGGTGGGTGTGATTGTAGAAAAGTCCACACACCCCGAAAGATACTTTGAACTTCTAGTTTAATAGCCCTATAATATACCATTAACTAGCTCGGATAATGCCAAATATTGAAAGGCCTAGCAGTACGAAGCGCAAGATATTCGGAGAGGTAATACACTCCACCCTCCTATATGGAACACCGGTATGACAGCAAGTTCTAGATAAGAAGGTGTATTGCAATATAGCAGAATGGGCACAGAGAAAAATGTTTATTAGGGTTGCGTCTACGGCGGCGCTTCAAGTGATTACAGGTATTCTCCCAATAGACCTTCTAGCACAGGAAGTGGTGATGTCGAACACAAGGCTATTGCTAGAAGCAACACGTTAAACAACTGGCAGATGAGGTGGAGTAGAAATACCAGCATTGTGCAGTGGACTAAGCAGTTGATACCAAACGTAGAACCTTGGCTGAACTGTAACTTCAGGAGGGTGGACTATTACCTCACGCAGATGCTGGGAGAGCGTGGTATTTTTAGGGCATCCTCCTCAGATTCTGAAAAGACAACAGTGATACTTCCGTATACTACGGATAAGAGGACACTGTGGCTCACACAATATTTGTGAGTCGAAGATAGATGCCGGACTAAGGCGCTTCTTAGCACACAAATCACGCGGGATAATATAATCCATATTATGATAAGTTTGGAAGAAAAAAGGAAGGCAATACATAAAATTTTAAATTAAAATATTATCATGAAAGAGAAGGAAATTGAAGAGAGGGAAAGGTAGACAGCAATGTAACGAAGATCAACGATGACAACCCGCCCAACTTCTAATCCCCAGCGAGAGACGAGGGATGTAGGGTGCAGATGGTTGTCAACCCAGACAGCCCAAGCACTCTGACATTATGTCTAGAAAGACGGATTCGGAGATGCTTGTTATGGGTGGCTCAGGTGAGCCACTTTCCGACTTGCAAGTCGGTAACGTCTGCAAAAAAAGCCGACGACCTACGATGACAACCCAGCGAACAACTAATTCCCATGGGGGACGGGTGACGGCGAAAGATGTAGGTTGTTATGAAGTTATGTCGAGAAAGACCACTTTCCGACTTGCGAATCGGTAACGTCAGCCCAAAAATACTATTAACAATTTAATCAAGAATTGTTATTATTTTTTCACTTTAAATTTTCATTAATTATTATTTTATTACATTACGGAGCAAAATGAATCAAATCAATTCAAATCATGACTACAAAATAGAGAATTGTAATCGCATTTACGGTGTGATTAATTTTTGAATTGCGAAAACTGATTTCAGATAAAATTGCATTACGCTACCTAGATAAGGAAAACCATAAAAGTTTTAGTACTTCCTGTATTACTTGCCTTATTCCAAACGTAAATCATGTTTTCGTTCCCTTTTTTAGCTAATAAATTTAAACGAATGTTTTTATATTAGTTAGTGGTTCATTGTAATACGTATAATTAAACTATTCTGCGTAAAAATTGGTCTTTTTCTTCTTTAATTGTGTACTCTAAAATACAATCATGATTCAGATACCAATAAAATTAATAGTATTAAAATAGTTTTGTAGTGTGCTCATAACATTTTCGCAAAATACACAGTGTTATAAATAGTTGATAACCAAAAAATACCGAAACGTGTTTGATCTGTTTATTAGTATTGTAAGAATGTAAATCCAAAGTAATATATGACTTCCTCAAAGATAGAACGTTCCAAATTCATTACGTGAAACGCAAGTTATCACGATATCTGAATTTAGATCTTCACTGAAATTGAGTATTACGCACTTCTGAAGGAGTTTACAGGAATTTTTCGTTTATATTTAAAGTATTTTACCAAATCGGGATGCTGTCGGTTAGGCTAGTCGTTCGTAGAAAGTGTTCATCAACACTAAAAATATTGTGGTAGCAATTTATTAATGTCAGTAACAAGTTCAATTATTTAACTACTTTCTGCATTAAGTACATATGATAACAATACTTATTTTTAGGTCGCAACGAGACTAGACATGGTAAATACATATGTATATATATGTACATATAATCAATGTAAACTTGATAGTATTGCTTAAACGATGACAGTGCAAAATGAAGAGTAAATACGTAGATAAACATTTAAATTTAATATATGATATAACCAACAAAAATGAATCATAATCACAAATCAGTCATATGTTCAGGAAAAATATAAAAGTGATTGTGTAAGTATCATATTATAAACCTTGTGTTATAATATTAACAATTAATTGAGTTCACCTAAATAGTACCTATATCATTATTTATATTAAAAAACGCATTTATTTAAGTGGACAGTAGACTTTTCCGGGCGAATCAGCTCCGAAGAAAGCAAAGACCGTTCCATCGGCCGCAAAGGTCACGGGGACCATTTTTTAGGATTCCCAAGGTGTGATCCTCATCGAGTATCTGCAGAAGGAAAGGACAATCACGGGGCAATATTACAGCGATTTATTGATCCGATTTGATGCAGTATTGAAGCATTGAACTGCAAGCCGATGAGCATTGTAGCTCAATTATTCCATATACAAAGATCTGTGATATTGCAATTTCGGTCAGATAAAATGTTTATTCTTTAGTGGCTTGTCGACTAACCTAAGCTTACTTTCTGTTGAAGTATTAACCAGGCAGAATACAATTTCAGAAAAGCCAATATTTATTTTTGTTTTAGTTTCTTTTTAATTGTATAAAATTGCTACTGTTGCTTTAAAACCTCCTGACCCCTAGTGTCCTTTAAGTAGTACATCACATTCAAAACAAAATTCCCGCCTCGATAATTTATTCTAATGTTCCTGAGTTGGTATTGGTAGTCTACGTATCTTTGGTTTACGCGGGAGACAATTAAAAGGGTTAGTGAGATACGTATTTCAGTGAAAATGGCGGAAAGACGAAGAAGAAGTTCTTGCGAACGGAGACGGCGTAAGTAACTTTGAGTTATACAAGCCATCGTTATCAAATTCTTCGAAATTTCGTGTATGTTTATAATGCATGATAGTTAAAAAATTAAAAGCATACATTATTTTTAATAATATACAGATAATTTTTGTGTTATACACCGAAACACACGGATGTCATTTGAGAAGGACAGTCGTTGCTAGTTTATTGTTTCGTCAATTTTTAATGTACTTTACAAAGGTTTACCGGTCTTGGTTCATGTAAGTACTGTTTTACTTTTAGCTCTCACCGAGGCTGAAATATTGGCAACACTTGATGGATCTGAATCAGAATTTTTGGACGATGATTCAGATTTTGATCCTAATTACTATCCGGCTGAAACTGTAAACGAGCGACCATTAAGCGATGAAAGTTCTGATTCGGAAACTGCAGTTTCTTCAGTTTCACTATAAGATTCTACTCCCGTTGCTTCACCGGATTCCCTATCATTGCCTTCGCCGTCAAGTTCTTTTGTACAAGATTTTTTTCCATCGTGGTAGAGGCACACAACGAAATGTTAGGGTTGGACGTGGGAGACGACGTGATCGTGGTCGTCCAAAGAGTAATAATCGCTGTGTGGATTTAAGTGTTCATAACAATAAGTGGTGCACTCAATTTACACCAACTATTGCTGGCTTACATAGTCCCAGTTACGTCGTACGAGACTTGAGTAAGCTGGAGTGATATGACTTCGTAAGTGATTATATCGATGATCATATTCTAGAAATAATAGTGCAGAATACAAACCAAACCTATGTATTAAAAAAGGGAAGAACTCTAGGATTGACCTTACGAGAACTCAAAGTCTTTATCGGCGTTACTATGGTTATGTCCACGATAAATTATCCACAAATAGACTTTTATTGGTCTAGAAAATGGAGAATTTGCCAGATAGCTGACGCAATGGTTCGAGATAGATATTATATGATTCGAACTTCCCTCAAGGTAGTTTTTGATCAAGATGTAACGCAGGAAGCACGTTTGGACAAAATCTGGAAAGTTAGACCCTTATTTGACAGAGTTTTACAGGGCTGTTTCTTAAACGCACGTTCAGAACATATTTCAATTGATGAAATGATTATTCCATTTACTGGAGCTTGTCACCTGAAACAATACTGTCCAAACAAGCCAAATCCTGTTGGACTGAAGGTATTCGTGGCTGCTAATCCCGATGGTCTAATATTAGACATGTGCGTTTATCAGGGTAAATCAACATTCGAGGAATATACAGAACAAGGCTATTGCCTTGGAGAGTCTGCCGTTTTGAAATTAACTCAGACTCTGGTACCCGGCCATTTTCTATATTTCGATAGATATTTTACAACGATAAAATTATTAAATGAATTAATGTCGCGTGGATTTAATGCTACTGGCACAATTATGAAAAACAGATTACCAAAAGATTGTATTATGTCTAGTGATCGTGACTTCATGAAGAAAATGCGAGGTTCTACAGAAGTAAATTGTCGAGAGGACGGTAAAATTGCCATTACAAAATGGCTAGATAATAAACCTGTAATTTTAGCATCGACCTGCCTTTCAGATGCATCTTGTAATACGTGTAAACGATGGAATAAGCGAACAAAAGAATATCAGTTTGTTCGACGTCCAGAAGTGATAAGACAATATAACACCAATATGGGAGGAGTAGATTTAGCAGACAGAATGCTTGCTGTATGTCCTGCTCGCAGCCGAACTCGAAAATGGACAATACGATTCATTTTTCATATGATAGATTTATCTGTTAGTAATGCTTGGATATTATATCGTAAAAGACAATTTTCTCAAAACATTCCCCATCACAAAGTAGAAAAGTTGCGCGAATACAAATTAAATTTAGGGATTAAGCTTATTGAAGATAACTGCGAATCCGATAAAGAATCATCCGAAGAGGACGAAGGTATATTAGCGCCACAACATAAAAAAAGAAGAATTGAAATTAAACCAGTGCCATCTCAAAATAAACGGAAAGCTCGTCATTTGCCTTTGTATACAGATAAGCAGATGCGATGCAGAAGAAGTGGATGTTCTAAGAAAACAACTGTAAAGTGCTGTTACTGCGACATATACCTGTGTTTAGTAAACGGTAGGAACTGTTATGCTGAGTTTCATACTTCATAAATTTGTTTTGCAATATTAAAAATTAATAAAAATGTTCCTGAATTTATTATATTATATTTTATAAATATGTATAGCCTTTTGTTTATTTGTTAAAAGGAAAAAGTAAAGTTTATATTTAAATGTCCTTTACTACATTGGCGCCGAGTGTACTATCTGTAGACTATTTCTATTAACCCTACTTTCGTTCTAACAACAAGTGTCCTATACATAAGACATCGAGAAAATCGGTTTTCTTCAACTAAGATTTTTTCACTATTTTTCTTATTGATACAAACCAATATCAAACTCAAGTATAAAATATGAATCAAATTGGCTTTTGTACCTCTCGGGGTCAGGAGGTTAAAGATATATTCTAGTTCTTATTAAAAGTGGTCTGTTTGCCCCACAAAACATATCGCTGTCATTCCGAATTAGTTTAGCTGCCTGAAAAATGCATCTCCTATGACCTTCAATAGCTTCTGATTGTGAATCTTTGATACTGTCCGACAAATAAATCTAAACACATTAACATATTATATTTGACTATGAGCTGAGTGTGATTGATATACTTTGGCTTTTGATTTTGATAAGAATTGCCTCTCTCATATTGTTTATATTTTGTACATGAATTAACTGTGATCCATTAGCATTGATGCTCCGGTTGTTTTTAGTTTTAAATTGTATGTAAACTTTTTCTTTTAGTTTGAAGAACATTGTTCGGCTTTCGAAAAGAAATTTAGTACGGCATTATATGGTAAAAGATGTCTACGTGGTACCGTGGAGGTGCAATCTCTTACGACAGTTTTATTTTGCGTATGTTGAATCGCGCTTGCGCTATGGCATCATCTTCTGGGGACTGTACAACAAACGCATTTAGGGTGAGTTTGTCAATGTGAGAATAAATAAATTAACTTGCAGATAAAATTTTATTCGTAAGATAATTACAATTAATTTACAATTACGTTTATTGAGTGTTAAATAGAAGTTATCTGCAAAAAAATGTTATCTGCCAGTTAGCAATATCTGTCAGTTACTTAACTAACACTTTTATCCTCACATTGATAAACCCATCCTTAAGGTGCTCCTATACCAAAAGAAAATTATAGACTCATGTTATCTGTAGCCTCATTAACTTCATGCAGGACACTCTTTAGACAACTGAATATTTTTTCCACTAGCAAGTTTATATATTTACGAACTTTTAGTATTTTTAAAACAAAATGAGGCTAGTTTAACGAGAAATTGTGGTTTATACAGCAATATGAAGACAAGGAATTGTCAGAATTTAAGTATACCATCACATAGAACTAAATTATTTGAAAACCACGCTAAATACAGAGCCATGCATTGTTGTACATAACAAGTTATCAGCGGTGTTGAAAGAAAGCAAGTCAGTTAATCAATTTAAGAATCACATACAGCGTTTTTTACTTGCACATAGCTTTTATAGTATAGCCGAATAGGTATATGGATTATAAAAAAAATGTTTTTAGTTTTAAATTGTACGTCAACTTTTTCTTTTTTTGTTCTGTTTCATTAGTCTATATTACATTATATGCATGACAATGTCTATATAGCTTAGTCTATCATAGACAATAAATATTACTATTATTATTACATGTTGTCAAATGTCAAGAGAAGAGATGGACAAAATGGCAGTTCCAGAATATGCGGAAAATGTGACAGTAGTTGATTGTATCAATGCAACGGAAAACTGTATCCATTCAATGCTAGTCTTGAAAGGATAATGGTTGAAGCCAGAATTTCATGATAATCTGTTTGGCGAGTTCATCCGTTACTTTGCTCGCATTAAGAGTTTAAGTCGTGTATTATTAATTTCTGATGGGGTGACAAGTCATCATAGTCAATATAGTACTTCACTAGTGCAGTGGTATGAACAGTTCTTAATGTGTTAAGATAACATCTTAAGCCTTTCGGATTCATTATAGTCGAAGAGGTAGTAGGTTTTGCTTGGAGTCTTGGTTTTAATTCATTGTTGAACACTTAAAAATTTACGGCGGATTCGCAGACAGAAACTAAAAGTACATAAGTACATGGTTAACAAATCGGTTAAAGTGGTCTCTATCACCTCGGAACATCAGAACGAGATCTTGCAAAACTGTCCGCGAGAAATGAATTCTGAGCAGCTGAGAAGATAAATTCATAAAAGCACGGTTTAGGTATGTGAATATAACTGTAAAAATAAGTTGTTTCAAAAAGAAGTGAAATGAAACTCAAAGTAAATCTGTTTACTCTTATCGAGATTAAAACTAAAGTGACCGTTATTACAAGCTCTGATCGTTTCAGATTCAACAAAAATTAATAATGGGTCATTTTCAGTGTTTATATATAGATTTTTCTATTCCAAGTGATAGTAATAATGTTTGATAAGAAATGTTCTCTCTCTCTCTCATACCCTGAAGAATGTATGCTATGCATTACAAAAGAATTTTATTTTTATTGCGATAATGTGATAATGATGAGGATGTTTTGATTTTGATAAGAATTGGCTCTCTCATATTGTTTATATTTTGTACATTTGTTGATGAATTAACTGTGATCCGTTAGATCCATATACTCCGGTTAAACATACTCTGCAAACCAATGAGTATTGTAGCTCAATTAGTCCACATACAAAGACGTGTGATATTGCAATTCTGATGAATCTTTGATACTGTCCCTTAAATAGTAATCCAAACACGTTTAGATAGTAATTTTTTGCCTTGTGTACATTTGACTATGAGCTGAGTGCGATTGATATATACTTCGATTAATCACAAACTGCAGGACAATTTGCATTTTAGTTTATGAGCACAAAACGCAAACTTCAATTAGCACGCATGTCAGAATCGGTTTCAACTGAATGTATTAGTGAACTAATACTCTCCCAGAAAATGGTAAAAGTTGTTCATTATTTGTTATGTTCTTGTATGATCGATAAGGTTGACGTACATTGTTCTTCATTAGTGTGTTAAGTTTTTGATTACATCTTTTTCTTCAGTGAATGCTTTTAAGCAAGTTCAACTTTACCGGGAAATGTATTGCCGAACGTAAAAGCTTGATATTTTATATTGACCAAAACTCAAATTATTTTTGCTTTATTTTTCTACTAAACATTTATATTGGTTAGAGGCTTGTTCTGCGTTCTTGTTTTGATCTTTAAATTTTGAAATTTTGTGTGACGTTAGAACAAGGAAATAGTTACATATCTATTTCCAGCCTTACGCCCACCCATACCTCTCAGGTTTACAGTTCTATTTTATGGGAATTAGTGCCGTGATATTTGAATACACGAGCTTTTTCAAAATAAAACCATTCCTATATTCCGATATAGATTTAATCCATCTTTTATTTTAATTGGGACCATATTGTCAAATTTTGCAACAGATAAGTTTGACATGTATTCGTTGTGTCGAAAATTCTTCTTAGCCTAAGTTCTCTAATAGATCGCAGGGGATCAATTATTATTTCAAGAAGTAATTTTCATGACGATGATCTCAAACATTTTATCATATAGCTGCTGGTTTACTACACTTCTGCCCCTTCTCAAACCGGTGGAAGCACACGTATATGACATCTTTGCTCTTGAATTTGAGTCAAAGATGTAGTTTGTGCTTATTATCAAAGAAGAAAAACTACAGATACAACAACCCTAAGATTATTTTTCACTCTCTTGGAATCAAGCCTCATCAGACTTTCGACACTAAATTGTTTACTGTAAATATAATCAAAACACTTGAAAGAGACTTTAAAGCATTCATTTCGGAATTCGAGGATTATAGAGGTAAACTAATTATAATTGGATTATTTAAAAAAATGGAGTGAAAGTTGGTTTTTGGATAAATTTGGGTTAGGTAAAGATGCAAGCGGCGATCCTGATAACAGTGGATGGCCTTTCTGTTGTCCTCCCATTTGTTAACGGCTTGTTTTAGGTGGCTCTTTTGCAGTCCACAACAGTGACAAGGTCCAATGAAAGGCATTTTCGCTGCTTCTTTGGCAAGCTTATCTGCCTTTTCGTTCCCTTCGATCCCTTGATGGGTTGGGACTCACTGAAGAGTTACGTGGTTATTGTGTCACAATTGCCTTAAATTGCATATACATTCATACATTCTTTACGGCGCATAAGTTTATGTATATGAGCAATCTCCGTTTGAAATAACCAGATAGTAAAATGAGAAATTTTTTTAGGAGTTTATAAAACGAAGACTGAATAGCCTGTTGGAAAAAGTTGATAATCGACAAATTCAAAATCTTTTTACTCAATGGCTTGCGAATTATGTGCAGAATTCCACAATTAGAATCCATATTCAATCACGATGCTACTATGGGACAGCAATTATTCGGTGAAATCGTATTTAGTTCCTCACCACCTTCAGACTTATAATTATTATAATTTTACAAAACTCTTACGCCTCTTTCTTATTTTTTTGCACTCAGAACCATTTCTTTTTGTATTTACCGAATTAATTGACAATTTAAACATTTTACTTTCATTATAATATATAAAAGATCTATCTTAAATCTAGGGGAAGTTTATCATATGTATGAGATGATATTTATATTTTCCGTCCAATGTGCTGTTTTACACGTATTTTTTTTTATTTTTATAAACCCCATTAAAAACCTATTTATCTATTCTTCAATATCATAGAGTTAAAAAAATATAGATCAAAGAAAGAATGACAAGAGAACATTATAAAAATCAATGAGATGTTCAATAACAATTGTTCCAAAAATTTCGCCTAGAGAGTATTTAAAAAATAATTTTCCAAATAAAAAGCAAGAAACACAACACTAAAGACGACTCACCAAAGTATTTAGCTGTTCTGTACGCAAAAAAATTATCTGAAACTGTGCAACAATTTTTAGATCCTTACAAAAAGTTGTATAAGTTACAAACTAACAAACAAAATTTAGTACCAAACTTCAACACATTTTACAATCCTACGGTAGATCTATATTTTGTTAATTCTATGAAATTTAACAACAGGTAAATAGGCTTTTAATGAAGTTTAAAAATTTAAACAAAAGTACGTGTAAAATAGCACATTCCACGACAAATATGAATATCATCTTACACATATGACAAACTTCTCGTAGATTTCAAGTGGATTTATTCGGCAGAAAACTATAAATAATTTTTTAGAGCACCGGATTTTTCCTATTGTCCTTTTCAGGTAGTAGGAAATGCATTAAGTCTATATATATCGGATCAGATATAAATGGTTTTATTTGTAGCCAGCTCGTGTATTCAAACATCACTGCACAAATTACCATAAAGATCCAAACAGGAATGGAAAATAAACCTCAAACCAAGATATAGAAAAATAAAGCAAAAAGATGAAGAAGAATCTTTATCAATAATTCCAAAAAGAATTGTTACAAAAAAAACTAGAGCAAATTTAGAACTCAACAAAATAGCAACAATTATATTCAAGATTGATTTTTTATCTCGAATTTAATGATCCAGAATAGTATGTGTCTTAAACTATGAATATTCATCGTACAATAAAAATTCTCAATGTTATACATTCTGTGACCCCGCAAAGACCAGACATTTCAATAATAAAAAAAAACTTTAAATATAGCAATATTTGGATATATTTATTATTCTTGGAAATTAGAAAGATTCCTCTGCCCACTAGTATTTTATGATTGTTTTGATCAATTTATCATTCATACACGCGAAAGCGAAAACGTAAAACCCACGTTAGTTATAATAGTAGAATTATGCAAATCCCAAACTTGCTCAGTCATTAATGCTAATTTCAAAATATGTTACTGGAGAAGGTTTATGTTTGCTGCTCATTACATATGCAGTCAAAAGACAAATAAATCTTGAGTACTTGTAAACAATGATTGGAGAAAATCATATATCTTGAGGAGTATTTACGTAGGTATAATGTAAACACAGATTTATAGCTTCTTTAATATCCAGAGATTCACCAAATGTTGCTAACTAGCACTAGAGTTGTCGACTTTTCAATTAACATAAAAAATCTACCCTTATTTTGTACTTATAGGTATGTAAGTTCAACTATTTATGTTCGGCAATATATTTTCCGATAAAGTTGAACTTGCTTAAAAGCATTCACTGAGGCCAAAAGTTGTAACCAAAAACTTAGCAAACTCATGAACAACGATGTATGTACGTCAACATTGTCGATCATACAAGAACATAGCAAATAATGAGTAACTTTTACCATTTACTGGGAGAGTATCAGTTAGCTAATATATTCAGTCGAAACCTATTCTGACATGTGTACTAATTGAAGTTTGCGTTTTGTGCTCATAAGCTAAAATGCAAATTGTCTTGCAGTTTGTGATTAGCCAAAGCATATCAGTCACACACAGCTCATAGTCAAATGTACAGAATGCAAAAATTACTATCTCAACGTGTTTGGATTACTATTTGTGGGACAGTATCAAAGATTCATCATCAGAATTGCAATATTATACGTCTTTGTATGTTGACTAATTGAGCTACAATACTCATTGGCTATATGGATCTAACGAATCACAGTTAATTCATCAACAAGTGTACAAAATATAAACAATATGAGAGAGGCAATTCTTATCAAAATCAAAACATCCTCATCACTATCACATTATCGCAATAAAAATAAAATTCTTTTGTAATGCATAGCATACATTCTTCAGGTTATGAGAGAGAGAGAGAGCATTTCTTATCAAACATTATTACTATCACTTGGAATAGAAAAATCTATATATAAACACTGAGTATGACCCATTATCAATTTTTGTTGAATCTGAAACGATCAGAGCTTGTAATAACGCTCACTTTGGTTTTAATCTCCATAACAGTAAACAGATTTATTTTGGAACACGCGTAGTGTGGGTGTATATTTATTAAACCATAAAATCACGTACATATATCTACGAACAAACACATAATGCCATAATAAATAACAATGCATATAATGAAAATAAAATGACCATAACTATAATAAGGACGATAAAACAACTTAATACAATGCTTTTAATTACTGACTTCTACAACTTGATCGTATGTAGCATTTTTGAGTTTCATTTCACTTCTTTTTGAAACAACTTATTTTTGCAGTTATTTCCACATAGTTAAACCGTGCTTTTATGAATGTATCTTCAGCTGCTCAGAATTCATTTCTCGCGTGCAATTTTGCAAAGACTCCTTCTGATGTTCCGAGGTGATAGAGGCCACTTTAACCGATTTCTTAACCATGTACTTATGTACTTTTAGTTTCTGTTTGCGAATCCGCCGTAAATTTTTAAGTGGTCAACAATGAATTAAAACCAAGACTCCAAGCAAAACCTACCACATCCTCGACTATAATGAATCCGAAAGGCTTAAGATGTTATCTTAACACCTTAAGAACTGTTCATACCACTGCACTGGTGGAGTACTATATTGACTATGATGACTTGTCACCCCATCAGAAATTAATAATACACGACTTAAACTCTTAATGCGAGCAAAGTAACGGATGAACTCGACAAAAGGATTATCATGAAGTTCTGACTTCAACCATTATCCTTTCAAGACTAACATTGAAGGGATACAGTTTTCAGTTGCATTGATACAATCAACTACTGTCACATTTTCGGCATATTCTGGAACTGCCATCTTGTCCATCCCTTCTCTTGACATTTGACGACATGTAATAATAATAATAATATTTATTGTCTGTGATAGACTAAGCTATATAGACATTGTCATGCATATAATGTAATATAGACTAATGAAACAGAACAAAAAAAGAAAAAGTTGACACAATTTAAAATTAAAAACAATTTTTTTTTAATCCATATACCTATTCGGCAATACTATAAAAGCTATGTGCAAGTAAAAAAGGCTGTATGTGTTTCTTAAATTGATTCAACACCGCTGGTAACTTGTTATATACAACAATGGCTTTGTATTTAGCTTGGTTTTCAAATAATATAGTTCTATGTGATGGTATACTTAAATTCTGACAATTCCTTGTCTTCATATTGCTGTATACATCACAATTTCTCGTAAAACTTGTCTCATTTTGTTTAAAAAATACTAAAAGTTCGTAAATATAAAAACTTGCTAATGGAAGAATTTTCAGTTGTTTAAAGAGTGCCCTGCATGAAGTTAATGAGGCTACAGATAACATGCATCTATAATTTTCTCTTGGTATAGGAGCACCTTAAATGCGTTTGTTGTACAGCCCCAGAAGATGATGCCATAGCGTAAGCGCAAAATAAAACTTTCTAAGAGATTACATCGCCACGGTACCACGAAGACATCTTTTACCATGTAATGCCGTACTCAATTTCTTTTCTTCAAAATTGAGCACCGAATCAACAGTCAACCCCAGAAACTTCACGGTCTCCGTCTCTGAAATAGTGTTATTCCATCCACCATACCGTGTAGATTACCAGTATTATTCAATTTAGTTTTAAAATGAAGTAACGCCGTTTTGTCTGCATTTAAAAGCAATCTGTGACTCTCACATCATCTAACCATACCCTCAAGAAGTGAGTTGGTTATAGTATGTACATTACAGCAAATTTTTGTCAACTACATATATTGCTACATCTGGTATCTCAGAACATTCAATTTTATTTATTTTCTCTTTTTATACTTTTACTATTTGCTGTTGGGGCATAATTAAGAGGCCAAGATTATTTACAGCGAGATGATATTGTAACAAAGCCATGAAAACACATTTGTACACACAATTTAAAAAGCAAGAGTTGCAGTTGATAGTCTCGATAAGCAATATAGCTTGGGAAACCGCTGCAGCTACACTCACAACAAAAACAAATGACTAACAATACAATGCAAAATAATAATCAGAGACAGGTTACAGACCGAACTACAGGAGACCTTCGACGTTAGAAACGCCTTCAATTCTGTCTGCCATTATGTGTAGCTTTGTTGACTTGTGCTGTTATTGTTGCTTGGAATTGTTAAGTACGTGAATGAATGTACTTGTATCAGCTAAAACTGAAGCATTAATAATGAAGACGAAAAGGAAACGAAAATTATAAGTAGTTGCTATGTTCTTCAAGCAAATGTCAAAAAGGCACAAGAGTGGTGCAGTAAAACTACTTTGGCCGTATTTTAATCCCTGACAACAGTTTCCCATCATAATTCGCATTATAATTACATTTATGTATTCCCCACGTTGGGCGCTATTTATATAATTGCTGAACAGCTCGAATTATCTCCAATAGGCACGATTGTCACAATAGTAGTTTATTTTTAGATCTATTCATCTATGTAGATGATAAAAAAAAATCGGAACTCCTATTAAATTTTCAAAGAACCATTAAAAATATAATCACAAGATCTAGGCGCCGTCCTAGCTTAATCTAACATGTTCATATTCGTTTGAATATCTCTGTATATCGTCTCGTAATCTCCATAATTATTACGTCTACCGTATCTTATCTAATGACTAATAATACGATTGACCGCATTCAAACTTGTACTACACGGTCTCGTCCGTTTTATTTTAGTACGCGCACAGCTTTCGTGAAAAGTGGTCGCGTTCGTAATTTCGACGGTCCGAAAAGTGTTAAGTGTATAGTTTAGTAATTCTTTCGGAGTTTAAGTGAGGCAAAAAAAAAAAGAATATAAAATGCAGCAGGACAACAAATTTTCTTTCCTCAATCCAAATAATAGCGAGGTATATTATTGATATATTGGCAAATATTTCATTTAATTGCGATATCGCAAATTAAAAAAAAATGTTTTTAATTTATTGATTGATAACATTATAATGCTAAATTGCTCAAATCAATTTCTGAGTTTTATGGGACATCACTATTAATTACGACATTATATTGTATTGTTTTAATAAATAGCACCACACAAATATATTATTACGAAATTTATATTTTCGAATCGTTATCTCAGTAAATACTTGGGGACTATAAAATTTACATCATTTATTCTTTACAGATCATGCTCTACAGCGACGATTTCTGCAAACGATTATTATCCCATTGTCAGCGGTACCTAAACAAGTAAGTATTTAAAATTTTTAAAAGTAAATCTATTGGTGAGATATGCCTAAAAGAGTGAGCACTTCGTTCTATAAGAATTCTAAATCTAAATAGGTTCTTTTTCATTGCGTGTTATTGCAAAATATATTTCATAAACAAGTAAAACCCAGATCTAATGTACATAAATCGAACAGGTTCTGACGAGTTTAACGACATATCAAGGTCATATAGTTTTAGCCACGCCCATTACGCTTTTAAACCAATTAAATTGAACAATTTTGACACACGCAGCCACAAAAAAGAGGGGGAGTATATAACAAATTGCAGCATATGAAGACAATATAAACTCAAACAAGTCAGTCTGTCATATTAAGATGCGTTTCCAAGTTGATTTTTTCTAGTAAGTGCACTCATGATTTCAACATTTTTGGTACCTACATAGTGTATACATATCTTAGAAAGAAGGGCGTGGGGGAGAAGTGTAACGGCTATCGTAGCTAATAATAGCTAAAGATATGACGAGATTAACTGAACTAGCTGACCTAACTCAATTTAATTAATTTGAATTCAATATTTGGATCTGAGCTTGTGAAGCTTCTTTCAAATCATTAAAGGGTGGCTAATGAAGGATATTTTTGTGTTAGGGAAATAAGAAAGTGACAATAACATCTATCCATATCCAATATTAGGGGAAAAATATTAGGACAAAGTATGTTGGAACGTAACTTACCTAATGTTAAAGTTCTTGACCTCTTGGCGATGTAAGTACATTGTATTGTAGGTATTAGCTAGAGTTCAATTTTTTTTATAGATGTGGGTGTTAATACAAATATTAGAAATTAATGTTAGTTAATCCAGTTGATTGATTGAAACTGTTTGCTGGACGTATATTATAAATATTTGTTTCAAAAATTTAATATTCAATTTTCTAAATTATGAACTATTATTTTAACACAAATAAGTGCCTCGGGCACCAAGCACTTACGAAACAGCATCGCATATTAATAAGTTCCATGTGTAAATTACAAATACGTTTCCACGAGCTCACATGTAACGGGGAATCCCTATCTTAAATCTAACGTGCAGATTTCCGATTATAATTTAGGGAAAAAAAAATGTGAAGGTTGTGTATTAATTTGCATATCATCACAATTGCAAATAAATTCAAATTAAACAAAAAAAATACATTCCATCTAATAAAAAAATGGTTCATATTATAAATAAACTATAACGGTTAATTTTCGTTTGCAGTTACATAAAATTCCTCGTTCCTCCACAAGAAAGCTGCTGCGAACAACTGAGACACTTTCTAACAGATTATGATACAGAAGAGATATTGCCCAGAGACACAAGTCTACGCTTCGCTAACGATGTAATAGATCTCGAAGCTAATAAAGATGAATTAACACCTATCGCATCAGTGACTTCAACGAAAACTCTTTCGCCGACGAAAACTTGCAGATTCGCCGAAGTTGATGATGTTGTTCCCAGTTACGAAGAAACAATTACATTTGACGAAGGAAAAGACGAAGGTATATAATTTTTATTAACATAATTTCGATTTATGAACGATGCAGGGGATCACCACGTATAAACTTATTTATTTATTTTTTTTCAGTGGATGCTATACATATACCAGAACCGTTCAAATTTCCAGAAAGAGCTTCATCCCCGTTTACATTCGAATCAGCATCTTTGTCTAGGCCACAAATTAGAGCATTCTCCGTACCATTCCCCAGGATTACATTTGATACAACGGAAGTCCATGATCGCAACGAACCTCAATCGGACGTCATTTTTTTACCAGATTCGAAGGAATCGCCACTTTTTCCGAAAGCTCACGCTAAAGTGTATACGCCTACAACGCCTATATTAATGGAGAAGGCTCCCTCAATTCCACATATTAGGCCAAAATATACGACACAGGTCTCAACTTTGTCGACCAGAAGTAATACGATCAGTTTGTATTCGTGTTGGCCACCACCTATTGGTATAATATTGATCTCAATACTCGAAGTGTTACTCTTCATATTGAATGAGAAAAAGCTAACAAACACTGGAAGACATAGTCATGGTAATATAGCTGATGCCTTAATTTTCGATCCATCTAGAAGGCAAGAGGCATGGAGGTTTATTACATATCTGTTTGTTCATATTGGGTAAGTGTTTTATTTTTTTTAGTTATGGTAATTTTTTTGGGAGTTCATCCAGTTTTGCACGGCTCCAATCCTCCTATGGAGTTAGTTCCAAATCCAAATATTCCTTCAAAATTTCATCAAAACTCTGCTGTGCTGATTTCCAACTGCTAAGCTTCAATTTTTCATTGAGAATTATGAATATGTCACGTCATTAATACCTTCAAACTAATAACAGATATTTGATAATCGTTCATGCAAACCTCTGTCCAATCTATACAATTGCTAACATTAATATTTTCTTTTATTAATTACAGATACCAACACTTACTCTTCAATCTAGCCGTACAAATATTCCTAGGAGTTATTCTAGAAATGGTCCACGAAAGGTGGAGAGTTTTAACAATTTATTTCGCGGGGATCTTAGCCGGTTCGTTAGGCACATCGGTATTTAACCCAAGAGTGAAATTGGCCGGTGCCAGTGGAGGTGTATATGCATTAATAACAGCACACATCGTGACAGTAATTCTGGTAAGTAATCTATTAACATATTTTTAAGAAATCGTCCAATTTACACGGAAACCAAATATTATAAATATATTTACACACTTCCTACATATACAGTATGACAAATCTCAGAAACGATCTGATAAAACGATTTTGTAATGCAATTTTAATTGCATTACAAAAATCAAATTAATTGTTAACAAAAATTTTCACGGAAAAAAAATTCCAATATACTTGCCCGTGATTAATTGGCGCAGGTGATTTGTTTACGTTAATTCGTATATTGTTCCGTGTATGATTACATCACTAGATGTTATTTATTTTTAGGATATTTAAGATAAAAATCAGCGATACAGAGATCTTAGAAGCAATTAGTTTTAAATATAATATAGAAGGAATGACAAACGCGTTGGGAAACATCTGTATTTTATCTAAAAATTGATTTAGAGGTTTACATCTGTGTTTTTTATAAACAATGGAATTCCAAAAATAACGTGGCAAAGTATGTAATAAAATTGTTGTTCTGTCATTCAAATAATCTACCGCGAATTGCGCCAAAATATTTATTATCACATCTTCTTTTGTCGGTTTTAATTCTAATGATGCATAAAATGCATGTATATTATGGTAAAGGTTATCTCTGTGATTGTTTAGAAAATGCTTCGTCAAATTAAAAACAATAAATAGAATAATACGCAAAAGAAAACTGACCTTCTAAAGATGACTTGAATTAATTAAGTTTTATAATAAATTCTAATGATCATCAACAAAAATTTTGCTCATAATTCTTATTAACTACATATTTTGTTAACAGTAAATTTTTACAATTTCCTCTAATCAATAAAAACAATAAATTATAAACAATATAATTATGAGAGGTTATCCATCTATTGGTGCTGACAAACTGTCATTTTAAAAGTGAGATTCAAAATATGTACGACTTTTATGACTCAAATTGACAACAATAGATGTGATAATCGATTAATGAAATATACAGGGCGACCATGAAGCAATGGTAAATGATTATTGACATAAAAGTGAAATGTATGCTATTAAGTTATGTGTGCAAAATAATTTCTTCATCGATGCACTATGATGCCTTCCTTTTGAAATTCTCCCACACTCTTCCTAATTTATGCTGATGAATCAGTTAGATCTCACGACTAATCGCATCTTTAAGATCCTCTAATAAACACATTTATAAACTGCAACATTGGGCTAGTGGTACCGGGTTCATACCGCGATCTTTCCTTTCTGAATTTGGTTTTCGGTAGTTTTCCAAATTCCATGGCAAATGCGGAAAGGTAACATCTTAAGTAATAATAGCTCATGGCCAGCCAATGCCCCCTGTTATTGGCGCAAGCTGTTGGGAGTACTAAGGTGTGAATTATTATTATTATTATTATCATCGTTGTTTTCTTCCAAGAGTTTCAGCATCTATACAGCTAACTCTTCACGCTTCATTGAAGTCTTGCCCAAATATGAGGTTTGCGAGGCAGTACAAACTTCGCGACATATTGAACTTGCACAACCTTTATGAACATAAACTCAGAGTTTCTTAGTTACCTAAACAGATACCTTTTTGCTCAAAAATTAAAACGAAATTCGAAAGAAATCTGCTGAATCATTTTCTAAGATTTAACAAATTAATGCTGTAATAAAGCCATAAAACACTTTACACACCCTGAAATTACACAGCAAGAGCTGCATGGTAGTCTTAACAAGCAATACAGCTTAGAATGACGCTATAGCTGCATCTACCACAACGAAAATAAACACAACAAGACCAGTGTTTTAAGGAGTCTAAAAGACCGTTTAGTTTATAATCAACGGGTATTTCAGTTTATTTACCATGGAAATACAAAACAAAAAACATATTACAGTTGTTTCTAGTAATTTTTATATACTCGGTAATTAATGTACGTATTCAAGTGAAGCGATGAATTGGTAGCACTCTGATCTCATTGGTCTCACAGTTTAAATTTCGACCAATCATACCAGAATGCTACAAATCCATCGGTAACTGTTTAGCCGTTTTCTTTAGCTTCCTGATTAGCAATTATCATGAAGACAATAACTATTAACCATTAATTACGAATCGAAAGAAAACTTAATTTGCTTTTGCTCAATGAAGGCATTGTAATCTGGAGGGAAAAAAACTGTACTGACAACATTCGAATTCTATTGTGATGGGTAAAAATATTAATTTTGAACAATCATAACACAGTGCTACGTTGCAGCTCGCACCTGTTGGTTAAAAATATGGAAATTTGTTAAAGATCAAAATGATTGGACAAATTTTTGACCGCAAGCTTTTGGTCTCCGATTCACACGTTAAGGCAATCTCTTGTACTACTCTTTATATCATTTTGATTTTACATTTCAAACGCAATCGCAGTTTGCACCTGTAATATATCTAATCACTTTTTATTGCCCAAAACCTATTCACAACTTCTCTACTTACATTTACAATCGTTTATTAGTTTTTATTGTTTACTTTGCTTTTTATACCTTTACAATGTACGAACTTTGGTAAGAGAGCTATGTATCACATTAATGAGTCATATTTGTATCTTAAACAAGTTCCGATACTTTCCCAAATTAACTATAAACCAACTTGTTTTATACAACGTTCCCTCTTGATTTCAGAAATGGAAATACATGCAATATCCACCAACCCAGCTCTTGGGCTTCCTTATTGTGATAGTAACAGATCTGGCTACTGGAATACACAGCGTCTACCAGAACAAAACCGAAGACATCAGCTACGTAGCCCATGGATGCGGTGCTCTAGCAGGTTTCCTGGTTGGATTTCCCGTTTTGCGCAAACTATCAGAAGACAAAAAAGTTAGATGGTTCCAATATGTCGGTGTAATCGTATTTTTCCTTCTAATACTGGCGTCCGTTATATGGAACATTGCGGCTAGTGACTTCTTTCCTAAATCAGAAGTTTAAAAATGAAAACAATGAGGAAATACTTATTGATTGAGCAGTTTATATTTTCTGATATCAGCGAATGTAAAGAGTTCAAGAAAGAAGATAGTTGAATTAAATATTGTTGCACCTTTTTAAGATAAAAGAAAGGTCGGATTCAATTTGCTATTTTGATTTGCGTAGTCAAATGGCTGAAGTATTAAAGCGAGAACATTCCATATCGATGATTAGATTTTATGCCAGACCGTTTTGTAAGATTGCGAAACATTATGAATATAAAAATAAGTACGGTTACAGAATGCCGCGTTCAATATAATAATGAATATATAGATGTCAGTTTCATTGACCTCAAAAATAGTGGTAATAGCTAATTTATGTAAAAATTTACCTAGATATTCATGTTATGTTTGTCTCGTAGGATCTGAACTATAATCGTTATAAAGACATCAGTTATTACTTTAGTTATAAATGTAATAAGAGAAAAAAATGAAAGGCTGATTTTTAATTTAATTTATTAAAAAATTGTACTTTATATAGTGTAAGAAAACTCCAATATCTGTGATTTATCTTGTTTGCCATTTTGTAATAGGTATTAATTTATGAATGAATTATTATGAAAATAAAAATATTTTTGATTAACTTTTGTTAGTGTTTTTGTTGTTCTTCCAATAAATTACATAATACTATTTTTCGAATTAATTAATTCAAGTGTAGTTTTTGTCCTTGCAAAAGAACTTCAAAACCAAATTGGCAAAAAAATCACTAAATTGGCAACACTGCTGCTAACCAAGAACAGATGCCCTCAACAATCTCCTAAGATTGAAGTTTCAATCTTGAATTAAAGCCTTTCAGGCTTTGAATTTGTCAAAATAGAGATCTTCGTGATGATAACTTGGTTGACTATCTAACTACAAACTTCAATTTTTCCATGAATTTTTCTGCCAGATGTTACTGTCCGCCAGATTCAAAATTATTTGTACTGAGAATATGTACAAAGCAGCATGTAGCTGTGATAAGGTGTCTACCAAGTTGCAATATTTTGCAAACTAATCACCTTTAGTTTGATTTAAAACAAAGAAAAATCATCCAGACATACTAGGTGAGCGATTTCAAACCAATAAGAATGTGGGCAGAGCAAATTTTCAGTCAGTAACACTGACAATGATTAGTTTGTAATAAGTAGTTAGTTGATTGAATAGTAAACAAATGTTACTTCTAACATGTGTAGCGATCACGCACGAAAACGCAAACAGGAATTTTTGTGCAACCAATCTTCTTTAATTGAAATTGCTCACATGGTAGTCCAAAAAAGGTAGGTACGCCAATTTATCATTCTTGAATGATGTAGCAGATGAAGGTTACTAAACTTTTTTGCGAAGGAAGCGTTTATTTGAGATTGTATAGTGTCAAATTATATAGCGAAAAAAATTATTCCCCCGTTCTAATGTTTAATGTTAAAATCGTGAGCCTGATTTCTAACACAGAATGTTCTCTTTTATTAAGAGCAAATGTATCTGGAATTGTAAAACTTCAACCAATGTTATCAATTTATAGGAAATTAAATAAAAAAGCTTGGGATTTAAAATATATTTTTATGCAATCTGGTTCATAAATTATTTTTGTCCTACTTTTGTAAAGAAAACGATTTACCGACTAAAGCACTTTCTCTTTTAAACACACCCACAATCTTATTGATATAAAAAAGTAAAACCACTTCGGTTTTGCAACCGATGAACTTGGGCATTGTTGCAACTTTTAAAGCCTATTATCTGCGTAATATATCTACGGAAATGGTGAGAGTTTTGTATACTTCAGACAAAACAAACTTGGAGTGAAGTTTCAGTAAAATATTTGAATGGTAACTGGACGTGAACTTCTTCCAACCTCTATAGGCACGATTTCGAAGTCAAATAATATTGAGCAGGAACTTTGTGAAAAAATTCTACCATGTTTTGAAAAATGCTTCAGTTGGTTCAAGATGACAACCTCTGTAATTTTTGGAAGGATAGGTATGAGAGGGTGGTGAAAGATTGGGGTACTTCGTTTCTGAATTTGGTTTTCTGTTGTTTTCCAAATTCCATGGCAAATGTGGAGGCGTAATAATAATAACCGCCAGTCGACGCTCCCGGTAACTATCATAAGCGAGAGAAGAATTATTATTATTATTATTATCCCAAGAAGAATATGGGAAGCAAGAATAATGAAAAATAAAAGAAGAGGAAGACCGAAAGCGACATGGGACAATGTTATCACTGAGTTATTGGAAAGGAAAGGCAAAACCAAGACGGAAGCGAAAAACATGGCAAGAAATAGAAAAGAATGGAAGAAGTTTTTAAAAAGCTAAAAGAAGAGAAACGCCCTACACCATAATTATGGCAGAAGGGAACTTTGGATTATATATATATATTATTATCCCACTTAGGAAAAGTTGCTACCTAAGCATGTTCTCAAATGATCGCATATCGCATCTATGAGTCTAGGTTGTTGTAGCTTCTGGTTTAAATCTTTATTCATTATAGGAATACCCTCGTTTTCAAGAGAGAAAATTGAGTACGGTTTCCTTAACCTAATCCTCGTTTTCAAGAGTGAGAAAATTGAATACGGTTTCCTTAACCTAATCCTCGATGTCATTATCTGGGCCATTACTACTGGATGCATCGTAAACGTAATCGTAAACAGAAATTATTGACTAGGACTTCAGATTTTCCTATCGGCTGATAAACAATACTATTTAGGCTCCGAGAGGATGTTATAGTATTATTTCTTTGGCTATGACTTTTTCAGAACTATGGATATTGTTCAAAGTTCTCCTGATAGAACTCCTTTAAGCTCTTTTGGACTTTGACAGTACTCTTATTACGAGGACTATTTTTTTTCAACCTCCGATGAGCTATAAAGAAAAGATGGGTGAATATACAATACAAAAAAGATTTTATTATCAAAAGTAATGTAAGTACAATACAGGTTATTTCTCTACATAATCACCTTGACGATTGAGGCATTTGTCATATCTGTGAACAAGCTTTGCAATCCCCTCTCCATAAAATGTTGCCGCCAGTGATTGGAAGTGAATGGTGACGGTTTCTTTGAGCTCCACGTCAGTTTGGAATCGCTACCCCCCGAAGCCACTGCTTCAGTTTAGAGAAAAGATGAAAGCCACTCGGTGCTAGGTCGGGACTATATGATGGGTGTTCGAAAATGTCCCATTGAAATTGCTGAAGGAGCCGTTGGGTTACACGAGCGCTGTGAGGACGGGCATTGTCGTGGATCAGAACAATTCCAGAAGTCAGCATGCCTCTTCGTTTGTTTTGAATAGCTCTCCGTAAGCGTCGCAAAGTTTCACAATATGAATCTGCATCAATTGTTGTTTCAGACCGCACAAACTCCACAAGCAACACACTTTTTTGGTCCCAAAAAACAGTTGCCATAGCCTTACGGTTGTTGAAGGTTCGTTTGAATTTTGTGGATCTCTTTGGAGAATTAGTGTGCATCCATTGTTGTGATTGTCGTTTCGTTTTGGGCGTGTCATATTGAACTCATGTCTCATGACCTGTCACAATGAATTTCAAAAAATATCCATCAGTATTTTAACGGTCAAGCAACTCCGACGCTCCAGCCAATCGGCGAGTTTTGTGGTTGTCAGTCAACATCTTTGGAATCCAACGAGGACAAACTTTCCTGTAGCGCAACTGTTCAGAAACGATATAACATAATTCACTTATGGTGAACCTACGATTTTCCTTAACCACCTGGTCAACTCGTTGAACAATGTCGTCTGTAGCGACAGACTTGCGTCCTTGACCTCCTTCCTCATGCACATCAGGTCGGCCATCTTTCGACACCATTCACGAACAACGCTATCACTCATAAAGTTGTCTCCATACACTCGACTCATTCTTCAATAAATTTCCGCAGCAGTGTTCCCTTCTGCCTGCAAGAAACGAATAACAGCTCGCAATTCACACTTGACGGGAAAATCAATAGCAACAGCCATGTTTACGTGAGGAAGTGTGGAGGAGGATATGCGCAATCGCCAACTACGCACTCCAACCACTTGCCGCATGCCTGGCCATTATACTGTCCGATCGCAAGTCGAAAAGCCCTCTTATGTTAATCCATCTGTGGTAGAGTGACCTTTGTGCCGACTTTCTGTCTCGCCATTCGTCTTGGATCACCGTTTTTATTTCAACTGGAAGTTTCTTTTTGCACTTTCAATTCCAAGGCCTTAGAGTTCATGATAGTACCGGAGAATTCAGACCAAGTAATCATTTTTCAAATTGAAACTAACGAATTGCCACCAGCAATTGCGGAGGTTAGGCTGTTTAACAAAGCCAAGTCTAAAAAATCCGGCACAAGCCAGGATGGGAAAATGAGGATTCGTTGGTGAGGGCTGAGAGGATGAGAGGGAGGCTGTGTTACAGACAATCGTTATCAACTGCCATGCAAGTAAAGATTTAAAAAGGAGACTCAAATCAATCTGGAACAACGTCGTCGACTGAAAAAAAAGATGACAATATAGACACAAACAGGAAAAAAAGTGCATATTTTTCGAAAATGTAGTCTATTTTAACGATGTCAATTGCAAAAATAAATATAAAAATATAACAGATTCAGATGATCTTACGTTTTTAAAATTACGTTAGTGTTCTAAATAGTTAAATTGGTCCTAAGTGCGTATAAAATATTTAAACTTAATTGCTAAATTTGTGCATCACTCTACTTATTACGTATTACTAAGAACTATAGGTGATTTTTCGTATTTAGACGTTTGTAACAATACAATTTCATCTTCGGAAGAACTGAGAAATGAAGCCTTCTCTTCGTGATCATCATCTTCGTCGTCGTCGTCATCATCAAAGTAGGGTCTGGTGATAGGCTTTTTATAATCTAAATAAAACGTTAGAGTATAAATAAATGTAATCCAATCGTAATTTTAATCGTGGATAATACCTGTAATAAAGCTGCCGAATTCCGAATCTTTCACAGGTTCGTAATCATCTTGTGACGCAACAGGTCCGTAACCTTTTTAGTCTTGCAACTAACACAACAAAAAGCAACTAGAGCAAATATACCAAGTGTAACGAAACCTGCAATGAACTAGATTAAAAACCCATTTAATATTTTCGAAAAGTTAATTTTATACCTGTTAAAGTCACAAAAACAAGTCTGGGTAAACCCCAAACGTGGTGATCGTGATGTAAGGTGAACATTACAATCTTGGGAAGATTCGTAATATCATTAACTTCGACGTATTTAACGGCCGGCCTAAATTCATTAGCCATCGTTTTTAAAGTATACTTTCCTGCTGGTAATACCTGCAGGTACTTTCCTTCTTTATCCGAATAAATTGTTATGTTAGGTTCGACGATAACGATTTCTGCGTTTGTAATTGGATGGTTTGACTCGTCCAAAATGTATCCTAAAATTAGCAAATTTAGCTCATTCAAATTTTTATAATAGGTAGTTAAAAATTACCTTCAACTCCAACGAAAGAACTGTTGCTTTTAGGTAAGATTTCAATTCTCCGGTTAACTCAAAAGATTCAATCGAATCTTCACCAGTATTAACTTGTAAAGTAACATTGAGATCTAGAATTTGATCTTGTAGAATTTTTACTATTTTTGAAATTGATTTGTAATTGTGACAGCTGAATCTAATTTCATAATTCCCAGTTGGAAGGATGATTTTATAATGGGCTGATGTTTTAGTAACTTCGTACACCTTACCTATGCCTTTAATGACAATTGTGGCATTTATCATTGGTGCGTTTTTCGAATTTAGTACAAAACCTTGTACACCTATATAATAAAAAGAAAATTAGTATATAATAATAGGGGGGACACAAGCAGTCTAGATAAAGTTAGTGCTTAGGAAATTCCTAGATGTCTGGGACGAAGCTGTTGGTCTGAGGTCTGTGTGCATAAGAGATTCAATCAAAGAAATTTACTTTTGAAGTCCTAAAGTGTCATGCTAGATATCCCAGTTGCAAACCTTTTAAAACTATAGCAAGAAATTAATTACCATCCTCCAATTCCCACACACAACACTAAAGGCATTACTAAGCCGGAAAGTGTCGTCCAGGCTGGTAACGGAGTGCCTCGATGAATTGGTGGAACTTTCGAACCGGAACAAGGTTTGTTTGACTCGGATACCGAGTCATCGAGAAATCGATGGCAACGCAAGGGCTGACGAACTCGCAAAGAGAGGGTCAGAGATGGAAATGTACGGCCCAGGAAATGTATCTTTCGTAGGGGTTATAAGGCAAACAGCCCCGAGATACATAGGCGACTGGGTCCGTACGAAACAGCAAAAATACTGGAGTACAATACTCGGTATAAAACATGGAAAAACCTGCACTGTATTGTTACGGGCCTACTAACCGGACATGTTGCGGTGAAAGAACACTTACACAAAATCGGAGTGTTTGACGGGGACACAAAGTGTAGACTTTGCCAGATAGAACCGGAGACAGCCGATCATATACCACGCAAGCGCGAGGCACTAGATCGCAGAAGGCAAAACCTATTTGGGAGAATGAAAGGAGGCCCAGAGACATACCTTACCCACTCGGTTAGCGACCTGTACAGATTAGTGGAGGGGACTACCGTGTTAGAGTGGGTGACTTGAATACATAGACGTGGCACAATGAGCCTGAAGGCTGCGGTGCCTTGCCGGTGATCATTGGTCGGACGAGTCTGATATAAGGGAAAAAAAAGATATTAAGAAGTTCCAGCAATGGTCAGCAGTTTTATTTGAAGCAAATAACTTTGGTGTTAATAGAAAATAAATCTTAAACTCAAACATACCTGTTTTAACAATTCCCAGCAAACTTTTGACGGCATCTAAAGCCTCCCTCCAAATAAAAGGTAGATTTTCAACAGCTGGATATTCACAACAACTAACAGCTGCTGTATACATCGGAATATCATATTCATGGTAAATAAAATCAGTAATCGTATCATCTGTAGCTGCAATAATTTCCGGACAAGTCTCTTTGATCTTCATTTTCTCTTTATAAATTTTAGCGAAAGCCTCGTAAATATTTTCGGGTTTAGGATACGTTAATCCTCTATTACCACCCTCTAAATTTATTATTAAATCGAAACGCTCATCTAGTAGCATGTGTTTAAAAGCGGTAACAATACGATTCTGTAGATTACCATTATTTCTATTCGCGGTTGACATGATCTGTTCTCCGATTTGTTTAAAGTCGGCAGTGATATTATTACAAGTATAATTATTTATCCTGTTATTTCCAGGCATCTCTTTCGGGTAATCCCCCCAGATCTTCTCAAATCCTATATCGATAACAGGTATTATATGAATAACAGCGTTCTTCAAAATAGTTAAGATATTAGGATCGCCGATCTTGTGACCGGTCAGAAGATGGCGAGTTAAATAGATTGTTAATTCTCTTCCAATCGGTTGGGTCGCGAATATATTACCCATTACAGCTATGTGATATTTGAATTCATCAGTAAGTTCAACCTGAAATTAATTAAAATGTAAGATCTGGGAAACTTAAGATCATGATAATATTTGTATCACAACAGTATCTTCTTACCTGATGACTAATTTTTAACGAATGAATAGTCATTGAAATATAATTATCGCCGCCTTCAAATTCAGCAGCATCCGGGAATTTATTTTCAAACTCCGCCAGGATCTGATAGATCTCGCTATTGGAATGGTATTTAGGTTTGTAGTGATTTTCGCTGATGCCAAAATCGTATGCGCTAGCCCAATGCATGGGATCGTCTGGCATCAATGTGACGTCATATTTTAAAGTACCGTTTTCGGGTATCACGATTTCTTTAGTGTAACTTTCATATCTAAACAAATAAGATAAATACAAAGATACAATCAAGAAAAAAAAAAAAAAATGTATTATTCCAGCTTGTGTAGTCGGTAAAAAACCGGGAAAGAGTACAAAGAAAACGGCTAGAAAAGCGCTTTATGTCAGAACTTAAAAATAGGATTATTGTTAACACTAAAAAAAACTGCTGGTATTGTGACGATTCAGAGAGAATTATTCGTTGTTGCTTCTTTCATTTCCTATGTTTGAACATGTATATGTAGATGTATATATTTTTTTGTACTCGCTTATCAAAACCTGTCATTTCACGATTCGATTTGCGTGCGTAAAAAGTCACTTTAAACACGAGTGCGTAAAAGTAAAGTTGGTACTTCCTGGAACTTGATTAATTTAGTGACATTTTAAAATCATAAATCCCTAACTTTAATAATATACTACCCAGTTCGTTGTTTTTCTATGAAAATAAAAGGAAATGAAATAGAAATTGTTATATTTGGAAGGTATGTAATTCAATGTCAGAACTGCAACAAATATTATATAAATTACCATTTTAAATTTGACAATTTTAAATTAAATGTCACTTCAAATAATCAATACTGCCAACTCAATTTTTCTTAATTAATATCAAGAGATTAGTAGTGTGTCATAAACGATAACGTACTTAACAATATGTATTATTATTATTATAGTTCTCGTACAAAAAATATTGTACAAACTTCATGCGTGAAACATTTCGCGAATTCGTGTCCATAAAGCGCTCGCCTACGGCTCGCGCTTTAAACTGGTCACTCATTCGCGAAATATGATTTCACGCACTTGGTTGGTAAATAACTATTTTTATATTAGAAGCATAAACCGATACTATTTTTTTATACCAATAAATGTTATGAACCGTTACCTAAGTAATAATTTTTTTTACTGCGCAGCAATGCAGTAACAATAATAGTTAATCTATTCCTCTGAAAGGTGTTATCAATACTACTTCTGTATTATATATGCATTGTTTTAGCCTATATATCTTATATATAGGTAACACAACATATACGCCCACATATGACTTCATATAAACACATACCCAGCTAATCATGAACACAATACACATTCCATTCTCACACTCGTCTCATTATTAGTAAAGTTAAGATCATTGCTTATTCCTTTTGTTCCTATTCATGAACGTATGTATAAGCTCCAAAAACAAAATATTGTCGACGAGGATAAGCAATTATCTCAAGTGAATTTAGTGAAACTCAAGGCACGCATAACAAATTATATACAAAAAATAAAAACAAGGATAGCGACCACTTTATACAACTGCTAGTTCAACAACAAATTACTCATTCAAGTGATGATAGTGAATCAGAAGTAAAAAACATTATAAAAAACTTGATATGTGAAAAATATGACAAAAACTCGATAGCAGAAACATTCTTGGACTTCTTGGAAGCGTAGGGTCGAATGTCAAGAATGAAGAACAATCCAGGTAATGTAAATTACTGAAATACTAAATGTGAACTGTTTTTATGATGCTTAGAACCATATAAAGAATTAAAAATAGCTTTTGTTATGCAATTCATTGATGCAAGATTGAAAGTATTAAGAAATTTTTCGAACCACTAGGGGATATAATGTACTCTTGAAGTTTAGCCTGTGTATGTCAAGCTTCCACATACAAGGCGTTACAATGGAGATGAAACAACGAGTTTATTTGTTCAAATTGCAAAAAACGAACGGAAAGGAAATTTTTAGAATTATACAAAGGTGTCCCCAAAAAATGGACATAGTAATATATTTTAACTCAACATTTTGTATATTCTTATGGGTTTCCATTGTCAAACATATAACTAAGGGAAAACCCACTTGAAAATGGTTGCTACAAATTTCAAAATTTCTATAAAAGTGTATATCAAAAAATTGGTAGGGCAGAAAGTGCCTATAATGTAGACAAAACTAGTTTTAAGTTGGAATAACTTTCTGCTTGCATCTTAATCTATAATAGAACCTAGACTATTGCAGATACTGTGCAGTCTGTCATTCACTACTCAAAAATCACGCAATATTGTACATAATATCGGCACCGCTGCAAAACTGGTAACTCAACGTATCAACCACGCTGGAGACGAAAATCTTTTGGACTTCGATAAAAGAGAAAAGCATCATTTGACTGAGCTGTCTTTAGTAAAAAATTAAGGAATTGCACAATTACAATTTCCATAGAATTCTAGAGTTAATTACAATTCTCTGTTAGACCATTGCCTCGCTAAAGTGAAAAAAAGAACGAAAATATTTCAAATCCAGACGCTGCTCATATTGAAGAAAATGTTTTGATATTAAGGTACCTAAAATGGAAGAAGAAAGTAGAAACTGGGTAAATATTAGAAAAAGGCTGTACTGATATGAGCGATTGCAATTTTAACAGTGCAAGTGAGGTTTGAAGCAACGATGCAATTATCTACTTCGACAGTAATCAGTTCTCTTTTTGGCAACAAATCAGACCAATTCGATATTATAAAGCTTGATTTGCCCAAAATAAATCATGTTAAAGCTTAGAAAGCAAGCAATCACCTTGTTGCTAGACATCCTCCGAGGATCATTAACGCACTGGAGGACTTGATAAAGAAAAGATCCCAGAAATATACTCACGAAGTTTTTTTCTAAAGCTGTTGGTCTAAGGGACTACTTTTTGATTTTCAGTAAGAATTTGAAAACTGATCAGCAGTTTTATTTGAAGAAAAACTTAAGCACATAACTTTGATATTGTTTATGTTGAACTCCCTTATCTTTCAACTGGCTTTTTTGCACAATTCCAATAACAGTTGTTGAAAATGAACAAACATTTAACAAGATGACTCCAATAAAGAACTTCCTTCGTACAACCATGACACTAGACCGGCCGAAATGTTGCGCTGTACTTTCAATTGCACAAGAAATTTCAAGAAATATAGATTTTAATAATGTAATAAGAGATTTTGGCTAGAGTCAAGCTAAAGAGGCTAGTGCAATGATTCGATTCTGCTGCGCTTTTCTTCATAGAAGGTCATTTAAGAGCTTTTTCTGGTATGTAATTACATTTGTCGGAAAATGTCTTTAATAAACCGTAAATACTGTATTGTGTTCCAATTTATGTATACAGGGTGTTTCTGAATTGATACGAAAGATTTCAAAGGGTGATTCTTTAGCAAAAATTAAGGGGGGTCTTTCATATAACTTTTTGTTCAACACCCTTTTCCCTCCAAATTACAGCCCTTTAAAGTTCTTCAGAGATTAAAGAATAACACAGAGAAAATCAGGACAATAAAACTATTTGTCATATGACTTCATTTGATTTACTTGATTTTTTTTTAATAAATAATAAGCTCATTGTGAATTTATGGGAAAAGAGTCTGAGCAGTATTTTATTTTTTTGTGATCAAACTAACAATTTTATGATAAAAAGTCAAGACATAAAAAAGTTGCAGATTGAGTCTGTCTTTTTAAATCAATTTTTTAAATAGGAAAATATAAGCCCATTAAAAAGTTCTGATGCAAAATATTATAGGGGTTGTTTTTTTCAGCCCCTTGTGATTACATTTTAGGGTACCAAAAGCACTCAAAAACTGCCATTTTATCAGTATCAGCTATCTGCCAAATTTCATTCTTCTACATTTTTCCAAAGTGGATATATTAAAAAAAAAACAATTTTTTTACCTAATTTTAAAGGGCTGTAACTTAGAGGGAAAAGGGTGTTGAACAAAAAGTCATATGAGAGACCCCCCTTAATTTTTACTAAAGAATCACCCTTTGAAATCTTTCGTATCAATTCAGAAACACCCTGTATAACATTTAAACATGGTTGTGCATGTGGGGATGGTGGGTTGTGAAGCGGCCTGTGATGATGTTAGGGTCTAGCTCCAACAAAAAGAGGCGGGAAAGAGGGAAAGCGTAGGAAAGGACGGATCAATGGAGAGGGGGGAGGAGAGATTGGGCTTGTCTGTAGTGGGGTCCACAATTTGTTCCAAATCAAAAACAATCCATAAACAACAATACATAAAATATTTTATGCTTCATATGTATAAAATAAAGCAATGGAGCATGGTATTTGCTCAAGTTAGATTTTCATGTTCAATCCAATCCCGCAATCTTGTTAAAATAAAGTGGTAGTCCAACATTTTGTGGTCACCCTGTATAATTATTAAAATTGTCTTTGCATTCGAAATTCGAACAAATCTTTGATAGTTTGATAGTTGTTGAACTGGAATCGTTTATCTCATTTGATAAAAAATTGAATAAGTTAGCCCTCATCTTTATATATCGATTTTTTTTTGTAAAACAAGAAGTTGAATTTTAGGTAATCTAGTACCTATCGTTACTTGAGCGTGATGCATAATTATGGAAATCATTATTTTTCTGAAGAAAAACCCTATATTTAAAAATCATATTTACCCTCTTGCGGATACGGTCAAATTGTATTTCCCCGGCAATAAAATCCTCCAATAATCGCCATCTTTAGCCGATTTGACAATATGATCGTTACCTTCGACTATAATTTCTGCATGAGCTATTGGATGACTTGTGGTACTCACTACAAATCCCCGAACACCTTTATGTACCTGTTTACAAGAGAAAATACAATTTATACAAAACAAGCTTAACATACGCATACTTGTTCCATGTAAGTAATAAGAGCTTCCCTATTGTCTAACCATCTTTCGGCCAATTCACTCGCGTGAGGATATTTATAACATCCAATTTCCAACGTCAATTCCATACAACCGGTTGCCAAATAATTCCAATCTTGCATTCCTCCTGTTACTACATACCAACCAGCTCCGTTTGTAATTCCACCTTCGAAATGTTCTTTAGGAAACATTGGACAAGGGTTGCCCAAATGCATCGTCTTATGAGCCTATAAAGTATACTTACAAACTAATTTTGTATTTAATTAAACTGCAGTTTTACTCACGTTAGCGTAAGTATGAGCTAGATATTTAAATACTGCATCATCTGGCGAGGTATTTTCGTGAATTGTATTATCGGATGTGTCATCGAATGGGTAATTAGCTACTAGAGCTCCGTTGTGAAGATTTGCCGATAGAACGAATGGTTCCGATTGAATCCATTGCATTACAGCTCTAGTTTCTGGTTCTGTATTTTGATTATACTTGAAAAAATATATAAATAGTGTAATAATAATTTTAGATCAACTTTACTGTAGAGATTTGGCTTACTTTATTTGTTCCGTACTGGTCTGGAAAATTTCGATTTAAATCTACATTGTGAGCGTTTTCTCTACCTTGACTGGAGCTAGAATCACCTAGAGGTACAAATAGACGTATGTAAAAATAATAATGACATACTTTATAATTATATAATGAGAAATTACAAAAATTTAAAACTATGGTATCAATTTTTGGAAGGAGTTCTGTCCTCTGATATCAGATCCGGGAAATCAGAGTTTTCTTGTTAAGCATGAATGTCATTCACTTATATATTGTTTCCGAAAGGTATAATGATATGTAATGATCCATCAACTCTGTGATAGTTTAGAAATAACTAATGTTAAATTGCAACACTTAAACGCTAATAAAATAAAATTCATTTATTTTAAATAGAAATTTTCTAGTAAATCTATTAAATTTCTAAGTACTCTTATTTTGACAGTTGTAATTCTAGTTTGACAGTAGTAACTACTAAACTATCAAAATCTTCTGACGGCCGTCAAATTACGAAAACAGTCATTTTTTCCTAGTTTGACATTACCGCTTTTGAAATTTTCTAGCAGCTGTAAATGTAAAACCTTATTACAAAACCTCAGTGTGATTTTTGACAGTTAACACATCGTAAAAACAAGAATTTGTCAGGATCTTAACACTTGTAGCTTTTATAATTGTTCTGGAAATTGCTAAAATAAGTTTGATAAATGTGAAAAATTTTGTTTGGTTAGAATCTCGAGTATCATAACCACAAAAAAATCTGACAGCTGTCAAATTGTAAAGAAATCTCTTTCAAAGATCAATTATAGCAGTCAATATATTGTAATCTCAGTTGCTCAGTTTATATAAACAGTCTTTTTTTCCTATTTTAATAATTATAATTATCAACATTTTCTGACAACTACCATATAGTGTGAGTGTCGTACCTATTAAGAAAACAGCTATTAAACTGTAAAATATCCAAGAGATCCAAGAGATCTTAGACCTCATTGTAAAACGGGTGACGCATAACGATCTAGAGATAGATTCCTATATTATCCATTTTCGTTGACAAACAAAAAACACGCCTTTTAGCTCAAGAACTAAAGAAATGGGAAAAAGGAATAAAAATTAATTATGTCCCTACATATATTATGTTTAAAAAACTTTTCTACAAATATATTGTGATAGGATGTAAATAAAAAATCAAAGCTGAAAAAGGAAACGCGATTACAGGAAGATAGAGGTATTTGGGTTAAAGTACCGCATCTGTAGATTTTAGCTTGGTGTGCGGTTTATTCCGACAATTTCTTAAAGTTGAATAAAACGATAAGACAAACTCGTATGAGTACGGGTTAGTCATATAAGATTACTATAAAATATGGTATTTTGTAGAATATAAATATAAAAAAATCTTCTAAGAAATTTTAGCATAACCACAAAAAAATGTGACAGCTGTCAAATTGTAAAGAAATCTCTTTCAGAGATCAATTATAGCAGTCAATATATTGTAATCTCAGTTGCTTCATAATTCTGATAGAGATAAATGTCAAAATAGGTCTAACGATATTAATTTGTATAAACAGTCTTTTTTCCTATTTTAATAATTATAATTATCAACATTTTCTAACAACTGCCATATAGTGTGAGTGTTGTAACTATTAAGAAAACAGCTGTCAAATTTTAAAACATGTATTTTTTTCTATTTTGAGAAGGAAGATCAGCAAAGAATTTCTGTCTGATGATCCGAGTATTGCCAGTACGATCAGATTCAGGAGTTATATAAAGGTAGATGTTATAACCTGCTCGCCAAAATCTTCATAGAAAATCTAAACAAATCTGTGGAAAAAACATATGGTGAACATTGTTCGAAAATCATAACTTGTTCGAAATTCCTACAGATTGCCAGATTTGGCATACCCGCTAAAAATATTACATTCTTCTATTACCGTGCTTTTAGAACTGCTATTGGCATGATATCCATGGTACAGTCACAGTACAGTTGTACTCACTGCTTCTTAGTCGGTTACATTCTCCAACGTGATTTCGATAATATTGCTTTTGTTAATCGAATGTCATAATTGAAAGGGAATGTGCTCCGGTGCATTTAGCACTCCACAATCCATGTTACCATGTCCCGATGAAAAGTGGGATAGGTTGTAGTTCACTTCAGCCGTAGCGTTACGTCATTTATCAGGGATTTAGTGCAGGGGATCTTATTCTTCTACACTCATCGCAAGTTATTCGCTATAAAGGAAATTAGCGATACTCCTGCTATAATCTGTCCTGCCTCACCAAACATGATTCTATATCCACTTATAACCTTAGAAAATATCCTTCTCTGTAGGCTTTCGAGTGCATGTCTACGTTTTTTGTTATCCACTTCAGTAGTCTAATGTGGGTTTGAGTACAGAATTTACGATTATATTACCTTATTGTTTTCCTTGCAAAAATTAACCTTTTCCACTACCCGCTTTTCGAAAGCTTAGAACTGAGGAGTTATTGGCGAGCTATAGACCAATCGCAATCATATTTATTTTAAAATAGAAACCGATACCAAGACGTAAAAGAAGAACAAGATTCTGCGCTCCATTCTCGATAGAAATAAGTTTGTAACTAAGTTCAATGAATTTGATTAAATGGTAGTGGTGGAACAAGACACCTTAATCAACTAGGTGTGCCTAGAGGAGAACGCCTTATACACCACTGGTGAAATTCCAATATAGAAGATAATAGGACAGAGGATTACAGCCTTCGCCAAAAATTGACAAGAAGAAATAGAAGTTATAGAACACACACCTTTCCCAAGAATAAGTTGAAACATGTGATTATGAGTGCAAAGAAACAGCACTGGCCGAATATCACAGTTACCTTACACAATGACATATAGGGTGATAGCTTCAAAATTGCTATGCGTCATACACGCAGCCTACCACTCCCCATACAATTCCACTCAAAAACAATAAGAGATCTGTTTTCCAATTAAAAAAGATCCTTTCATAAAGAACAATATTGAAGAAGACATCACACCCTTTCCAAGATGAAAAGAAATAAAACCACACGTTCAAATTATCTAACGTTGGATGCGTTAGAGACTAAATTCTAGGCAAAACATATGAGAGACTTATGAAGATCAAACTGGATAAAAAACTGCAACAGGTAGGTGATTTTTAAGACAAGCAGTCTGGCTTCCTGAAAGGAAGATCGACAGTGCATGCTATCAGAGAAATTATTAAAATGGTTCAAGTCTCCAGCACGAAATAGAAAGCAATTATAGCGTTGGATATTAGAAATGCTATCAATTCTATGCCATAGGGAAAAATCATCACCGAACTTAACAGAAAAGGCATTCCGAAGTACTTGACAAACATCTCTTGCATGGGAACAGCATGGAAGTACAAGTACAGATAATGAAGGAGGTTACGATAACTGCGTACGCTGATGCTCTGGTTCTGCTTATAGAAGCCGAGGATCCAAGAGATAGATTAACATATTTCCAATTCTTGTTGACAAACAAAAAAAATGAAATATTGCGCCTTGTAACTCAAGAACTAAAGAAATGGGAAAAAGTAATAAAAATAAATTATGTCCTATATATATTGTGTTTAAAAAACTTTTCTACAAAAGTATTGTGATACGATGTAAATACAATCAAAGCTGAAAAAGGAAACGCGATTACAGGGAGATAGAGGTATTTGGGTTAAAGTACCGCATCTGTAGATTTTAGCTTGTGCGGTTTATTCCGACAATTTCTTAAAGTTGAATAAAACGATAAGACAAACTCGTATGAGTACGGGTTAGTCATATAAGATTACTATAAAATATGGTATTTTGTAGAATATAAATATAAAAAGATTTTCTAAGAAATTTTAGCATAACCACAAAAAAAATGTGACAGCTGTCAAATTGTAAAGAAATCTCTTTCAGAGATCAATTATAGCAGTCAATATATTGTAATCTCAGTTGCTTCATAATTCTGATAGAGATAAATGTCAAAATAGGTCTAACGATATTAATTTGTATAATAGTCTTTTTTTCCTATTTTAATAATTATAATTATCAACATTTTCTGACAACTGCCATATAGTGTGAGTGTTGTAACTATTAAGAAAACAGCTGTCAAATTGTAAAACATGTATTTTTTTCTATTTTGAGAAGGAAGATCAGCAAAGAATTTCTGTCTGATAATCCGAGTATTGCCAGTACGATCAGATTCAGGAGTTATATAAAGGTTGAATAAAACGATAAGACAAACTCGTATGAGTACGGGTTATTCATATAAGATTACTATAAAATATGGTATTTTGTAGAATATAAATATAAAAAAATCTTCTAAGAAATTTTAGCATAACCACAAATAAATGTGACAGCTGTCAAATTGTAAAGAAATCTCTTTCAGAGATCAATTATAGCAGTCAATATATTATATTGACTAAATTATTAATTAAATTCTCGTTGTGGTAGACAAAAAGGGAAAACAGATTAAAGTAAATATATGTATATACCTTCTTTTGACATCTCATATCCATCGGGATTCATGCTGGGCATTATATGGATCCTCGTAGTATTTAATAATTTTGTTATCCGTTCGTTAGTACCATAATTTTCGCATAAATACTTTATAAGAAGTAATAGTAATTCTCTTCCAACAACCTCATTGCCATGCATATTTGCTAGGTATTTAAACTCCGGTTTCCCTGCAATTAGTATATTTACAGAAAACATTACTCATTATATTTATTCTATAGCACATAATTGTTGCATCGTTTCGCAATTATGAGCGTAATTTAGTAATTAAGATTTACATTAGGTTTTTCTCATATGAAATTTTCTTAGAAGATATATCTATGTTACCTTCAACTTTCATAACAATAACAGTTTTTAAGTATCAGGTGTATTATACATTTTTCTTATTACTTAATAGCAATTAGACATATGATTAATTCTGGAAATACATATCAAGAAATCGTTTATTTATATAGATCTGTTCCGGTCTATTGTGGTTTAATCCAAGATAAGAAATAGTTTAAGTAGCAACCTACGCTCTTTGTAAAAGCAGTAGTAGTTTCATGTGATAAAAGTTAACCACAATTATTACATTTTTGGGTTGGAGTTCTTAGCTACATATATCTCAAGGTAAAATTTACATTAAATTCTAATTTTAAGAAATGATTAACTTTCCACTTACCTGGTACATGTTTTTCTGGTGTGTTACTTAAAACCATAACATACAGCTCTCTACCCTGAACAGATTTTCCTATACTTTTTAAGGATGTTATGTTGACGTATGTATTATTGTAGTCGAGTAAAAATTGTTCCATCTCTTTATAGTGGTGATGATTAAAATCGTGCTTAGGGTCGATCATGAAGCCATAATTGTCAAATGTTGATCGAGTTTCATTATGTAAATGATGATACTCTAAAATGTTTATTGCTTATTTTGTTTTTTTTTTTAAATAAGTAATCTAGAATATAATTGTTAGGTTTTCTTTTTATAAATAAGTTACTTACATTGTTTTTAAAGAACTAGCTTTTATTACTGAACTTAAGTAATTTTTTTTTCAAATTTTCTAGCTTCTAGTTTAATAAATGTGCAGTAACAATACGCTGTAGCTAGAGCTACATTAACAAAGTCATTTTAAAATACAAGAATTGCTTGAATAATGGTAATGAATTATACCCATATTTGTACGCAAAATTGTATGATGAACGTTTATTGAGATCTGGCTTGTCATCAAGATTATACAAACAAGTCCTATTAACCAGACTTCTTACATTATTTTCCTGGTCTTACAATAACAGCAGATTGTTACTTTTAAATCATTCTTAAGCAAATATTTTGCAAAAAGTAGGTAGAAAATAGAGACTGTATCTAATTTTGAACGTACTACTTGGTACTACGCAACAGAATTAAAAAAAAATATATAAGATTTTAATATACATGCATGATTTTTTCTCGCTGTTCAAGAAACCTTACAATTGCAGTCATTCGTCTTTCTATGCTTCTAAAAAGATCATCGATCAGTTCTTAAGGCAATCTGTTCCATTGCTCAATTAATACCACTCTTACTTCTTCTCTGTTTTGAACAAAAGGAATTCTTGACCTAATTCTTTTGCCTAGCACATCCTAGGTATGTTCTATAAGGTTTAGGTCAGGCGAACACACTGACAAAATTCATTGTTATGTTTATGCCTACTCAGTTTAAAAAGTCAGTCGTGCAGTGAGTGACATGTGGCCGTATATTCCGATATACAAAGGTAAAAGGTACCACCACTGATTCTGTGCATGCCCCCAAACCTATGCCGCCCCATACTAGAAGATATAATAGTTGCAAAATTAAATGGTAACAAGTGGTAACAAAAAAAAAATTGTCCCCAAAAGTCACGATTTCAATTTCGACATTCTAGAAGAAATTCTGGTCATGCGATACGACTACATCTCTGAAGTATTGGGGGGCTAAAGACTTACAAGACGGTGCATGCTTGATTCTGATTTACTAAACCCTCTGCCCTATTTCACAATTCTAGATAGTATCTACTTCAATAGTTCCAGCGATACTATTGAGGTTCGAAAGCTCGCAATATTTTATCAAAAAAAAATGTCTTGCAGTTTGTGAGTTTGACATCCCACAATTGCTCTCAACTGCTATTTTCTCTATTTAGTTTGACGGTTTTTTTTTCTAATTTTATCAAGAACTACAGTCATAGTACAGTTGGAGTGCAATCACTCCAATTTTTTCGAAAATGAGGTGCCAAGTTCACCGACATAATATTATTTGATGTGCAGACACTTTGAATAACTTTTTTAATTCGTTTTTGCAATCGAATTTTTCCATAACCAGCCACAAAATATTTTATTTAACTTAATAACAAGTTTTAACTCTAGAACGTGAATAATTGTGGTGGCAAGACAGAATATCTTTCAAAGATCTGTTCCAACAAATATAAAGTGACTAAATAGAGGAAAGTTTTTATTTTTGACTTTTCAAAAATAATTTTTACGATATTCATTTGTATTTGTCTTAAAACTTAATTTGACCCTATCAGACATATTGAGTGATGTTTAATTAGTTAAAAAATTGCCTTTTTCGAAATTGCCAAAAGCAAAAAATGGTGATTTTTCAAAAAGTAAAGAATTTTAAGACAGAGAATTGTTAATAACTCTTAGATAATAAAGTACCCGAATGGCCGCTGTTTATAAACTTGGTTTTTCATATAGCCCCATAAACAAATCGCACGGTATTAAGTCAAGAGATCTTGATAGCAGGGGTTTTCGTAAAACTTTGCAATTCATTCTTCAGGAAACATTTAATTTAGAAGTCTTTAACTCTGCGCTGGTGGTCGGTCTTCCTGGAAAAGAAATCTTTGTTTCGTCTCTAATGGAAAATTTTCCAATTAATCAAAAAGCTCGTTCTGTAAAAACCCATCATCAGCAATTTTGGGAACTGACTGCACCGTTAGACGTAAATATTAAATCATCAAATCGTAAAACACACATATGTACCTACTATAGGAAGAAACCTTTTCAATTTGTCCTTGAAACCAAAATCTACACGATAGTCTATTATCCAGGTCTTTTTCTTGCAGAGTTTGAACGAATTTCGTTTTCAGTTTCTTGAACTCTATATCTTGGATTCTCAACAACACTCTTCAATTCTTTACTTTTCGAAAAATCACAATTGTTTGTTTTTGGCAATTTCGGCAACACTGTTGAAAAAAACTGACGAGCACACCTCGTATAATCTGAACGTGGCTCTAACTCAATAAAATGGAAGTAGTACTAAAGTAGCATAAGTTATCCTCATCTGGAGGGCGACGCAGCCCTGCTGGGGAGGAATGCATCCATAGGGGGAGTTTCCTTCACGAGCTGCGCGACGATGTATGCAGTCAACAAGTCGTTGTATGGTAGCAGGAGGGATGGCCAACCATGCTGCTTCAACTCGCCTCCATAGCTTCTCAAGGTTAACAGGAGGAGCCGGATAACGTCGAAGTATCCGATCGATCATATCCTAGACATGTTCGATCGGATTCAGGTTTGGAGAACGAGCCGGCCATGGGAGAATTCGTATGTGCTACTCCGCCTCGAAGGTCTGTACAGCATGCGCGACGTGTGGCCGTGCATTATCGTGCATGTACAACGGACCGTAGCACCCCATTTACGTCTCGGCAACCCGTCATCGTCTGCTGTACACGCAGTCTCAGACGTGTACGTCGACGATGTATAATCGCACTCCATACCATAATTCCCTGCTGGCGGTCTATATAGCGTGGTAGGATGCTCTGTTCTAGTTGATGCCCATCACATCTTAGATGGACCAACATTCGTGCATAATTTCCATGCCGATGGAATGTTGCACTTGTTGCAGCCGCAGGTATAGAAAAATTCGAAACTCGTTCCACCAACTCGTCTAGGGAAACCTTGCACCGCTAAAATTATGTATCTTTACGCGTTCAGATTATACAGAATGTACACGTCACTTTTTTCCAACAGTGTATATATACATCTAGTACTTTAGTAACCATGTTGTTTTTCAATTAATTTCTTATAATTTTATATTTTTATATGTATAAGCTCCGCCTAGCACAATTTCGTTGAGTACTGGACTATTCATGGATCTTACCTGGCATTTAAACTATACATACTCTTAAAGTACTAGAAGTAAAACATTTAATATCTTCTCAGATTATTTTTATCTGTTGTTAAGCCTTATTATTATGTCTTTACTTTAAATGAGCTAATTTGTACCTAAATTCTAATTGTTAGTATTGAAAGCGATGGAAATTGTGACACAAACAAATTGTTTTTGATTTAAACCAAACCAGATCAGCCAATGTAACGAACAGCAAGAAATTCTAAGTTAGAGTGTGACATATGAAGAATTAGTGTGCAATTTTAAGACCGACTTTAGCTAAGATTAGCTAACAAAAATTCTTACAGATATAGTGAAATAAAATACACATGTTATATTTTTTAAAGTAATTTATTTCTTTACATATATCTCTCAGTTATCAAAGTTACATTATATTTATATATTTTGTTTATTAATTATTCTTGTCAAAAATGATTGTTTCAAAAGCTGCACCAGAATTAGTACAATCGGCTTAATACAATATTAGTAATTTTTTGATTTATTAATGTGTAGAAAATATGTGAAACCGGGAATTGTTGATAACGTTTGCAAATCGCGTTAAACATTGAGGCTTCTTAAGTCACCTGTAATATACTTCACATTAGCTTTTATTTATTTTGAAGTAGGCTAGCAATATGATCCCAGTTCTATCTGTTAATTCATCAAAAAAAAATCACAAATCGTTAATGAATCTCAATCTAGCATGCAATACTGTTACTATTCTGCGTATACGAGATTTAAAATAAAAATGTATACCTCCCACTTACGGTGTATTCTCCTATAGCTCAATTCTCACGAAATCATATAGCGTGTGTTCAAATTTGCAATGTTTAAATTGCGCGCTAATCGTGCAGTGCATATACTTCAAATAATTGGTGTGTTCGTTAGCATCGCACTAACTTGCATTCATATGCATATGCATTCATATGCACTTCTATATCTAGAATAGAGCCAAGAACTTGCGTAGTTCGATGCATCAAACGAACACACCTAATTGTGAAACAGATGTGGAAACGATGTATGTAACGAACAACCAATCAAAATTTGTAATTATTTTCTAAATTCAACTACTTTAGAAATAGAATAACTGTTTGTGAAATCTATATATTTTCGTAACTGTAATTGATCAGTTGGCGGTTAAATTGTTGTTACATACAAAGATTTCATTCAGGAATGAGTAAAAAAGATTAAAGTTAGTTGTTAATATGGAAAGTAGGTATCAAGTTGATGTTGTTGGCAAGTATAAGTGTGCCTCCTACTAAAGTGGTGTCAAATATTAACGTTTTTTTTTTTCTTATAAAATGCGCACTTTATATAAAAGTAAATTACACTCATTAATTATATGTAATACAGATTATTACCTATGTATGTTGTAGGTTTCTGTTTTTAATTTTGTTCTTAACCATGGAAGAAACCACTGGGACTCAAGGGCACAAGTTAGTTGGGTTGACACTAAACAAGTAAATAAACTTAAAAAAAAACAATGAGAAACCAGTTCCGATGAGAGTTACATACCTTTTGATTGATTTGTAATATATCTGATATCGTTAAAAATTATGTTCGTACTACCTAATACGTCATGTAGGAGAATATCTGCTGAGGAAACACAAACCGTTATCAAATTGGAGTGAGAATGTGCCACAAGGTTTTCTACACATTTTTTAATGAAATTTGAAATTAATCTTACTTGTGACCTCTTGTGGCACTATTCTGAACTACACCGTTTCGAACTACCATTAGTTTGTAAATTTTGTGGTAGTGAGAAATTCCTGTTACAAATTGAAACATTGAAGCAAATAATTTTGATTAACTATTTATATAGGTTGAATATAACCAGATGAAAATTCGTTTCTTATTTTGCGTTTATGATTTATAACAAATGATGAGTCTAGGTAGGTGTACTACAAATATCTGGAGTGAAAATGAGATTTCGAAGTCAAGGTTTAGTAGATACAAAATACGATACGAATTTTAAATGAAATTAGGGCAGATTAATGTCTTCATTTATGAGAAACCACTTATCGTAACCCATGTCCTCACTACATCCAGTTACAGGTTCCCTGTAAATAAACGAGAATTGCGATTTATTGTTAAGAGTTTCTTAGATAAGCACAAAGCAGAACACTCGAGAAATTCAAAAACCAGCACACAACAAATTTCCAAACGTGTAAATTATTTCTTTGATCATTTAGAAAAAGAAATTGACCCAAGTATATCCAACACTGCAAGTTGCAAATATTCCGAAAATATAAAACATTTTTCAAAGTCGAATACGTCAACTGGCACCTGGTTAGGTTGTTTATAAGTAAACATGGCATCTGCCTACCATATCCAATGCAGTAAATATTTCGAGCGTTATCAGGTTTGCAATCGGCCAGCGTACGGCCAAGGAAAAACAACCTTGAATTGCAAACTATGTAATATGCAGTCGTCTCATATACATATAAATATGCTACGATCGGTGAGCTCACTTAATCGTCCAATAGTGAATACAGTGCGTAATTTTTTTTTATAATTTAAATTAAATGCAAAATTGCACATGTAAGTCACTGGTATGTGTAATGTATTTACCAAATTTATTTATAACCCTGGAGAAATGTGGGAAACTTAGACCTGGAATGGTCTTAATAAAACACCCCATAACCACATGAAATCAAGGTGATTCGATTTTCAATGTTTTTCAGACTTTGTTATGAGGGTTTCCAGACTTTGAATGCATCATAATATTCTACAAACGATACAACGCCTTTATTTATCATCAAATTAAACAGATTCGAAATGACTACATACATTCTGACCCTTTCACTGTTTTGCTTAATTTTATGTTTAGTTTATTTTTGTATTTTATATATTATACTACTATGACGTGTCAAAACCCGGAAGTCCTCATAATCGAAACTGGAACCATGGAAGCCTTTGATATCGTTTGCAAGGCTTGTTTGTAAAGCCCCCGAATGCTACCAAAAGTCGGATGTGCATGTCGAAAGGTTTTAAATGAGTGAAAAGAAAAGATTCGAAATAATCTCCCTAGGACAGTGTCTAAAGATCAATTTCTGGAATTCTCAAAGGTTTCAAAACAACTTTCTGCTCAAAATCTTAAGCCTTGCTCCCATGTATCGACATAAAATGTTATAAAAACTGCTCATCGATAATATTGATCGGGGTAGTCATCATGGAACTAATCCTCCTCGAAGAGTTAGAAGAACTAATGACGAATCAGCTAGTGGTGATGAAAGCATGTTTCTTGTACAAAAAGTGAACAGAGTCCCTCTTCAGCTATGTCGAGATATAGATAAAAAATCGGTGACACCAACACCACAACATGAGGGCCCATGAGCCTTCGAAACACGTGTCCCGAGTAATTAATTAAATGTTGTGGTGTTAGTATTACCGATTTTTTATCTGTAAGAAAACATCAAAATGAGGCCCAGTGTCACCCCATTTTACGGTAATGTTAGTACCAATGACGGGTAACCTGCCGAGTGTAGGGTGAAGTGAGTAAATAGGCCCCATTTTAAAAGCAATTATTTATTAATCCTTGAGTTTTCCGAAAAAATGAAAACTAACAAATCTGCAGATAGTTTCAAACGAGTTTCAATAAGTTGCCATTATAATGTTAGAGAAAATAATATATCAGAAGTTGTTTTGATGATTAACTTGAAAACGACCAAAGTGTTGCATTTTTTTTTAATTTGAAAAAAAAATTGGAGATTTCGACATTGTTTCTAAGACAGTACTTTTCCGGCTACATCTACATAAACTGTGTAATACCACGGCGCATTTTTTTATTTGAATGAAGCTATGAAGCAAAGACAAGTAGTAATGTTATGGGAAAGAATATAGTTGGTTGTAAAAGAAACGTTGACATGCAAACACCAACGAGATGTAATGGGATGGTATTAGTTTAAATAGGAGATGCATGCTGCACACAAGATATTAACACCTGATACCTGGATCAAACTTAATATAATTTCTTTAATTACGTAGCAACAGTTCTCTCCAATATCTCACACGAACTTACCTTAAAATAATTCATGCAATCCGCAAATGTAATAATACACAAAGTATACTCCGTTTAAAGTTTAAAAATCTTTCACGTTTGAGTATTTATTCCATAGAGCACAATGGGGGAGATATCATCGATTAAAAATATAAATATGAGAGCTATATAAAGCAAATTGCAATAATTTCCCCGACATTTCATATTATCCTTGAAGTTATCAACGTTCAGCATTAGTTTCGTTTAAAGCAGGACGAAACAATCATATTTGAATATTCTTAATAACAAAACTGCAAATTGCTTACATATCTAAATCGTTAATAATATTTGTAAAAAGAAAAAAAAATAAATCCCATGGAAGAGCGCAATTTTGTTGACAGACACAAGACAAACAACAACCGTAAAGTATAAATATTAAAAAAAATAAAACATATGCATTTTATCCACTATATAATGTAAATAAACTCAAAAATGTTAGAGTAAATAAAACAAAGCAAGGCATGCCATATTTTATGATATACAGGACGATTTTGAGATTCTTGAATCAATCATAATACTTTAACATGAAATTTTTACAAAAATAGTTCAGATCTTCCTTAATTAAATAAGCATTGAAGAAATGCATCACAGAAAAGCCGATATAAATATTATGTAGTAAGTTACATATGTTCATGTTCCTTATTTTGTACTGTCTAAATTTGTATTATTTTTATTTGAGCAGTATGTATTCCATTACGAAGAGTAGTTAGTATCGAATAAAATTCGAGAATTATCACAAATTCGTCTATGTTATTTATCGCTTAGTAAGCTGCCATTGTTAGATATTCAACTACTAGTATTGAGTCGAATATTTCTAATAAGTTTAACAATCATAAAATTGATGTTAATGATTTATTAGATTATTTTAAATCCGAGTTCAAATCCTAACGAGATCTCAAACGAAAAAAATATATATTAGTAGCTGTTAATCTTCACTCTTTATATTAAAATATTATAGAAAAAGAACGTATTCTTCAGCTAATTGACGAATCCTATCAAATACTATCCATTTCGAACATTTTTACGTTTCGAGAATTTTCGACTATCACAGTATGCATGAAATAAATAATGAAATCAATTTGAAAACATGCTGTACTATTAATCATTCTAATTAACTACAGTTTGTGTTCAACGAATTGGACATTTTTATCCGGCATTATTTATTCAGTTATTTTACTTTAATTATAACACTGGTAAACATAATTTTGTGACCAAGCTATGCAGCCCTGCTTACATTATTAGTTAAAACATCCTATCTGCATAGTGGGAAATTTCTAGTGAAAATGTTCACTTTACAAGGCACAATGTTTTCCTGCTATATAATTTTTGTTAAAATGTTTTGTATTTGTAATCCGTGAAAATGGCTAATTTAGTTATCTTGCTATCTCAAACCGAAATATTCATGGAAATTACGTCCCTTTAGGAAAACGTAACCGTTTAAACAAATCAATTGCAATCAGTAGTTTCCATCGTTAAAAGAACGAGAAACATCTTGGATTACACTGATTTTCGTTCTTGCGTTCAGAACACAAGTTTTATTATTATTAATATCAGGATATTCGAGTTCTAAATTTAAATTATCGGCGCCTTTTTTTGCATGACAAATAATAGTGCAGAATCGAATTTTTTATCCGCGGAAGCTTACAAGAATTATTATAAGTAGGTATGTATTGCAATGCGAAACGAAAGAACGATTTTAATGTAGGCTTCGACTAATTTTACCTTTAAACAGGTAAGAATGTTGGAAACAATTGAAAATTAATGGTACTCCTGAAAAATAAGATGAAGAAGAATATTAGAATAATTGCAGGCGTAGGAAACAGAGAACATAAACCTATTTTAAGATCTTTTAAGATATGTTTACCGCCCAATTTGTCTTGTTATGTTATGTTATATGATCATTGCCACATGGTGACATTTAAAGACAAAATACACATCACGACAACGACAGAGAAAAAGATTGTAGAAGTAAAGAAACGCAGAGCCAAGAAAAAAAAAACAGAAGAAGTTGAAAACGTCAAAAAAATAAAGAACAACAGAAAGAGAACGTTGGGAAAGAGAGTGGACAAGAAGACAGATATTTAAGTGAAAGAAAGTGCAGTAATATTGAAGAACACTAACAAAAATAATAAAATATAAAGATGTTGAAGTAATTGGTACGGAAAGGACTAAGATTCACATATACATACATACATATATAAACACACAGGTACTAGAGGGTGGAAAGATGAATTTCTAAAAACTGTTGTTATAAATTTAGAGATTGATTTGATTTGTATTATTTGTTCTTAATTAAAATTAAATTACGAACGCCGCAGTATATTTACTATCAACTAGTTGAAGTTCACAGAATTAGGGAACAATAATTGCAATTAAATGCGTGTATAAATAACTATCCTACCAGAATTGCTAATAAAATAAGAGAACCGAGTTTTCTTTGATAGATCCGCAAGGAGTATCAAACTTTAAAATCATTTAACTCATGCTATAGCAAGGGAAATATTTATTAATCTTACATATTTTATACAGTGCAGTTTTGTAATTGTTTTTTGTTTAATTGTATTGCGCAAATATACAGGGTGATTGACTGAGAGACCAACAATTAGAAAGATGAAAGTAATAAATAATATGATGATAATAATAACGATAATTTTTTGCGAAATTGCATATGCGTACAGGATAATTAGATCTATTCATTAAAAATATTTTCAAGATGGCGGCAGTTTCGTACAGGTTATATACAGACTGTCCATAATTTAAATTATCTTTTAGTATAACTTCAGTCCCTTAACGCAGCACTCATTCTAAGAACTGTGATAGAAATGCCAAGATTTCTTCTATCCATAACATCAATTTTAAAATTTTTGCTCCAAAAATGGCGATGGTGCATAATATTAAGCATTAAATTCAAGAATTTTCGCAAAAATTGAAAAATCCAGTAAAAGCTCCTTTAATATGACGTTCATATTTCGAAAATGAAAGGAAACTGTATGATTCTATTTGACTTAAGAGAGTTGATGTTAATTTCCGATACTTGAAAATATTTTTAGTTCATAGATTTAATTGTCGGTCTGGCCATGGCAAGCAATTTCAAAAGGCGTCTGAAAAACTTTTTAAGCGATCATTGCTTTTGCTCCATTGGAAAGTTTTTGAATCGGGAATAGCAAAAATTATGGGCTTCGGTGTGTGTTTCGGATTGGCTTTCCGCAGGACTGCTGATTGTTGTATATTTTGTTTATATTGTATTTTATTGTTTGTATTTTACTTGTATTGACACACTTGTTAAATTTCATTGTATTGTGTTCAACACCAATGGTCCAGAATAAATCTATCTATCTATATATCTATTACCCTACATGCATATGCAACTTATTATTATATAAAACTAGCTGGCCCGGCAGACTTCGTTCTGCCTAGAAAAGTATTAATTTAGATATTTAATGTTTTATTGTTATGGGTAGCACACCACGTGTCCCGCCCGTCCCGTACCACCCCCTCCAGTGTCCCAACAGTCCCGTACCACCCCCGTGACCAGCCCGTCCCGTACCACCCCCGTGACCAGCCCGTGTCCCGTGACCAGCCCGTCCCGTACCACCCCCGTGTCCCGCAAAACAATTGCCGCAAAAAATTATAAAACAAACAAATTTCGGGGATATTTCGGGAATTTTCTTGGGTATTCTTCTTGTTTGGGCGGAGACCAAACCGAGTTGGTGTGAATCATCGAAATCGGTCCAGGCGTTCTTGAGTTTCTCTTTTATATATACCAAGAGCTAACTTTTAATGTGATAATCCTCTTTATATGAGTGAAAGAAGGATGAAAATATGATTTCTATGTGTTAACAAAGTCAAGAAATACGCATGCTATTCTGCTGGACAATTGTGTGTTGTATGCTATCGCTATCTAACATCAAGTACCCACCACTGTTCTTTACCCTTGTCTAACTACTAGAAAATGCTATCGTAACATCGATCTTTTCAATTTCAATCAATTCAACGAAGCCCTCATCCGTACTACTGCGAGGTGAGGGGGACGAATCATGCGCATGTATGCTTACAGTTGAAGTCCGCCCCTTTTCCAGTAGACCAGAATGCAATCCACAGGTTGCAAATAATATCCCGGTATAAGATAGAGATTATTATTAGTAGGAGGTCCAATCTCGCTAATGACCGGTCCCAATCAATCACCCCATATAGTGTCTTCCACGAAACCCGTTAGCTAGAAAGCTTAAGGAATCTATTGTTGCTACAGCTGTGAAATTTTAAAATTTACGTTTATAGTAGTGGTTCTATTATTTTAAAATATTTCCGAACAAATCTGATTTCCGGTTATACCGGAAGTAAATTTAAACTTTGTTATTTTAAATGGAATGGTATAATTCTTTTTAATGCAATCGATTCTACGCATTATTTGCAAATATTTTGTACTAGAGTATCCTAACTCCAAATCCTAAGATATTTACAATTTTCCTTCAAATTTCACGATCAGCAATACAAAAATAAAACCTATTTATGTTAAAACTGCATTTATGTAGATAGAAATAAATTTAAATAAAAATTCTGATAAATACAATGATATGTTGTCTTAAATGAGATTGAAGGCAAGGGTAATAATATGCAGATGTGCTGCAATTCAATTGGCTGACTAATTGTTTCCATTTAATTTCCGTTTAATAATGTTTTTACTTCAATTCCTATGTTGGTTGAACTAAAAGAGAGAGCTTTGATGTTGTGGTGGCTACGAAATTTGAATATTTCGGTGAGCCCTCACACGGACTATACTCTCATCCCATGCCCTTCTTGTGTTGGATGAGTGTACTACTTCCACTCTGCCCACTAGAGGGCATTGGGCTGGAATTAGTCCATTGTCGGAGGTATTATACAGTTAAAGTTGTGATGTGAAGGGCGATAAAATTAGATCTTACATTCGTAGTTGCGCTGACGAGACCTAGAAGGTCGAAACCACGTGGTCCGCTTCTAATGCTTGATCTATTTTCAATGCATTCATTCGCAGAGTGAATTCCAACAATATACCATGACCGCCTATTATAGGCATAAAAATTGAGTCTATAATATGTCAAAAACATACTTCTTACGCTGACACTTCCCGAAAAATCTTGGAGATTTCAGCTACGAAAGAGATTTCAACGCAACTGGAACCTAGTATACTGGCCTAGTATTGTTGGACCGTCAAAAAAGATGCTCCACATGCAAAATATAACAGGAAATCGCAATATCTCCCTTTATAGATGAATTAGTATGTTGGAATATTGTATATCAATAATGTGGAAACTATAAAAATGTTTTACCTGTTTCACGAAAACCTTGCTTGACGGGGACAACCCGGTATCAGTTATTAATTTTTTTTTCCTGGGACAAAGAAATTCCTTTTATGTTACTCAGTGTTATTAATCGTACCAATAAAAAATATTCTTAAATCCGTGTTTTTACATTGAACAGCATAAAAGTTTCTAATTCGTTGAATACTTATTGAATTTACACTACAAACTCGACGAGCAAACTTTTCTAAATACCATTTAATAATAAATTAACTAAATCAACTATTAAAAAAAGCAACCGAATTGACAAGCAAATCACTAATTTCAAACCATAATCATCGTAACAATAATAACATAACTATAGATAAACTGCAAAACCAGGGCACGCGATTAATTAGCTGTACTGAAGAACTTTCATCGCTACGTCGTAGTTGAGGCTTATCATCTGAAAACAAGAATTTTTTTCTTTTATAAACGAATAAGGGATGCTATATGTCCGATAAAACGGGAGATCTATAGACAATTTACACTACACACTAGGTACAGTCTTATTTATATTTGTACTCGTTTTCTTTAGGTGTAATAGAGATCAAATTTTAATCTAAAAAAATCAGAAAATGCAAATCATCCTGTATATATAAAAAAAATAAACAAAATGGATATTTAACATTTGAAGATTTAAAAATAATGGAACTAACCCAACAACCATATTAATATGATAAATACGTGTAATGAAATGTTGCTATGTGAGACAATGAATAAAATAAAAAAATATTATTTCCCACATTAAAATTCCAGCATTTAGTGTCTTAAATTTGTTAAAACAAGTTGTGCTAATAATTTTAATACAAACCCTTATCTGTGCCATTAGTTGCATCAATTGTCAATGTCGCTGATCTTTTTAGTACGAAATTTTGTATCGTTGTTTCGTTTGCTTTAACAACTATCTGTACAGGAGCAGAAGGCGTGTACCTGTAATAAAAATGATTCATAATAAAGTTGATGGTCTAATAACTACTTCACTCAACACTGAAATTTATATAATAATAGCATTAAAATGTATTACCCATAGGCGAATGCTGCAATTTCATAAGTATTCGGTAATAACAATCTCCAGTACTCGCCATTCGACGTAGTGGTAACATTATGGTTTATCCCCGACACAGTAATAATTGCGTCCTTAATCGGTGTACCGTTTTCATCTGTAGCTAATCCTTTAACGCCCCAATGCACAGCCTCCATATAACTTAATAATGATTCTTTGTTATTTAACCATTCTTCTGTCAACTCCTCAATTGGGGGATATTTACAACAGCTTAACTCGAAAGTTACTTCGTAACAATTCGAATGGACGTAATTGAAATCTTGCATTCCTCCTACAAAAACAAAACAAGTTTAACAACATATTTTTTAATATAGAAGAAAAACTGACCGTTTAATTCATACCACTTTGCCCCATTAGTAATCCCTTTTCCAAAATATTCATCATTGCAAGAATCCCCCGTTGACATAACCGGATGCTTCGTCGCATACAAAAGTGCTAGCTTTTCAAACAGTTGATCATCCGGACTTTTACTACCAACACAACATTCGGCATCAGTCCTATTAAAAAAAAAAAAAAAGATATATTTTAATTAAATCAATTCGCTCAGGAGTTTTGTTGTAATTGTACCGTATTCACTTACCCTGAGTTATCGAAGGGATAGCTGGCAACTACAGCGCCACCGTGGAGATTTCCTGATAGAACGAACGGTTTCGACATTATCCACTTCATCACGGCAACTGTTTCTGGCTCCCTACCTTCGAAGTTAATACCTGTAGAAAAAAAATAATATATCTATGTTAAACATTAATTATTTATTAAACTAGTTGCTCTTGGAATATTCTCTAAAATTCTAGAAGCCGTATTTGGGTATATAAACACCTACAAAGGGGAGAGATTAGTCAGTCGAAGTTAGTGAGTCGAATCGAATAGTTGACATTGTAAGATATATATAAGTATGCAAACAATCCACATCCCGTCTGATATGTTTGTGGTGAGGTCTAGAAAAGCGCGGTGGAGCATTGGAAAAAATGCTTGGAATGGGTTTCGTCGCGTGGCCACCAATTTTTGGGAAATAAAAAGCTGACACAATTACGTCATCATTTCTAATATTCCCACCTGAACTTTTTTCCTGGGAATTGCGGAGCTGTAAACGATAAGCACGACGAGTGCTTTCATGAGGATAAATCAACAATGAAGAAAATGTATCATGGAAATTGAAATGTTTTAATGCTTGATGACTACTGTTGGGTTCGTTTGAGAGGCTCCAGAAACAATTCATAAAAGAATAACATAAAAGAAAGATCATTTAGTGACTCTTAGTTTCTTGATGAAAATAAAATAAAAAAACTTGTTCTTGAAAACTGGAATTAAGTATTCATTTTTTCATTATCATTTTTCCTGTGGTCCTACTTGCTCTTTCTAAGACTGGGTTGGATTCCCTGGGTCCTTTTGTCTCAGTTATGAACGCTTTTGGCTCTGGATGTACGAGAAAATGTTTGTAATATATGTATGAGTCCTTCATTCCGTTCCATGTTCCGGTTAGAGGTAGGTGTTAGTCCTCTCAGCAGCCTATTGATCTGCTATGGCCAATACTCTCCTGATCTTTATTTTGAGAGATGGTTTGTCCAAAACCAGTTCTGTTAGCTGTGAGGTTAGTCGATTCGAAGCTGGCTAAAGCTATCACATGTTCTCCAAAGGATGGAACTCCTAGGTCTGTTCAGAGCTGGACATTTCTCACGAACCAAGAGGCACCAACTATCATCCTTAGGATAGAGTTTTGTAGATCTTCAATCAAGACAATGCGCCATATGTAGAAATCGATCGCAGGAAAAACATGTATAATAGGATTTTAAGCCTCAGAGAGAGGGAACTCTTAGAGCATAGGTAGTATTATTGACCTAGCTGATAGGGTAGGAAGATGTTGTGGGCGAGTTTTCGTTCCTTTCTGAACCGAACGGTTATATATTTAGTCTCATTTAGTTTCAACCTCCACCTCTATCTGATCTTGTAGACGATGACACATTATCTCCTCGCTTCTTGATGCGCCTAAACAGCCAAGTATACCCGAGCGATTTTTAGCGGGTTGTGCATCTAAACAATAAATAATGTTGGGGAGAGATCGAGGTTTCTAGTTTAACGGACATTTGCAAGCAGGAATGGACGATTCTAGTTATTGCCCGGATGAATGTCCTCTGTGCATTCAGCGCCCCAAAATTAACTTTCGCGATGGGGTGTTCATTTGTGAAGCTACGTCATACAAATTCGCCTTGTATATTAAGTAATTTTAAGATTCCTCGTCTCATTCTACAGTGTACAAATTGCCAGTATTACGATTTAGCGAAAAAATGTATTGACAACAATGATGGGAAGCAATAAAATAGAAAAAAAACTATTCCTAAATCTGAAGGCTTAAAACAACGTATTTCAATAGAAACCTAAAAAGAAGCTTATTTTAAGCAGATTTTACGATCAGCAATAAAACTTGAATAATGAAATTAAAAATTACAAAAATGTAATCGAATTAAAAGTTTAATTGAACTTCTATAACCATAGGATTGCATGCAATATATTTTTTTATCAGTCAAACTTTTAATGTTTTATCAAGGCGTTAAAGTTGTTACTGATCGATTAAAACGCACAGTAAAACAACGGCCATAAAAGAAATTTTACCGACATAAAAAGAATGAAATTAAATTTTTGGTCCAATTAGCTATAGAATCGATTGGTTACGCGAAATTATGTTTATGTCGTTCGTATCTCGTTGATTACTTTATATGAATACAAGAGGTCGATAATGATAACACAAGGTTATTTTTATATAAAAAAATGACAAAATTATATTTATTTAGTCTTAATGAAAAACTAACCCACTCTGATCAAAAATTAACGCAAAAAAATTGAAATGAAAATAATGTTATTAAGAAGACTTGTTCCGAATCTCGTCAAGTCCTAAATTTGGTTCAAAACAAAAAATACACTCATTATAGTTAATCCTATTAAGCGGACTCTCTATTAACCGGACACGGACACACGATAACAGCAATTTTCATGGTCTTGTTAAAGTCTCCTTTTCAAGTTTTCAAATCATCTGACAGATAAGTTGCAGTCATTAGATAAATGTGTGCTTATAGACACAAGTTTGTCTCAAAACAGAAATCAAAGGATATAAAAATGACATCTAGAAGGATATTTATCATTAATGAAACTTATTTTTATTTCAAGTGAAAGTGAAAGGAAAAGGATTTTGTACTAATTTCTATCAGTTACGCCAGTGCAGGAGAGCAATTATTATATTTTTAATTAACTCTAAAACACCCATTTTAAAGTTAGAAAAGATGCTTATTTTATATTTACTAATTGTTAGTTAAATATATCGAGGAATAGCGCTGCAAGTAATTACTGGAACTTTACCTTCAGACTTAATAGTTCAAGAAAGGACACAGGGAACCAAGCTCGTATCGCTTTTGATACTTGGCAAAATAGGTTGAACGAGGAAACAGCAAAAGCAATGTGGACCAAAAGGTTTAAACAAAGACACTAAATCCTGGATGGAGTGTTGGCACTGCAAGTTGGAATATCAACTCACTGGACATAGCTGCTAAACCGTATTGTTACTATTGATAAAACTTGGTTACATTTCTATGACCCAGAAACAAAGCAACAATCAATGGAATTGAAGCACTGTGGTTCTCGAAGCTTTGAGAAGTTTCGTGTACAAAAATCTGCTGGACTGGAAATTATTATTCGACTTTACTGACTACTATACGAGAAAAAAATTATGGGAAGGAGACGTGGAAAGTTGTCCAAAGGTGTTTTGTTTTTGCAGGATAAAAATTCGTGATTTATGGTTCGAATTACGCAAACACACGCCTTATACACCAAATCTGGCTCCGTCCGGCTATCATGTCTTTCCTCAACTGAAAAAAAGTTTAAAAGGTCGTAACTGTTCTTCCAACCAAGAGGTGATAGATGCTGTGGAGGCCTGGTTTGCAGAGCAAGTTAAAAATTTCTTTTGGAAAGGTCTAGATGTATTACACATTCGTTGTACTCGTAATAAATGTATCCAATTAAGAGGACAGCATGTTTAATAATAAAATATTTTTACTTACAAATTTTTCAATACCTCTTCGTATAACTTTGTGGAAAGACGCATTGCAGTCTTAAAGAGGGTGGTACTTATCTACATATACAGGGTGTAACAATAATGTGATATTCTATCTATTCATATCTCCATTTTTTATGCAAAATATAGCAAATATTTAAATACAAAAGTTATTTAGTTTTACGAAATCTATAACGTAAAATTATTCTACAATATACAGGATGTTTAGTTTGCCCGTAACCATCAGTATCTTTACATTTTTAAATAGAACAGCCTATATATGACCACACTTTTGAGTTGCCCGAGGAATTTTAAGGCAACTTTATACAGCATCATATTCAATTATTTTCATTAGTTTACAAGATATTGACATTTGTTTGAAAATTTTGACATTTTGCTCTCTTCAGAAAAATGCCATTATTTCGGTAACGGTAAAATGTAACATTATGAAATTTAACATAACGTTAGAAGCATCTCCTATGCTGACAATAAATAAATGTAGACTTAAATACGCTACACAGAATGTTCTAGAAATCAGTGTCTTTTTGAAACAATTGAAATGCGAAAATCTTCATTTTTTCAAATTGAAAGACTATATTTTTATGGGTTAGTTGAAAGCGAAATTTAATTATCTATTAGTTTGAATAAAGCATGTATCTAGTTAAAATTAATGGTTTTAGAGATATTTCAAATTATTTCTCATTTCTGTATATTGCCATGTAGGCGTGTTCTTTAAAAGAAAGTTTAGAGACCAAACATTAAATAAAAATTTTTAATTTGAACTTTCTTTACTATTTATCTGCTGTGCTGACATTTTTGTAAATCTACGTTTTAGATGTGTACTTATATTTAAATATTTAAATAAATAAAAATAATAAACAATAATAATTGAATGTAGAGAGGAATAATAGACAACTTGGTCCATATTTCATTAATGGTACAGTCAGCGGGAAAAATTATCTAGCGTTCCTAAAGAATGAATTAGAAGATCTTCCACCCTTCCTCTTAATATGATAAGAAATGTGTGGTTGCAGCAAGATGGGGCACCGTGCCATTTCTCTAGGAATGTCCGAAATCATCTAAATAATGCACTTCGTGATAAATGGATTGGCAGAGGAGATCCAGTGCATTGGCCACCAAGGTCACCCGATCTGACCAAATGTGATTTTTCTCTTTGAGGATACATAAAAGAGCAAGTTTAACGAACAGCCCCAACAACACGAGAGAGAACCTTTCTTTTAAAGACCACACCTACATAACAACACACAGAAATGAGAAATAATTTGAAATATCTCCAAAACCATTAATTTCAACTAATCCATAAAAATATAGTGTTTCAATTTGAAAAAATGAAGATTTTCGCATTTCAATTGTTTCAAAAAGACACCGATTTCTAGAACACTCTGTATAACGTATTTAAGTCTACATCTGTTTATTGTCATCATAGAAGATGCTTCTAACGTTATGTTAAGTTTCATAATGTTACATTTTTCCGTTACCGAAATAATGGCATTTTTCTGAAAAGAGCAAAATGTCAAAATTTTCAAACAAACGTCAATATCTTGTAAACTAATGAAAATAATCGAATATGATCCGGTATAAAGTTGCCTTAAAATTCCTCAGGCAATTCAAAAATGTGATCATATATAGGCTGTTCCATTTAAAAATGTAAAAATACTGATGGTTACAGGCAGACTAAACACCCTGTATATCGTAGAATAATTTTACGTTATAAATTTCGTAAAACTAAACAACTTTTGTATTAAAGTATTTACTGTATTTTGCATAAAAATGGAGATATAGAATAATATTGCACTATTGTTACACCCTGTATATTTAAATTTGTACATTAAGAAGACTACATCTAAATTGAAAACCAAAGTTATAAATTTAAGTGTCCCAATTGACCCATTAATAATTAATATGTTTCAAGCTTCAAGCTTTACGAAACTTTATATTCTTTACTTTTTATGCTAAAGCTGGTGATACAGAACTCATTATGTTTTCACTGACAATGAGAGAGAATAGTACTATTTCTAGTCCGCACTTTTGCAAGACAACACTGTGTTGTAAATATTAAATTAAATGGTTGGATGTTAATAAATAATAGAAGTTGTAGACGTCAAATATTTACAAAAAAAAGTTTAAACAATTGACTATTATATTTCACACCTACACAGTATTGCATTGTGTTAATTTGAATTACCAAATTTAGCGTGTATTAATGCTTTACTTCATATTCTACATTTTAATTAAAAAAAAAACTATAATATATGTAAGTGCAGATGTAATTTAAAACATTGCAAAAATTGACCGAAAAGGCTTTGAAAATTTAATGTTTAATGTCATGAACAGTCAACATTCACTCGAAACACACAACAATTTTTCTCTATAAAAAACAATATAAATTAGAACAAACCTAAGCTAACAGCACTTAAAAATATGTTACAATCACTTACGATTATCCATAAATTGATCTGGAAAATTTCTATTTAAATCAACCCCGTTTTCATTGTGGCGACCAACATATCTACTTAACGATTGACATTTCCCTTCCTAGAAATTGCAATGCAACATTATGACTACGTTGATCCAATACTACACAAATATTAAGCCAAACCTGTGAAATCTCAAACCCATCTGGATTCATACTCGGCATAATATGGATATCCGTCCGATTAATTAAGCGAGTGACACGTTTGTTCTTTCCATAATTGTATACTAAATACTGCGCTAAGTAAATCAACAGCTGCCTTCCGAGTGTCTCATCGCCATGCATATTCCCCACATATTTAAACATAGGTGTTAAATCCTCAGGACGTTTTACATTCTTATGTATTCTAAGCACCATAATATCTCTACCATCGACTGATTTTCCTACACTATACAACTTCACCATATCAGGGTAATCGGTCTCCAATTTCCTAAATAATGCCTGTAAGTCATCGTAATGTACGTAACTTGGAGTTATAAAGCTTTCATCATCCGCTTCACGAACTACCACATGAGATTCACAAACGTACGATATCACAAGGCAAACTATTGCTAACGACAGATACATGTTGCTGAATTTACTTATTTCGCGTTTAATAACTTCTAGTTTGTAAAGAGAACTGTATATCTACATATTTTTCTGGCTATATTTTTTTCGAAGAATATCGTGACGTATTTACGGATGTTTGAGGTTAATTGCAACATCAGTACAAGGAGGTAATTTCTTTTGTCTACAAACGTCATAACGGTATAGTTGGTTGCCTATACATATACTTATAGATATGTACAATCATGATAAATATTTGTACGATGATGGACAACTTTAAAACAACACCTCACATAATATACAGGGTGTAAGTGGACGCCGCAGCTCTCAGCTGCTGTAAAGCACGTCTGTTTGTATAAAGTTCTGGTAGATCATGTTTCAGCGTTGCCAAAGCTATAGACATTTTATATGTACTTCGATTTCTATTTTTTTTAACCTTACCTTAGATTGTAGAACAAATTTCTATAACAATTTTTTCTTCGTATTTACGTGATGAGTCCATTGTAAAATTCATACTTTAAAATACTTATAACTGCCTAAGCTAGCACGATTTAAAAATTAGAACTTTGCTTTTCTTTTTTTGGAAAATTATTTATTTTAACGCCTACTTCATAATAAACTTTAATATGCTTTAAAATATGAGAGAATTGTTGCTATAATAACCATTTTATTTAAGAAAAAATACAGTACATGAAGTACTTTAGATTAGATTAGATTGTTAGTGTTAATACCTTCTTGGGAGCTATAGCTCTAATATCGGCCAATTCAAGGTTAGCCTGTTTGAGATAACAAAGCCATGATAGTGCACCTATACCGCTATAAAACGACCTGTTTCATTCATCTAGTATACCTTTCCCCAGTCGCCTTTAATAGGAAAAAAACAACATAACATCACGAGATAGCAATAGATGTGCTGCATTTGGAAACAAAGCGCCCAACTTTCTAAATTGATGTGTGATGATGAATCGCCAATAATTACTTTCAGATTATGCTGGAATTCTTTAAAACCGATAACAGGAGTGACCAGTCTCCACAGACTTGATGGTCAAACCAGCTTGACTTAATACGGTTGTAGTGGACTTCTGCTAAACTATTTTCGATCCATGTTAACCACATTTTTACTGCAATTTACTGTAATTTACATTCAATGAAGTCAGCTGTTCTGTCATACTTCCATACAAATACCGTTAGCAAGCTTTAAGTGAGTTTATCATTAATTCAGAATATTGGATTTAATATCAACATTTTTGATCTCTTGTTCCAAATCTTTAACGGTTAGTTCATTGGTTGCAGCTCTTGTATATTTTTATCTGTTCTTTGAAAAATAATCTTCTTTTGTCGTTTTATTGGACTTTCTACCGCATCTGTTTCAGGAAAATTATTTTAAATTTCCAAGTAAACCTTAACATTGCATCGCAAATTAAACGTAAAATAAAGATAAGAAAATCAAAAATTGACAATGTGACAATGTGTTCTTTGGTGTAGTAGCAGTAGACTCTAGATTTTCGTTCTGCTTTTTTAGTCTTCAACCATAGGTAGCGTATTTTTGTGGATCTTAAATATAAGTTTTCTAATACATTTTCTCGGCATAGAAAGGTTGGAAGATCACTTGTGACAGTACACAAGTATCCCAAAGCAAAGTAACAGTTTTTTTCAGTTCTGATTTCTACGCAATGGACTGCAGTAAATGAATGTAGACCTTTCTATTGTAGCCGCTAAGTTGCAGTATGTATCATACTATCAGATGATATTTTCAAGTTTTTGTGACGTCTGAATCTTGCGTTAGCCTTAGAAAAAAGTAAATAAAGACTGGGACTGTTAAGAGCACCCCAGCGGCTGCTATGGAGGCCATGCTAAACCTGCCTCCTATCAATATTTTTATCATGGGACAGGCTATCTAATGGGCTACTATGGGTTGAAGCACACCAGAATAGAAACAACAGTAAGAAACCCAATCTTTGATATGGGCAACGACATAACAATCACCAGGATTTCCTACGATAAACCTTTTTGAATTGGGATGATTGGAAAAATGATGAAGGGAGAAAACCACACACCCAAAACTGGTCACCTTGGTGTGGGTGCCGGGACACAGGGGTGTAGCGGGCAATAAAACTGCAGACCAGCTAGCGAGGGAGGGTTCCCAAATGAAATTTACCGGACTGGAGCCAAGTCTAGGTATGTAGTACGTGGTACAATTAATGAGTGGATTATAAAACAACACCAACTAAATTGGAACCATGTAGTTGGACAAAGGCATAGCAAACGGATGATGGAACCACGGTCACAACGATTAACTGCTCACTTACTTGCATTAAACAGGACAGCAACATGTCTATTAACAGGAAATATATATCTAAGAGGTCACTTGCACAAGATGGGGATCTATAAAGATGAATCTTTATGCAGACTCTGTAATGAGGAGGAGGAAATAGTCTCTCATGTCATCTTCGAATGCGTAGCACTAAGTCAACGTAGGCTTGCTATGCAAAGCGGATTTGATTTACCAATGGAGAAAGATTTACCAAATAGGCTTTTAAACGTAATCGAGGGTACTAACCTGTTTGAATAAAATTAAATCAAGGTAGGACTAACACAATAGGCTCAGTGGGCGCGCATTGAATCGGTTTTTACTTGATATGCGATGATGTTGAGCGAAACAATTTAATAAGAAAGTTATTTACTTTAAACGCGGAAATAAATTTAAGAACGATATTACTTTAAAGGTAAGACCACCAGAAGTTTGAATTAATTCTGCTAATAATTATACAAAGTAATTTTACTCAATTTAGTTTGAATTTGTATGTAGGAATCCAATTCGTGCGTTCCTTTTCGTTTTCTGTCTGACATTGAGATTAAATAATTGGCATAAAGATTCTAAACGGGTTTAATTAAGGCAATTATTCATTATTTTACACAAATATTTAAATTTAATTTAGAGATTTTTATCAAATGCTCTTCAAGAGATCTAATTTTATATTCACTTCCGCCATTTACTGTAGATAATTGTATCATAAAATAGAAGCAAAAAACGTTATAAATGTGTAACATTGAACATTACGCAATTGGCAATAAATATTACATATAATTAATATTAGTCATAATGGAAATAAACTTGTTCTTTACAAAATCAGAAGAGAAAAAAGTTATTTAAGTGGCAATTCTCATTAAGTAACGTACAACAGTAATGTAAAAATAAAATTTTAACACTTCATATAATAATATTCTTAACATTTTTTTCATTTTAGATGCGTATATATCAGGCAATCATTTTTCTTCTAATATTTGCATTCAGCGAAGCACAATTGTATTTGACGAATTCTAACGGAACAGAGGTATGTGAGTTTCAAGAGGATTCTTGCACAGTTCTTTTTGACAGGTAAATATTATCACTTATATTATTATCTATAAATTTTTAACTGATATATATATATATATTCACTATTTCAGTAAAAAAATTGAAAATATGTTGGACAACGAATCAAAAATTACTGTTGTAGACGACGACGAATTCGCCGCTATAAAAGGTACCTGTTTACTAAGCTCGAGATTTTGGAACGAAAAGTATGGATTCATATATCCTGGAACGTTGTGGTGTGGACGAGGTAAGTTTTTCAATTATTGTTGTCTTTTACATATAATTTGGCAGATTAAGTTATTTTTGGTTTTGCAAAAAGAACTTCTTGTATTCTTCATGAGCCTATTTATTATGTAAGAAGTAATGAATCTGAGGGCAAGTGAAATTTGATCGATTCCTTATCTGTTTCTATTCGAGGTGGAATACTACTAGAACTCTCAGATTTTGTTAGAGCTTTCTCAGAAACATAATACACTGCTTAACTTTTGAACTGGTACACTTATGTATATAACATGCCGTTAACAATAAACAACCCTTCTTAGGCGTTAGGGATGACTTCCTATATGATCAGGGCTGTGTTTCGGAATGTAAACAAATGTCTATCGAATAACATTTTCAACTCCATTGTTGTTTGTTGTTATTATCTGTCATAAGTGCAGTTACTGAGCTCGTGGACGCTCATACTTTTATCAAGTTTAAAAGAATTTTTGCTAATTTCTCGAATAAGTTTTAATACAGAGTAGTTGACTGCAATTTAGAGATGCCATTAACGCGTTTAAGTATTGAAGAAAGGAACCAAGCTATGGGAGTACTTATGACTGGCGCATCGCTAAGAACTGTTGCTGCCTATTTCGATGTTAGCCACAATGTGATCGAATGCGTTTTACTGATACTGGATCTGTCCAACATAGACAGGATGGCGCAGTACAACAGTCAGTTGTGTCTACCGCAAAAACACTCCATATTCAGTTATTGAATGCAACAGGTACTCAAGTATCCACTCAAACAATAAGAAGAAGGCTCTATGCGGTAAATTTAAGGTCCAGATCTTCTAAAAAATGCCCATTGTTGACCAGAGGCCACAAAAGAAGAAGGCTAGAGTGGGCACATCAACAAATTGGAATGTTGAAGATTGGAATCGTTATTTATTCAGTGACGAGACCAGAGTGCGTCTCCATAGCTCATATGGAAGAGTTAGAGTTTCAAGAAACAGAGGAGAACGTTATTTTGAGAGCAACGTGACTTACTTAGGAGGTGGTTCAATTACTGGTTGGGGAGGTTTTTCTTGGACTCGTCGTACTGAATTGGTTATGCTTGGAAATGCTCCAATAAATAGTGTCAGATATCTTAATTATTATTAATTACAATCTGTAGTGTTGCCATTTGCTAATGAAATAGGCGATGGTTTTGTGTTTGTTGATGATAACGCATGTCCCCAGAAGAACAAGACAAATTAATGCATTTTTTTAATAGAACAATATCACGCACATGGATTGGCCAACGAATTCTCCAGATCTTAATCTCAGGTTGATAAGATCAGGAGGAGTAGATGCTCGAACTGCCATTATGGAAAAATGGCAAAATATTCCTCACCGTTACCAAGATGTTGTCAGAAGGTCATAACAGCTAGAGGAGGTCCACGTATTATTAATCTTTAATTAAGCGTTTGGTTCTTTTCTTTCCATAGCAAACTTTTCTGTAATACTAAAATGAAGATTTTGTTGTTTTTCTATTGAAACATTTGGAATTCGTTATTTAAGTTTTATTCTTTTAATTCTTCGCCCTAAAGGTCTTTCCCATAATCATATACTATCAATTAAGCAAGAAGGTGTTGCTCAAAAAGTAGTAAATCGTTATTTATATATGTTCTTGTAAGTGTACCAGTTCAAAAGTTGACATTATGTAGATTGAATCTACTGATCTTGTCTTTTGAATAGTTTAGGGTTGCTTCATAATTTTGAAAAATTTTACCACTTCGAGTTATCTTTCTAAATTATCGAAGCCAATCTGCTTTTGGTATCTTTTTCTCACAATTAAAACTGCATTTAATCTCATTCTTTGTTGTTAATTGGCAAGCTAATTCTTACACTTCGTTTTGTTAATATTTAGTTAATATTTTATTCTAGCAGGAAACAAGTAATTAAGTCCTTTGTTTGCAAGGTATCCCTTCTTACAGTCGTCTAAAGAAGATCACAAAAACTTTTGAGTTCACTACCAATGTATTGCAGTGTTCAATATTAAAGTCAAATAAAATAAAAAGAAAAACAATTAAACACTTTACAATAATAATTTTGAAACCCATTCTCTCTTACCTTAATTATTTCTGTGTGATATGTAAATATTTTTATCGCCAAAACACCTTGTTCCTGGTTCTACTTCTTTTCCTTTTCCTTCCTTTGAATCTTTTCTTCTTCGTCTACTTTTTTCTTTCTTCTTTTCCTTTTTTCACTTTTCAATCTTATCCAAAATCTTATTTATATTCTCTCATTCGTCATTTTTCAAAATAAATCCAAATCTTTTTTCTTTCAATTGTCAAAAACGTTTCTCTTTCTCCTGTCTCTCTAATTTTCAATTGTCTTTTCCAACTTTTGACTTCTATTTTATTATGTCTTTTCTTCTTTTAAGAACACCGTTTTTCCTTCACCCGATTTTTCTCTTTTTCAATCAACTTTTCCAAACCGTTCTTCTTCTTTTTCTTGTTTTTCTTGATCTCCCTTTTTTCAGTTTTTCTAAATAGCAGTAGTTTGTGTGTACATGTAATTTTGACAATTCAATTCATCCCAAATTTACAGTGTTTAATATATGACTAACGAAAATGATCGAAGTAACATAATATGACAGTATACTACCGTTTTTATAGCCTTAATAAAATTGATGATTAGTGTTCATAAGAACACATGAAAACACATGTCTTGCGACAAAGACTACATTAGGGGTATCGACAGTGACAGTGGCGGTGACTATATTTCAAAACATTTACTGTAAAACTTCATGTTACCTATTCTCTTCAATACTTAGATTGTGACTTTTTTTATGTGTGGTGGGTGCTTAGTTGCAGTGACTCCGTAAGCTGCATGACTTGTCTGGTTACCAACACCTCCACCAACATCTCAGTTTTCGACGCTAAAGTAGTTTTATCTTTTTTTGTGGTGGGTGCTTAGTTGCAGTGACCCCATAAGCTGTATTACTTGTCTGGCTATCACTGCAACTCTTACGGTGTAGTTTTGTGTGTGTAAATTGTGTTCAAATGGCTTTGTGACAGCATTATGTCGCCTTTTAGAATGCCGCACTGTTAATCACTTTGCTCCCAACAGCGAATGGTCGATCCAGATTTCAACCCTCTGAAAAAAAGTCACCGTCCCCCCAGAAAATTCAAACCCGGCTCCGATCGCCCGCCACAACGATAGTCAGCCGCCTAACCACTGCGACTATCGACCCGTTAAATAAATTATTTACAATATTGTTTCGTTTATTTATAGGAACAAAAGCTACTAATTACACGCAATTGGGCGTTCACTCCAAAGAAGATAGCTGCTGTAGAGATCATGACAATTGCCCAAGTTCTTTAATAGCGGGACAATGTAGAGGAGGTATCTGCAATGATTCTCGCTTCACCAGGTAAGAGCATATGATTAAACAAAATTGGCAATCATGTAATTTATAGACTTTTCCAAACAGTTGGCCTTCCTGATAGCCAGATATGAATCAGGATAATTATCAGTGTTATGCACTTGCCTCAAAAAATCTGTATTTCTTAGTAGACTTAATACTTATGATGAATTGTATTTATTTTGTCTACAAACTGTAAACAAATCCTAGATGATGACTCGAGGTCTCGACTGGGGTTCTACAGACTATGAATGCCGCCATAAACATTTTTTTCTGAATAGCAATTCTAAGAATTTGGATCATATAAATTTCTCTTTTGAGGCACAAATTTCAGCAAAAATTTGTAGACCAAACATTTTCATTTTCACTTTCAACCATATTCTATGTCAGCATAGTAATATTTAATATTAGGGGGCAGGTAAGTCCTAGCCTGAAGCATCATAGAGGAGAATCTGAAGTGTTGACATCAAAACTAACTCGGTTTTTTACTTCTTGCACCCAATACATGACTTACATTGCCAGAAATTTATGTCCAATTATTTATTCGTTTTGTATCAGTTCATTACCCTTTTTTTTTTTTTTCTGGTTAATTTCATTTATTTCTTTATTGTTCTTCACACCAATATTGGAATTCCCCAATTGCACCAGTAATAGTGTTTCTCTATTTAGACGTTTTTCCCCCTGACTTTGTTGTGTACCTGCTTGACCAAAAATTTAAAAATATTTTATCAATTTTTATTATAATTTCAATGTTAATATCAACATGATAATATTTATATTTAATTTCTTACGTAGATCAGCCTGTGAATGTGACAAAAAATTCCAACAATGTTTACGAGATTCTGGAACGGAAACAGGAAACCTCATTGGAGCTATATTCTTCAATGTAGCCCAAATCTTTTGCGTCAGTACTACTCCGAAATGCACTGAAAGGTATGAAAATATTACAAAATGTTATTTAAATCATAAGAATAACACGGATATACTTACAGAATGGTGTTCGATGGTGAAAATGCCACATCATCCTGTCCATTAATATTTCTAACTTCGGAAAAATATATCTTCACTGCGCCATATTTCACCTTTAAGAATTGGAAAGCCTACATCGTCAATCAAGTTTTCAGAAAATTCAATCTTGGAAGAAAATAGATTATTACAACATTATTTTCTTTTTGAATTCATGCTTGCCACGTTCATTTATATTTATAATTATATATTTTTTCATTTATAACATTGAATAATTGTCCTTCTTTCTATGCATATTATAAATACAAAATACGTTTACCTGGATATTTAATTATATTTCCTGTTTTTAATAAGACACATGTTATATCAATAATGACCTTAAATTCACTTAATGAGTGAAATTAAGCGCCAATTATATTGTCGCACTAATATGCCTATTTAACGATGTTTATCCTTATTAACTCATTATCAAAGAATAACAATGTCAAATCTGCTCATTAGTAATTAGAAAATTGCGGAAGAGTAATATTAATACATAAATACGCACATGTATACGGGGTGACATAGAAAAAAGTACATTGCATAGTGCCACACAATAGAGTACACTAAAATAAGAAAAAAAATTCCTATGAACATGGGTCCGCAAGACCTTCGGTTAAAAGATACGGGGTGTTGAATTTTATTTCTTTTTTTGGGTTTTTTTTTAATATCTATGGTTCCAGTACAAATGCATCTGAAAGCCGACAATGCACGCTAATTAATCAAAAAATAACAATTGAATAATGTGTCATAATGACACTTGTCAAACTGATGTAATTGTTGTTTGAGGAATTTTGTGTTCGTGATTAAGTTTTTCATTGGTTTTCTCACTGATTATTCAAATTTGCTTTCAAAAATGGTTCACTACACTTTTGAAGAATACAGGGACATGATTATGTGTTACGGCGAAGCTAGATCAAATTCTTACGAAGCTCAACGTATTTATCGAGAAAGACATCCTTTAAGACAAGTTCCTAATGTTCGAACATTTATTGATGTGCATAGGCGTTTGAGAGAAGATGGCTGTTTTAGAAAACCAAAATTGAATAGTGGGGTTTCCAGAACTCGTCGCACTGTGCGAAACGAAGAAACTGTTTTACGAAGGTAGAAAATAATCCAAGAACAAGCAGCAGAAAAACAAGTTCAGCGGTACGAAACCTTAACCGTGAATCAGTTAGACAAATTTTCAAAGAACAACTTCTTCGCCCATATCATTTCCAAAAAATTCATTCACTATTGGAACATGACTTTGTTCCTCGTGTACAATTTTGCCAATGGTTGCAAAACCAAAGACAAAACATTATTTCATCAATTTTGTTTACTGACGAAGCTGGTTTTAGTCGTGATGGTATACTGAACCTACATAACATGCACCATTGGAGTGATGAAAATCCTCATCAAACTGTAATTCGAAGTCACCAATATGGGTTTTCAATTAATGTGTGGGCAGGTATAATTGACTATTATTTAATTGGCCCATTTCGATTGCCCAATCGATTGACAGGTGCACTGTATCGAAATTTCTTGGAGAGTGATTTAAACACATTATTAGAGGATGTCCCATTGGCCATTACTGGAAGAATGTATTACATGCATGATGGGGCGCCAGCTCACTTTTCTCGAGTGGCAAGGGAATATTTGGACTGGAGATTTGGAAATATGTGGATTGGTCGAGGGGGGCCTGTACCCTGGCCAGCTCGTAGTCTCGACCTTAATCCCCTCGATTTTTCATTTTGGGGATTTATGAAAAATGAAGTTTATGCTGTAGAAATTCATAATGAAGAACAATTGTGGATAAGAATTATGGAATCGGCAGATAGATTTCGTAATAACCCAGGAATATTTCAAAGATGCCGTCAATCATTAAGAAGAAGAATGGAAAAATGTATTGAAGTACAAGGGCAACAATTTGAACATCTTCTAAAAACTTAATTTTTTGTTTTAATTAATCATTGTTTTTGCAAATAAATTTAAAAAATATTCAACACCCCGTATCTTTTAACCGAATGTCTTGCGGACCCATGTTCATAGGAACTTTTTTTCTTATTTTAGTGTCCTCTATTGTGTGGCACTATGCAATGTACTTTTTTCTATGTCACCCTGTATATATAATTGTAGAAATACAGTTCGCCTGATTTTCCAAACTGGGAACAATACAGGGTCTTTAAAAAATGTGTCACAAACTTTAAAAGGTTAAACGGGAGACAAAATGTGGGGGCTCATCTTCGTTACATAGAAACTAGGGGGAAAAATCAAAACGTATTTGAGTATAAGGTAGATTTACGACCTGCCTGCTGCTCGTAAAGGATTCTGCCAAGTAAGAGATGCGCTAATTCCTACCTTTACTGATTTTTCATACAAATTCGTCTACTGATTCTTTTCCATTTGTGCTAAAGTTGTCTCTTGTGCCTCAGGAGTAGATACTGACTTTGGAAACATGGCATTAATTCCCCAATGACAAACTAAAAATATTTAGCCATTAGGGCAAGCGTCATGTACAAAAATGTCGCCTTCTCGACTACCTGAACAACAATTAATTGAGAATTTGCTTTTTCCTATCCATTATCAAGCTATTGATAAGAGAAATTTTGTCAGTAGTCCCACAATTTTTGTACTAGATAGAGTCTAGTTTATCCACGATAAACAGAGGTGTTTATGTTTTAATAGTTTAATAGTTGTATATACAGTAGCGACACTAGGTTATAGCCATGTTAAGAGCTTTTTAACGGGGAAAAATTTGAGATTTAAGCGAAACTCATTTCATCAATTTCGCTTGCGCTTCTAAATCTACTCGTATAGAAAATCAATTGATGGTGAAAATTTAATGCAACATGACATTATGATATTTTATTTATATTTTGATCTGCAAAATTCCCTTCACTATTGGCTACTTGTTTCTACATTTGTCCACATATATTCTCTACTTTGACTATTCAAAAATCAATTAAAACTACATATACAGGGTCATTCACGGAACTGGTTCGTTAGAACTTTTTGATGTTCTTGAAATTCAACATTTCTGAAAACTTGTAATTATAACTGATATCATCTGGACTCATCAGCAAAATTATTTACGCCATTGTACCACTTCCGGTTCACCGGAAGTTGACGTCAACTTTCTAAATTTAAATAGCATGGTATATTTTTTGTGAGTCTTTTGTGTCGGGCATACAATTCTACATCAAAACTTACTAAGACACCCTATGTCAAAAATCAGCCGTTTTTGAGTTATTCAATTTTTTTCAAATATTGGGCCAATTGCAACGTTATGTTCAAAATTCTGTATTTCTGAAGGCATTGCAGCTAAAGACCTCATATTTGGCATGTTATTAGCCGAAATAGCATACATAAAATTTACGTCCTAAAATTTATCATAATTTATACAGGATCGTCCAAAATTAATGTTCATTTCAACCAAGTTCACATCGACTAAAGTCACTTTTTTTAAACAGAACACCTTATATATTATTGCATTATTGAATACACTTAATAATTCTCTATCATTGATTATTATACATATTGGCTTCGATCTTTTACAGTTTTCGAGTTATTAGAGATTTCCTGATGAAGTCCGAAAAATATGCCTTTTAATGCATTTAAAATCTCAGTAATCCTTGAATGTCAAAATAATTGATATTGTATTTGTACTATGAATACACATAGTTGATATCTGTCAAGCAAAATAACAAATGAAATACATTCCGGAAAAGAAACGATATTGTAGATTTATTTTCCATTCATGAAGACTGTAGTAGAATATCAATACATGAAGCCAAAAAAGAATCTTAAACAAAAAAGCTTTGGAAAGCAATAAGTTAAGTGTGTTTGTTTATATTTTGTCATTTGCAACGCTATTTTGTTTAATTTTGTTGTTTGAGTTTTTGTAATGATATTGTTTTAGATCACTTTGCAAAAATTTGGATCTGTCGTCAAATACTGTACATGTACTATTCATAATCGTATTCTATTCTCCGTGAATGGAAAATAAATCTAAAATGTCGTTTCTTTTCTGTACAATATTTCATTTGCTATTTTGCTTGATAGATATAATCTATGTGTATTTATAGTACAAATGCAATATCAATTATTTTGACATTCAAGGATTACTAAGATTTTCAACGCATTAAAAAGCATATTTTTCGGACTTTCACCCGAAAAGTACTTATAACTCGGAAACCGTAAAAAATACAAGCTAATATGTTTAATAAGGAAAGATAGAGAATTATT